>OY829329.1:26635429-27235429 GCA_963691655.1 Toxonevra muliebris
GAGAGAAGTAAAGAAGAATGTAAAGACATGCAATATTTGATTAAATAAAATGTATACGAACGAGTATGTAGAGAGACGTTGCCAAAATGTATGCAACAAATTATTAATGTGTTGCTTTTAGGCTCTTAAAAGCATACATAAATAAAGCAAATCGACATATATACTATATGTATTTATAAATATATTTCTACTTGCTTTCGTTATAACACAAATTCATTCTCAGTACAATATATTGAGAAAAAATCTAATGCCAACACTTAAGTGACATTTTATTTCTTATGTTCACACTCGCTTAAATACTTGAATGTGCCTAAATGTATGCTAAAGCCAATCGCAAAAGTTTTTTTTTGTTGATATCTATTGATTGGCAAGAAAGCAAGCAATGGAATGTGTATGACAGAAAACAAATCGTGTAACGCAATCATTAACTTAATGCTATCTTATAATAAGATGTATATGCTGTTTTTTGTATTTTCGTTAAGACCAAATGTATGCTTTGGTTTTTCCTTCTCTTTATAAATACATTAATCCTTTTTACTTTGGTCTATTTTCGGTTTTACTTTTAAGATCATAGTATTATTTTGTATGCTGCTATCATTTAATCGGTATAGCAACCTATGCGATTAACTTCTTGAGGGTTTCCGTTTTAAGCTGTTGTTGTTGTTTTAGTTATAAGCCACATAAATGAGAATACCAAAACTGATAACAAAAACAGCAGGCACACGGCAGGTCAGGATAAATTATAATCTTTGAATAGCTGATACCATATACTAGAGAATTAATAGTTAATTTTGTAACTTGAGCTCTGTGCTTCCCTTAGCGAAGAGAACGACTAACTAAATTGCAATTTCAGTCAAATGTTTTGCATGTAATGAGTTTGTGGCTTGAGAAAATATACCACAGAGAGCAGAATTGTAAGTAGCAGAACATTTTATCAGCAAGTCAGTGCTGAATGTCATTTGAAAGATATTGGTGGAGAATTTCGTACTGTATCCTTTGCAACTGGTTGAAGAAATACGAAAAATGCACACCTCACATTGGGCGCCATATAACATTTTCAAATAAAGTGCATAGCTTTTTTTAACGACGAATCCTAACGGACCCTCCTCCCGCCCAATACGGCCGTGGGGCGCATCTGCAAAACGCACAGATCGTTGACCGATGCAATCGCAGTCCGGACTGTATTGCTTACGCGGAAAAGGTGGAATGAATTGCGTTTATCCCAATTGGCATTCAATACAACTACAGATATAAAAATCATCAGTTGTTCATCTATTAAGTATAATTAATAAGGTTGTTTTAGTGTACTCTAAAGAATTGAAAATGTCGAATAAGTTATAATGTTCGTTAAAATCTCTACATATTCCACGAAAAGAATCATTTTGACCATAGTTCGTCTGGCATAAGCAAAGTTTAATAGGAAAGAAATATCTTGAGCTTCTACAAGGTATATTAAAGTCAATTTCGCTCAGCAAATACTTAGATGTTAAAACTCCTGTTAAAAGCTTTATTAAAAACGTTATATTCAGCATTTTTCTTCTGCTTATTAATGTAGGTAGATTGATAAGTTTTAACCCATGCTCATATGGTAGAAGATTCAAAAGTGGATTCCAACAAAAACTTCTTAATGCAAAGAGAAGAAATTGTTTTTGGACCGACTCAATTTTATTTATGTTGCAATTATATTGAGGACTCCAGACAGGGGATGCATACTCTAGAATGGGTCCAACAAGTGAAGTGAATAGCGTTTTAGTTGTGTATGGGTCATTAAATTCTTGTGATATTAGAAAAAAACATAAAAAGCTCTAAAGCTAAGAGTACGAAGCACAAAATGTGTAAAGTTTATGCCTAGAATGCGGAAAGCAAATAACAAGCTGGCAAGTGAAAAATATGGGTCATGGATTCTTACCCCACTTTAGGTGCCAATGACATTTAAAATAAATAAAATGATCAACAAGGCATGCTTGATTGAAGAGTAAAGTTTAATTTAGCTTATAGAAAACAATGAGAAGACTGTCGAATGAAACCTACAAAACGTAAATCTTTCCCCCACCTTAGGCGCCATATAGAAATAGAAACAAAAATACAATTAAATCTTTAAGTCTTAGCAACTTAAATAATTACAACAACCACAAAAAATTTCATGATGACTTTACAGAAAACTAAACATTGATTTCATCTTTAAAGGTATTCAAATTTTGAAGTATTATAAATTAAAGATTAATGCAACTACAACAGGTCAGGTTAAAGAGTAAGAAGTTTGAACGAAACAAAACAAAAAACACAAAATTAATGAACTTTGCTAACTTTTGCTTCTGTTGTTCAAAAACAAAAACAAAAAAATATCAGAAAGCATTCTTTAAAAAATAAAGCAAAAATCATATTCTTATTCTGATATAACTGAGAGAGAGAAAACTTTATAGAAAAGTTCCAATAAATTTATGCAACAACATGCTACATGCACAAACATACACTCACATACAGATGTATACAGTTACTTCCTGCTACTTCAAACTTTTCACAGTAATTACCAAACTTAAGTGTTGCAGTAATAAAATTTTTGCTTTACTCTCCAACACACACACACACACAACGCTAAACGTCCTCATGCTGGTTTTACTTCTTCAAAAACATAAATATATCAGAGAGAGTTTGAAGCATAATATTTAATGCCAAATGCAGTGAAAGATTTACACTTTCTGCTACTTCGCTTCGCTTACTACAGAAAAAATGGGGAAAAGTGTAATACGTCGAAATATATTTTTACTTTTCTCAAGCACTAATGTAAATATTTATTAAAAAGTAATAAACTTTCAACATGCGGTGCCAAGAATTAACTATGTTTGCTTTTCATGGTTTTAATTCAAAAACTTTTACTTACTATTAACGTACGTACTTTCTCTTGCATATAGAAAGAAAAGAAAAGTGAAGTGAAGAGTCAAAGAAGACGAAGAAGTAGCTTAAATGTTTAAGTGGAATATATATGAAAATTGTTTTGGGGAAAGGTACAAAAAAAAACAAAAAACAAAAACTAAGGGACGTAGATAGAATTATAGTTTGAACTTATAGTTAAGGAATTGTTACATACGCAGCTTGTCTGACTAGTTGAAACTCCAAAGAAAATATGTAAAAGTTTACAACAAATTAGTGGTAGTACACTTGATGTAGTAAGCTTCAAACATAACCTCAGCAGTTTTTTTTTTAATAAAAAAAACTTAAGTGCACTTGTGATGATAATTTAATTTGTTAAGCTGCAATGCAAATCCTTAATACTATTTCAAAAAGTAGAGAAATTTCAAGTAAGTTTCTTATGACTATAAGTGTCTACACAGATAATTGCACTACTATATATTAAAACTCACGAATTAACATTATAAACTTTATAGAATACATACTATTTTTTATTCAAATTTTATACAGGAAAAAAAATAGTTTGGCGCCTAAGGTGGGGTTTAACTTAATATAATTCAAGTTTGGCACTTGCACTTACAATACTGAATTACAAGTGCTGATTCAATTCATTACCTTTACTACCTAGGTAATGCAATATTCGTTTATTTTTATTAAAGTTTTTTTTCCTTCGTGACACCTTACGTGTAGTCAATTGGTTTTTGAACCCAAAATGTCTCACATTACACACGTACAATTATTTTTTACAATTTCATATTATTTGTCATGACCTCGTATAATTTATATTATTTATTATTATTAATCTTCGAAAAACTTTTCACTGGCCGATATTTTTTCTATGGCGCCTCATATGTGGGCAATAGATATAACTCAAAAAATGCCATGCTGTTCTTATTTTTCTTATTTTAGGTGACATTAAAACACTTTATCTCATTGCCAATAATAAATGTGAAAATAAATAATTACCAAAACTTCGCTTTAAGAAAAACAAAAAAGAAACAAAAAATTGCTAACAGGAAAAGAGAACTTGAACGCCAAAATTTGAAGTTGAACTTTTTCGTTTATGGTTTATTTTTTCGTATGTACGTTCAAGGCGGGACAATATTATATTGTTTGTTACTTTTTTTTCTGTAATTTATTTCTGTATTTTTTTTTTTTTTTTTTTTTGGGCGAAAAAAATGCACAAAACTGAATGCGAATGAAAAAGTTTTGGAAAGAAACAATTTTAATTCCATGTTTTTTGTCTTTAGCAATGCGTTTTCTGTTTTTTTTTTTTTTTTTTTTTGGTGGTAAGAAATATTTTATTGTTTTTTCTGTATGTGTGTGGGTTTCGCTCCTAGTAAGTTTGATTGCAATTTTATGGCATAATGTTCAAAAAAAAAAATTATATTCATTGTTTGCCGCAAGTAGAAAGTGTAATTAAAAGTTTTGAAAAACTATGTAGTTGTTTTTCGTTTTTTTGTTTTTTGTTATTGCAATCTTCAAGAAGCAGCAATGGTCTAGGGCTTTTAGATATGAGTTTGCAGTATATAAATGAAGGGTTGATAGTTTTGAAGGCATTTCAAAATGATACCCCACATGTGTGGGGTTTCAGAAAACTGATTGATAAGGACTTTCTGTATACAAAAACTTAAATGATAGTCAAATATTTTGTTCACACATATTACAAATTCTGTTATATTTGGAGCTTTAGAAAAATCCGTTTGTATTTAGAAAACTTAGATAATAATCACATACATAGCAATATCATAAAGATAATGATTTTGTTTACGCTAATAACAAATATAGCTGCAAAAACCATTTTTTCTTTCACATCACTTAAAATAAAAACTATTCTTAATTGAAAATTAGAAAGGGAAAACTTAAAACAAACATTATGAAATATTTTTTTACCGAAAAAAAAAGTTTGTGTAGAAATAAATAATGTCGGCAGAAGTTTTAAACTGATGGTTGGGTAATTTTGAACGCTTTTATATGGCGCCTTAAGTGGGGTTAAGTTTTGCGTGTTCAAAAAACTTAAATAATAGCCAAATACATAACTAAATATATCAAAATATATGGCGCTTTATGTGCAGTTTGAAAAAATTATATGAAAATGGCTTTCTATATAAAGGAAACTTGAACTATATTCAAATATACAACTATAGCATAAAGATAAAAGATTCTTTGTAAAGCCATAAGCAATATTTAATTGAAGTTAGCCAATGTAATGGAAGACCACTAGCATTAAATTATATCTCGTATGTATAATTTGATATCTTCGTGAATAACTATAGACTTTTAGTTTAGCGTCTTGCGTGGGGTGTTAGAAAATAAGTGGTTTTGAGCCCAAATTCTAAGCTAAATTATAGAAAATTTATTTACTAAGAACATGACAAAAGAAACAAATAAATTTATATAGAAACAGTCATTGGTTTTACTGCACTTTCTAAATTTATACCAAAATCTTTAAAAACTAAATGCTTATAAAATTTCAAACCAAAAAAAAAATAAATAAAAGAAAATAACTGTACACATATCTAACAAAAGTATCAACTTGTTAAACTAAAGAAATACAAAGTAAAATAAATCACATATAAGCAAATGAAAAGAAAAAAATAAAAATTAAATCATGAAAGTAGCAGGAAAAGTTTAACACACACACCCACACACACGTACTCCACCATTATTATCATCATCATCCTAATCAACATTATCATTATCATCATCAACAGCAGAGAGAGAGAGAGAGAGAGAGAGGGAGAGTATTTACTACACGTTTCACTTACATGAAAGTAGCTTCTCCTCTGACTGCACCATACAATTACAAACAATACACACATATGTATATTTAAGGCACGTACATATGTATACAAAAATACTATACTATGGCAAAATATCCGGTAAATTGTCATTGTACTGAAACTGGGTGGGTGTGTATATGTGTGCATGTAGTTGGAGTATATGTGCGAGCGTGCAAATCATTATACTCCTATACATGCATGAGAATCTCTTTAAATGCCAAACAAAAATATCGACCAACCCAGAAAAAAGTTAAAAAAAAAATCATATATATATACTACATGCATGAACACAGTTCAAATCCAAATTGAAAAGGATCAAGTAAGGCTACCAAGGACAACAATAATCGTGCCTTCTGTGCCTTTTCACACATACAGAGGCAGCAGCAATAGCAGTTGCAGCAGAACAGAACAGAACAGAGCAAAGAATGAAATGAAAATGAATAAACAATTGTTTGCCTGTTTTCTGCCTTATTGTTTAAATAATTTAACCTCAAAAGAAAATGTGGGAAAAATAAAATAAAAAAGAAATAAATTTCACAAAAAATGCGATTTTGACACAAAGAGAAAAATCACAACAAACGAAAAAAAATAAAAAACTAAACAAAAAACAGAGGCACCAACAAAAAAAAAAAAAAGAAAAGAAAAAAGGAAGTAGGCAGTATTATTACGCTTCTTTCTTTGTCTGTGTGTATGTGTGTGATATGCGAAACGTTGCCCTTTATTCTTTTACTTTCATTCTATTAAAGGCGTATGTATTGGCGCCTGCCTTTTTCACCACTGCATTATACGAAACAATGAAAACTCTTAATGAAAAAAATACACCGCACACACACAACAACACATAAAAAAGAGCTAGTTTCTGAAAGAAATACTGCTGCACGAAAATTCACAGCAATTTAGCGAACAATACCCAACAAAATAAAGAACCAAATTACACACTATTTTCTTCTATTGTTAGCAAACAAACAACCACAGCAAAAATTACATATATGCTTTTGTATGTGCGTGTGTTATTTGTTTATATGGGAACTGCTTCACATACTTTCACTTTTTATTTATTTATATTTAGATATAATTTCTATTAAAATAAGAAGAAAAGTATACATTATTGTGTGTGAAAGTAATTCCGGTTTTCCAGAAAAAGAATGTATAATTTTTTAATAGAAAAAAATTATGTAAATGTCAAAAAATTATAAGAATCCCTCAAATTTGTATGGCGACTTAGGTGGGGTCTAAAGAAAAATTTGACACAATTTTGCTGGCAATTAAAATAGTATAAAAATAAAATATTTACGATCTTTCGTATTATTAATTCAATTTTTATGGAAGGTCTGATATTTTCGTTTGGCGCCTCATATGGGGTACAATATTGAAATAATTATTTTATATAAATTTGAAAAGTATAAATAAATATAAAGTAGTTCAAAGTGATTTAAAAGGATTTTAAAACATTTTGAAGGAAATGTAAAGTAATCTGAAGGGATTCGAAACGGTTCTGCTTTTGTCTGAATAGGTTTGCTTCAGATCAATTTAAGTCTGAAGCAATTAAAAGTTGATGATAGTTTTTAGGAGACTATGAAAATTAAATCTAGAGGTTAATTTTCAAAGTCATGACTAAAGTTCATGTTAATTTCGTCATGTTATGCCCGTCTCTATATACATTGTAGTTGTGATGACTACATTTGCTCATTAAGCCTGTTAATATATAACTTCAAATTGAAAGCTGTTTAAACAAATTAAATGCAATAAAAAGTGCTTTGAAGAGATCTAAAGCAATACGAAGAGGTTTTGAACTGATTTGAATGGACTTAATGCAATCCAAAAGGATTTGAAATGATCTGAAGCAATTGGATGCGACTTGAAGAATATTGAAGGGATCTGAAAATATTCTGAACTGGTTTGAAGAGAAGCGAAGCAATCTGAAGTAGTTAAAAGTGTTATGAAGATGAAAGAAGTTTGAAGCAGGAAGATAAATGAATTTAATGTTCTGAAATAATTTGAAATAATTTCAAGTGGTTAGAAGTAACATAAATTTATTTGAAATGTGGCTATGCCAAAATTTTTAGCAATGTAAAGTAATGTAGCTCAAAGTGATTCCAAATGATTTGAAATTGTCCAGATCAAGCTCAAAAATGTTTGGAGTAGTCTACAATGGATCGAAATAGCTTTGAAGTGGTTTGAAATAAGTTGGATTTAAGTAATTGCAAATGATCTTAAACTATTTGAAGTGATTCTAAAGAAGTTTGAAGCAATCTAAGGTAGTTCGTAGCAATTTGAGAAGAACTGTGTTTTACGAGGTTTGATCTAAGGTGGTTCGAAGTGATTTAAAGTGACACAACAGCTCATGGAGGGCCTAGGCCGAGCGTTCAACCCTTTTTGTTATGTGAGCTATATTTGTACACGAATGAAAGAGACCTAAGTTTTATGCCGAACCTGAACGGCGAAGTGAAAATTTTTACTCATGGAAATTTACCATTACTATTTTTGATTTTTCAGTTTGGCGAGATTTGAATCCCGGCACCACTGCGTAGCAACACAACACACTAACCACTAGACTACCCGAGTGATTCAAAGAGGTTGCAAAAGCTGTTCAAACCTTTTGCATATTAAAAACATCTAAACCGATTTGAAATTCTCCTGAACTATTTAGTTCGAAGCTATCTAACAATTTACAAAATATAATAATTTTGCTTGAAAATAAATTATGCGAGAGACTAGCCAACAAACAGCTTCTTCGGCAAGAAATATGTATCAAAATATATTTGTGCATACATATATCACAAAAATAAATTTACTTTGATAAACAAGAAAGTTTTAAATGGTATATTCTTACCATGGAGCAAGAAAGAAAAATTGAAGAAAATAATAACGATACAAGAGCAAAAACTTTTTAGTGACGTTATTTCTTCTCTTTTGGTTTACTATGTTTCAAAAACTTGTACTTGGATGTGGGTGAGTATAAGAAGCTACTGCTTTTAATAATCATTAGAGATTTTTTCTGTTGTTCTTGTTGTTGTTGCTACATAAATGAGCTTAAAAATAAACTTGTTTTAATGATATCAAAACTATTTGTCAAACCTGACCCACATACAAAAACAACCAGAAACCAAGTATAAAATTCGCTTTTGTATACTTAACAAAATACAAAGAAAAAGCAAAGCAGCATCAGCAGCAAGCACAAAAAGCTAACAAGAAAACTCAGCAGAACAAAAAAGAATTGAGAAAATAAAGTAGTAAAACTGATAAACGAACAAACGAGCACACACAACGCTATTGGAAATTGCAGGTATTACTTGGTAACTAACTGCAACTAGATGAAGAACTATGTAGTTTTTTGTATATTTCTTATATACATACATATGGTATGTAGAAGTAAGTACTGCATACATTTAGGAGGCAAAAATAAAAAGAAATATGTGCAAACAAATGTACGTATGTACATTTTAAAGTAAGTAGAGAATAAGAGTTTTTGATTTTTCTAGAAAAAAGAAAGTACTCGGAAGTAAATCTCTCTGTCTGGCTAAGAGTGTGTGTGTGTGTTAAGCCATACACAAACAAACTTATATTGTATACATATGTATACGACGTAATACAACGTTTAAGAGTACATAGGTACCTTTTTCAAATAATTTTATTTTTTCTTCTTATTTCGTACCAAAAAAAATCGAGTAAACCTCATTTTTGTTTTGTTATCCCAATGGGACTGAAAAAAACGTGTGCTTTACGTTTCGATCTCTTTTTTGTAAGTTTCCTCAAATTTTTTTTTTATTTTTTACTTTAAACGCGCGCATTCTACCAAAATGTCACAATCAATTCCAAATACGTAAAACGTAAAGCATTTTCTACACACGTGTGTGTATGTTTCTGTCACTGTATTGAGCATATAAAACCCTGCCATCCTTTTTGGAAAAAGTCTTTTCAACTACTTACTTACTACTCGTTTCTTTTTTTTTTTTTTGTACTACTATTTTGTGTTGGTATACTATATATATTTTTATTTGTATGTACGTTTAGGTTTTTTCCTTTTTTTTAAGGTACCTTACGAATTTGTCACTAGAGCCCGCATAAAATATACAAATACACAAACACAAAAACTTAGAGAGAGAGAGAGAGAGTGAGGGATATAGAGGATATAAAAAGAAACACACAAATACACCTCTGTACACATATACACATGTCTATTCTTGCAATTGAAAATTCAATTGATTGACAAATATCTACAGTCTAAGCTTTTATACTTTCGTCTTTACTAACTGAAACTACTACGACTACTACTACATTTACTACTGTCGTTTCAACTACTACGTACAATAATACTATTCTTTGTTGTATACATATATATATGCTTGAATGTATGTGTGTATATTTGCACTTTACCAAAGTTTTGGTTTCTTTTTTTTTTACTAATATATAAGTGAAAGAAAACGAGTTTTTAACAAAAAAAAAAAAAGAAAAAAAACAAACGATTTTTATTTTTATTTATTTTTTTTTTCTCTTCAGTTTTATTTTGTCACATTATATTTTTTCTGCTTGAAAGAGTTCAGTGTGTAGTAAACTACACACCCACACCCGCTCCAGCCACAAACACCAACGTTACCCATTACCAAATGCTGCCAATCACCACAGAAATACACACGCTCTCCGCACACACATACACATGAAAATGCAATTTACAACAATTTCACTTTTGGGGTTTTACAATCATTTTCTATAATAGTAGATCCTTTTGTATGTAAGTAATTCAACTACACATACATACATATATATACGGGTACTCAATATTTGATTTAAATTTTCCGTTTTGGTTTTAGTTTCACAGCTGCAATTGCGCGTATACCCAAAATTTTATTTGTCATATTATTTGTAGTATATAAAATATTTGAATTATTTGTATCGCAGTGCTTGACAAACGAAATTTGCATACATGTATGTGAATTTCTGTATTGAAATGCTCGAAATCATCAGTTTGTGGTCGATTTGAGAACTCTCAGTTTTGTATTTATCGTTTTTTGAAATTTCATATGACTTTAAATAGTCTAGAGAGGTTTTAAATAGTGTGAAGAGATTTGAAGTGTTTTAAGTGGTTTAAAGAGGATTGAAGAGATTTGAGGATTTTTGAAACGAGCTGGGTAGTTTTTGAATAGTTTCAAAATAGTCTAAAAAAAGTTGGAAGAAATCTGAATCGTTTTAAAGAAAAAGAGTTGAAGTAGTTGGTAAAGAAAAAAATTTTAGCAGAAAACTGTCAAATTTTTAGTTGGAATTTCAAAATCCAGCGATTACGGTTTAACCTAAAGTGGTTGGAAGATGTTTGAAGAGCTCTGTAAAGTCTTGAAGAAAACTGAAAGGGTTTGCAACAATATCGAAATAGTCAATCTGAAACGATCTTTTAGTTATATACTTTTGATTAAAAACTGCAAAACAGTTTGAAGAGATCTGAAATATTTTTAAGCTAATTCAAATTGGTATGAAACAGTTGAAAATGTTTTAGGGGGTATAAAGTTATTTTGAATAAGTGCTCACTTTATTTTTAGGCAATTACCATGGCGGCTTACTATTGCCAACCAAGAGGTGGTACCATGTAGAAAACTTGCCACTAGGTCACGGCAATCGTATCACGCGGAATTATCTCAAGTGATCTGATACTGACGTTCGGGACTGCTGCAAATGATATTAAGTGTTTATGAAATATCTGAAATTGGTATGAAGTAGATCGAAGTTTTTAGAAGTTGAAACGCCTAAAAGTGATATAAAATATTTTTATAGAATTAAAGTTTTGTTTCACTAGTGTCAAGTGTTGAGCGATCTAAAGTGGTTCGAAATGATTTGATATAATGCTGAATTATTCTAAGAAGATTTAAAAATAATCTGAAGTGCTTTTAAGTTATTCTAAACTGGTATGAAGCAGTGCGAAGCGAATTAAAGCAGAAGGGTTGGAGTGGTTTGAACAAGATTGAAGCGAGTTAGAATGAAGAAGTTGATCTAAAGTCATTTGAAATGATCAGGAGCAATACGAAATATTGGTTTCAAGCAATTTGAAGAAAGGAAACGGGCTTAAACCCGAACTTACACTAACTGAAATACTTTTGAATTAGTATACATATATCGATTGGGACTGCTGCAAGTGATCTCAAGTAACTTAATTAAATTAAATTGGCATGAAGCAGTTCAAAGTGATTTGAAGGCACACTAAATTGCCTATTTTGTGGTCCAAAGAGGTGGAAAACAATTTAAAGGTATTTGTAATGCGTTTCGAGTTTTTAAGTAAACTGAAATAATTCAAAGTAATTTGAATCAGTTCTAAGAAGTAATAATAATTTAAAAATGTCTATAACGTTTCTATGTGACGAAAAATTAGCTTAAAGAATACGAAGTTGCTTAATGTGGATGAAGTAAACTTGAAACGGATTTGCCGATAGTTTAAAATAGTCTGAAATGCCATAAACATCGTTTTCATTTATCAATATTATAAAAATAAATCAGTTATTCAAATGACTTTATTACACAAGTGTACAAAAGTATGCAATGAAATTATCTAACACTAAAGAAACTTACAACAAATTTCATCACATACTTTTAGAGTACACAAAAAGATAGAGAATACTAAAATTTGCAAAAAACTCCTGTATCCAAGGACTCCTAATTATATAAATCCAAATACAATCTTAAAAATATGCAGTGTGTAAATTTCGGTAAACAAGCATAATCAAGTATAATAAAATTGGCTTCAAAAGTTTTCAATAACAATTGAATAAGCCTAAAAATATTTTCTAGAAGATTTGTAAATTCTTAATATTTATGCTGCTAGCTTTACTAAGAAAAAATTGTATGCACCTATAAATAGATGGCAATATATTTTTTAACTCTTTGCTCGAAAGTGATACAAAATTTGAATCATTTTTTGTGGGGCTCAAACGCAATGCACTATGGAGCCAAAACCGTTTTTAGCTGGCCAAAATTCTAAAATTTGGCTCATTCGCTCATGGGGTCATTAGCAATCACTGCACGGATGGAACCGTGAAAAGAGAATAACTTGGTATATATTATAGATATGATCATGAAATTTTGTGTACTTATAAAAATTATTATTGCCATATATCATTGCAAAAATGGGAGAGATTGGATTATTACCACGCCCACCTACCGTAGGTGCGAAGTTTTTAAAACTCTATAACTTGGATCCTATTGTAAATATAGTGATGAAATTACATATTCTGGTAAATAATAGCATATCAATATATCAATATAAAAATTACCACGCTTTTACGCCTACCTCTCATAAATGTGACACATTAAAAATATAATATAAAAAATAAAAATAAAATATCAGTATTTCGTAATTATATTTATACGAGAGATATGCGTGATAATGGTCCGATAGCTGATGCTCAAGGTAATATATATTAGCACATGCAATTTAATGATTATATCGGTAATGGGTTGAAATTTATTGCATTTTTAAAATTTCACATACATTTATATTGAAGGTAGGCGTTGCAATTGTCCGATCAAAAAGTTATTCATACAGAGTCAATTAGGCTTTAGACTAACTCCGTACACCAATTTTTGTTTGACTAACATTTAAAATAGGTTAAATATAATACCTTAAATAACTACTTATGATTTAATAAATGCTATGTGATGTCATATTTTTGCTTGTTATTAAGGCTGTAGTAAAAAGTTGCAAAGCACTCATACCTTATTTTAATGTAGATGCTTCACGTATGATGATGGGTTTTGTTTTCGCTCGGAGCAAATCGGAACTTTTTTCTCATCCATTAAAAAAAAAGTTATTATTTTTTTATCGCATTTTTAGGTTTAAGAAAATAGTAAATTAATTTTTTATCACATCCATTAATAGTGAAAAATTTTTTCTTTAACATGAGACCAAGAATAAAGGTCTAGCTTTAGTATACGCTAAGGTATCACACTTTATGTGCAACACATTTTCAACGATTATAACTATTGCACCTTTCGACGGTATTACAGACAGATCCTTCGCCTAATTAGAATATACTGTGTGTATATTGTGATGAGGGATCTATTGAGAGTAAGCCCATATACTTTTGGATTCAAACCGAGATAGTCGATTTTTCGAGTTTTGGCCAGCTAGATCTTTCATAGGCCCCGTAGTGCATTGTTTGTATCACTTTTTATCATTATATAAATGGTAAAAAATGAAATTAGAAAATGGATTCTTTTTTTATTTCTTATTTTAAAAGTAAAACATTTTTTATACTACAATGGGAATAAATGATTTTTTTGCCAAATGAGGGGATGTACTTTTCATCAAATCTTCGTCGACCAAAGAGTTAAAGTATTCATATTACCATTGAGACTAACAAAATTTAATCGAAAATCGAAACTCATATGTGAATATACATATAGTATATATACTTGCACACTGACTATAAAACTAAATAATACAATATATGTATGAGAATTTAAGCTAATCTACCTGTTATTATAAGAAAGAAAAGAAAGCAAACAAAAATTTAGGACAAAATATTTATTTTTGTATCCAAAAGCTCACATGTCTCGTAACATAAGATTACCAACAAGACCGAAGTGCAGAACAACAACAATGAGTGTTAAAAATGAAAAAAAAAAAAAGCCACTTAGCAAATAAACAAAATTACAACGCCATTGATACCAACAACAACAACAAAAATAAGTGTCATAGCAGCCTACTATAAAAAAAACAAGAAATACACACACACATATGTATACACATACATATCTATGTATGTATGTGTATGTTTTATACTCGTATGTAGAATAAGTTTGGATTTAACAAGTGGCGCACAAAAGTATGTGTTGACATTTGTGCCAAAAAATATTTTCGAAATTTTTCTCAAAGGTAAACTTACATTTTATTTTCATTGCTTGTCGCAGCAACAGCAACAATGAGAACTTAACACAATATCTCCGATATATATTTTCTTTTGTGTTATCATGTTATGCTCCTACAACTATACTATACTTTTTTTTCCTTTTATTCAATTCTCTGGCGACCCCTTTCCTTTCTACCCACAAAATTTTTATATCATTATACTAATATACTTTCTATCAAGAATAACAACAGCAACAACAACATCAATAACAACAAAAATCGAACACAAAAGTATCTAAGAAGTTGAAGCAACAGAAAAAGAAGAAGATGAAACACAAAATTTTCATTTCATCACATTTTCAATTTTCGGTTTTTTTTTCTTTTGTTTGTTTTTTTTTTTTTTTTGGAGAAGAGTATAAGAGTGAAAACTGGAAAAGCAGTTTCCTATTTCCGCTTGTTGTGATGGTATTTTATTTTATTTGATTGTTTGTGTTTCGTTTTTGTTTGCTTACTCTTACATATGTATCTAAATGCTAGAGTGTCTGTGTGTATGTGAGTCTCGTTTATTGTTGTCTCTCATATTTATATTTGTTATTTATTATATTTATAAATCAATTTTAAACACATTTTCACTGCATTTAAAAAAGTAGAAATCTTCTTTATACTTTTTTGTATGCTTATATGTTACAATGCCTTTTGTATTTACACATACATACTCGTTTACTCACACTATTAACATCTCCTCATAACAAAACATTTAAACAATAAAAATAATAATAAATAGAAAACTTTTCAACAATAAACACTCATACTCGTACATGGATTTGAGATATGTTATCAACTTTGTTGATTTTTTACACTTGATTAGTTACATATATGCCTGCTTTGCTCATTTCATACTTTTAGGCGGAAACTGTATATGAAAAAAGTTATATGCAGCCGTTTTTTTTATATAATTACAAAGAACTTGAATCATTTTTTATTATTATTTTACATTAACGTTTAAAGAAATATTTTTAGTCTGGTTCGCGATTATTGTTATTTTCTTAAGTAACGAGAACTTTAATGCATACTTTAGGGTTTAAAAAAGTTGAAAAATTACATATTTTTTGGAGGCATAAATTTTAAAACGTATTTGATTTTAATTGTAAGAAATATGACTCCGCTAAAATTGCACTTGCAAGAACATTGCAAACTTTTTACATTGAGAAAATTCAATATTTTATTACTGACATCAAAATTCATCCACTTTTGCTTCTGTTATTACAAAAACAAATAAAAGAGGGAAATAAATTTAAGTATTGCGTACATGTGAATCTTTAGTAGCAAGTATTGTGCAAATCAAAATTGAATCGCAAAACAATAACGTCTTGCAAAAGGTAAAAAGCACCTTCACTTTTCTAACTAACTAACACTCAATTTTATGAAAACATAGCGTGGTCATTGCACAAGTTTTCAAAGCAACAGCTGGCATTAAATGTATTTTTAACAGAAAAACTTTAAATAGCTAATTAACAGGCACACAAAAAATAAAAACATAAAAAAAAACGAAAAACTCCACAGACATAAAAAATTAACACCTAAAAAATATACTTCACAACGACCTTTACCTAAATTAACAAAAAATTTTGTGTTATTACTGTAAACATTAGATAAGGGGAAAAAAATTATTTAGAGGAGTACCCAGAAAAACTTTGCTCGAAATGTTTTATATAAACAACATAAAGACGTCTAAAAATAAGAAAATTATATACAAACAAGTGTTAGCTCACGGTAAACAACACAAACAAGCACACAACAAAACAAATGAGCATAATTTTAGGCAGCGCTGTGAAAATGGACTTGTTGGTTGTAGCTCATGAATGCCTGCTTATCTGTGCTGCTAGTTTAGAAATTTTGTTTTTCTACAATTTTTAGAAAGGTGTTTAGAAATTGCGAATAAAGGCATAAGAGGAGCAAGCAGGTAGGTTAAAAAAAAAAAATAAATATGGCGGAATTTTAAATTTTCACTCGTTGTCAAATTTAATATAAACAAAAAATAAAGGAGCTTTTCAGGTATGTGAATATTGAATTAGCGAAACAAAAATGCATTAAATTTACTACAAAGTTTTTTGAGCACTAGAAATTTAAGAACTTATGGTATTTAGTTTTTATTGGGAGAGCCTAAAAGTATGCTACATTTTTTGCGCTTCAAGCTAGAGAAGAATTCGAGTTTTAACAATATTACTTTTGACAATATTATTGCAAATATATATCAAGTGGCATATTAAAACAAAATAAAAAGTTATAAAAATCTAAAGCAAAGTGTCACTTAGTACAAACGTAAAGATTGGTTTCGTTTCAGTGTAATTCAGAAGTTATGTACGTTTTTTTAGTATAGCCTTCAAATGTAATTAGGTGTAATTCAAATGACTGAGTAAAGTGAGTAACAAGATTGGGTTTCTTTATCTCTAACATTTCAAGATTGCAACAAACTGAAAAAAATACCTTAATTTTATAATATTGCTCCATCGCGTTGATTTTTAGAACCACTTTCCCAAGTTGCGACAGCTATGCAATTTCTGTTAGTTTTAAAGTTAAAAAAAAATATGGCTTCCTCTTCCTTCCCTACATTTGGGAAATACATTTTATTTGATTTGCATATTTAAATTCTAGAAACTATTTAAGTTTCTTAAAATCAACGACGAAATGTTTAAACAAATTTTGATGGTAGTTATCTATGACTTTGTGACACTTTTTGTTTGTTTTTTGATTTTGTGAGCTTAAATCCAAAGAGGAATTGAATTTCTGAGAAATAAAGCGAAATTTTAATATATACCAAAATATGAATTTTCTTGCAAAGCTGAACTGAAGCCTAAAAGCACAATACATATAGGTAATTCGTTTAGTTTTCATTGAAAATTTCAAAAAGAAAGAGTAAGAAAACTTAAAACTGAAGAAAAAGAAAATCATCAAGCTTTCTCTGATTTTCTGATGAACTTGAATATGTATTTAAGCATAAAGGTTTGCATCTGAAAAGGAAAATTCAGAAGATACTGATGGGAAAGATTTAAATTTTATTCTGATTTTGTCAAATTGCATCTCTAATTTACACAAACTAAATTTTTACGAAATGTAGCTTAATTTGAAAATTGAAAGAAAAAAAATTGTTCTGGTCTTACTTATTGTTTTGGGTAAACACTGAAAGCATGCTTTTTTTGATATTAATTAAAAAGTTGAAAAGGTAAAAATATTTAAAGAATTTAAAACTGAAAAAATATAAAATTTTCACAAGTTTCCTGAAGAAACTGCACATTTCTACTGAACAAAAAATTGTGAAAATGAGAGTAAAGAATTTAAAACTGATGTCTTTGGGGTTTACTAAGAATTGGATGAATAATTTATTTTAATTGGGTTTTAAATGAGCTTAAAAGATTGTAATTTAAAAGAAGAAAATTTAATTTGTTTTGGTAAGGCCAAAAAGCGAACAGCGTTATGCTGTTGCATTTTCTTTTAAAAATTATATTTAAATAATTCATTTAGATTTTTATTGAAAAATTCATAGTCAGAATGAAATATTTGAAGCAAACGCGATTTGTGAGAAACTGCTGAAAGAGAACACATTAAATAGATTTTTTATGGTTTCCTGAAATTAGAGTATTGTTTTTAATAATCTTAAAAAAATCTATCTGAAAAGAAAAAAAAAATTTTTTTTGAAAGCGGTTTGTTTTATTTTATTTTTGTAAATCTGGATAAACTAAATTTCTACGAAATGTAGTCTAATTTAAAAATAAAAAGGTATAAAATTGTGCTCCTGACTGGTTTCAACACTATTTTTGGTAAAGCCTAAAAATATGCTACGTCATTTCGTTGTGTTTTTTTTCGAAAAATTCAAAGAGTGAAAGTAGAGGGATCAAAAATAAGCAAAGAAGAGGTAATCAAGAGTTTTTTGTATGCACTGCAAAAGGCAAAAAAAAAAATTGTATTCTTTGGTATTTGGAATTGAGACAAATAGAATTTGTATGAAATGTAATTAAATTAAAAAAAAAGTTAAAATTGTGCGCATACAAAGTGTGTCGGAAACTTAAAAGCACACAGCATTAAGTCTTAAACCATACAATTTTAACAGAGTTTTTACGTAATTGCTGCTTCGGGAGCTTTAATTGCGAAAAATTAAATTTTTGCCTTATTCAAAAATAGAGGGCTTCAAATTGTACGCCTATATAGTTGGCTTCAAGTCTAAAGTCTAATTTTTGTTGTTTTATTAAAGTCTGCAAAAACTTAATTATCTATAACAGTTGAAAAGGAACATATTTAAAAGTTTTTGTGGTCTCCTGCAACACTTAAATGTGGTTGTAGAACAACAGTAGTTTTCAATTGGCCTAAAATTATGCAGATGAAAAGAAAAAGAGAAAATACTTTGTTTCAAAAATATTTTGATTAATTTCTTTATATTTCCTTTTGTAATATTTGATAAAATATATTTCTGCGAAATGTAGTCTAATCTGCATAGCTAGTTCTTGTGATACTAGCCTTTCTAATACTATTTCGGTGAAGCCAACAAGCATGCAGCGGATTATTTTAAGCCGATCAAATTGGAAACTTGAATCAATTAAAATTTTTCTATTTTCTGATTTAAGTTTTAGTTTTCTTCTTAGCTTGAGATAAAGAATGATTAACTAAAATTAAAAATTGAAACAAGAAGGTAAAGCAAAATATCAGACATATTTTTTTATAAAAAAAATGTAGTTTTTTCAAAGTAAGCGAAGAACATACTTTAAAAAGTATTGATCAACCGAGAAATGTGTGTGTGCTTTACATTTGTATTTTCAGACATACGAATTGTTTTTTCTTTTTTGCTAATATTTTTTGCTGACATATAAACCATGACATGGACTCATATTCCACATAATCCTTTCTCTACTTTTTTTCGTTTTTTTTTTAACTAGACAAAATGAATGAAAAAGTGGGAAAAATGGAGAAAACAGCATGGCATGACAACAAAAAAGCTCATGCTGTTTTCCCACTACTTAAAATCTACTACAATTTTTTCAGGTTGGCCAAACGGCATATGATTGAATTATTTATGCAGGTCACAGGGAGCATTAAAGTGCCAAAAATAAAAAATAAAAACGAAAAATAAAATCTAGACTTTTCAGTTTTGTTTTAGGTGTCAAATGAAAAAAGTAAACAGATAACTGCAATCTCTTTCTGTGTGTGAATATTTGCTTAAGTTTACGAGAGTGCTGGAGATTACAAACTAAAACAAATAAAAAAATATTACTTATATATTTAATAAATAATATTTTCGTTAGAAAAAGGAATTTTTGGCTTTTCTCTCTCTATCTTTCTGTGTTGCTCTAAATTTAATATGTGTAACAATTTTGAAGAGACACATACAAAAGAAGTAATTTTCTTTTAGCTTTCTTGACTTGGCATACTTATACAAACACACATACATGTGAATAACTATGCACACACAAATATACCTATTTATACAATAGTAGTAGTAGTAGTAGTAGTAATAAAAATATGAACTGCAAATGGCACATACTTTGATGCTAGTTTTTACTACTACAATTGAAAATATTTTTAGCTTTTACTTTAATACTTTACTATAGCAAAAATATAGTAGTAGAAATAGTGTAACAGAAGAAATAGCAGCAGCTGAAAATTTAGACAGGCAACCATGGTAGAAATGAAAATAAATGAAAAATGACAACGGAAACTATTACAACTTGAAGAAATATTTTTACTTTCCTCCTCTCCCCTGTCAAAAACAAACTAGTAGAAGAAAGCATACATGTTTTAAAAAGAAATTCCTTTGGACTCTTCCAAACGAAAATTGTACAAAAGGTTAAAATTTTTTTTGGCATTTTTCTACAAAACCCAAACATACAAACATAGTAGAAATGAAGGAGACAGTTGTATATAAAAAGAAAAGAAAGCAAGAAAACTAGTAGTACCTAGTAAAAAAAAGGTAGTAGAAAATGTAGTATTGCCGTAAGTACAAGTAGTTAGTACGGAAGTATAGTCGAAAGCATAGACTTTTTTTTAGAGGGTGTATGACTGAATTATTTAGAGAAATGTATTTTTTCCTATGAATTTTTACACACAGAAATAAAAGTTTTTTTTTTTTGTATGTCCAACAAACACACGCATACACATCTACTATACATTTTTGGTCGTTAGCAACTATAAAAAGAAGAATCCAAAAATTTCATGACTTTCTGTGGGCAGTTGAGAAAATTCTTGGTTGTTATACCAAAGAAATTAAAATTTCATATTCATGTAACTGAGAAAGAAATTTAATGTGTAACCAAATGGAACGAAAAAATGTAGTAACATATCATAATAATATATGTAAGTATATTTATAAATATACCAATATATATTTGTTGCCTAAAAGTATGCAATTCTATGCTGTACTAAAAGTTCACAACGAAATATTTCTGCAATATTTTCACTTGCTTACTTTTTCTTTTTCTTTTTCTTTTTCTGATCTTATCCAAGATTGAGATATGTGTGCAGTGAAGAAAAATATTAAAAGATAATACTAGCAAGCAAGTAGTAGCAAAAAAATATAAAGGTTTAGAATAATGTTTTTGAAAAGAAAATCAATATTATATTTTATGTGCATGTAATAAAGAGTTACTCAGTTCAAGAATTTAGATTTTTGCAGGCACTTGAGTTTGAATTTTTTGTGTGTGCATATTTTGCATCCAGAAAAAATTTTTTCCCACATATAAAGTATGGCTTAAGCATAAACTCTTTTCTAAATAAAATGCATGCTTTATTTTCGGCAAGATTGAGCATGAAAATGGTGAATAGAATAATTAAATATCAAAATATTGTACTAAAATTGCAACGCATTTTTAAAGATTCGACACACTTTTGACCCTTTTTGTATAACATAAGCCGTTGACCCTTTTAAATTCATAACTGTGTATTGGTTAAAATTTAAGACTTAAACTTTCAAAATGTGCTAAAACAAAAAACCCTAAGCGATTTTTATGCGATTTGTGCGGTTTAAGTTTAACCGATTTCCGCCCACGAAAAAAGAACGCCCGAATTTTGTTTGCATAATTTACATTCCTGGGTAATTTGAGGTCAAGGAATCGGAATCCGTTGATAGATTTGTGCTAGGATGACCCTGAGCACTGAAAATGGGTGTCCTATATGTAGAGACTTTGAGCGCTATTTGACATAATTTTTCTTCATGTTATTTTCCATATACTTAAAAACGTAAAAACAAATTTAAATCCATTTTCATCAAAAACAAACGGAAATAGTAATAAAAAAGTGAAACAAAGAATAAATGTATTTTTATTCAAAATATATTTGATAATACATTCATATTCAATTACTTTTCATGATATTCTTTAAATCATTTCTTTGGATGCATTTGACAGTAAAAAGTTGCTTGGTATGGACGTTATTTCCTATCAGCACACTAAGCAATAAAGTGTCCAGCAGTCCTTTTTGGAAGATAATGTTATAATACCTCTAGTTTTATTGACAATGCAGCTTCAATGCATTTGCGACCGATATGCTTAGAATTGCAATCCGAAGTGATCAATAACACTTTTTAGCCCTGATATTCATGCAATAGTTTTCAACTACGTTGTCATGTAAATCAACGTCACCCATTCCAGCATTGTAACTGCTGATAAGTAATGGTTGGTTGACTTTGGTTCACGAATCTTTTATTTTATTTTTTCCAACTTTTCACACTTGACATTGGTTCAATTTGCTCAAAGTTCGTGCAGAGGGTTACTTCTTTATTATTTGACCAACAGCACATGAGAATATTATTTATGAAATCGAACATGAAATCAGTTTCACTATCTTCCTTTAATGGAGCAATAGCAGAACGATTTTTACGAACAGTTTCTGTTATATAAAACCGTTTTTCGTTAAGCAAACACATAAGACAATATGAAGAAAAAAAAAATACTTTGTGGCACCTTGGATTTTCAACAATACCAAGCAAGCGCAGAACCACATTAGCTCCCAACCCAACTTGACGATCATAGCTGGAATAGGCACACCAAGAGAGGCGTATTTGAAATTTAAAATCATGTATTCAAAACTCAATTTAGGAAAATAAAGTAAGATATAAGTCACTTAAATCAATGAGAATGGAAAATAAAAAATAATAAATATATATAGGACGCCAACTTTACATGCTTATCATGCCGCTTGTTAAAATGTTTCTGGTTTCTGTTTGTTTTTTGTAGAAGGTACTATCTTTTGGCAATAAGGCCTCATCATTACATTTTTGAAAAAAATTTTCTTGGTACTATGAAAATTTAACAAAAATTGCGTTTTTTTTTAGTGTATAACTAACTTTAATACCAAAAATGTTAAATAAACTTAAACATAATTTTTAGAAAGCTAAAAGTTTAACCTTTTCAATGATGTTTATACCATATATGCACCCTTCATACAAAAAGAAACGGTTGAAAAGGAGAAATTTCAGCGTCCTATATATAGATTTTCTATACGTCTGGATAGAATACGGATCCGATACGGATGCCAGGAATCCTAAAGACCTCATAAATATGGACTTTCATAGCAAAAACTACTTTATTTGTTAAATAAAATAAATTAAACATATTTTTAGGCTTATCACAAATATTTCATAATTATCCTATTAATATTATGTTTCATGCAACGGAAACGGCTGAGAAGGCTTAGAAGAATCTTGCCAAAACCGAAAAACAATTTGTAAAAATTTGTGGTACACTTTTAAGCTCATTAAGAAAAACAAATAAGTTTTTCAGAAAACTAAAAAACAAAGAAATGCTTGGGCCTGTTTTCTTTCATAAAATATGTAAGTATACCTATATATTTAAATGAAACTTTTTTCCCAAAATTTGAGGCATACTTTTAGGCTCACCAAAAACTTGATTGGCATCCCAAACAGTATAGCCTTTTTTCATACAAAAAAAGCAATACTGTATTTCTTTAAACTTGAGACATATTTTTTAGCTCATAAAAAATATTATTATATTAGGGTTTTAAATTATTATCACATTTCTTGCAATAGTATGGATACAATGATTTGCCAGTTGCTGTAAGGGATATTTTCTCAACTCCATACAGATCCGATTAACTTTAAAATATACTTTTAAGCTCATCCCAAACATTGATTAAATTTTATAGACAGCCCTTACCCTATCAGCAGGAAACTAAAATCTCTCTGTTGCAGGTTCTTACTTTCAAACTTCACAGTATTTATTAAAATTAAAGGTATAGTTTTAGGCTCATCAAAAACTAAAATTTTTCAAATTGGAGGAGCAATGGCCTGAAAGTTTGGAAGTGGATGTAGGAGGGAGTGCTTTACCACTTGAAAGAGAGTTACTGGCGCGTGTTAGTTGTTAAAATTTAAGGGATATTTTTAAGTTTATTGCAAAAATTATTTAATTTGTTAATAACTATTGCTTTTTGCGAAATTAGGGGCACACTGATTAGCTTAGCTGCCCAACTTTGCGACTAAACTGGGCGGATAGATTTTCTACCTAAACAGATTTATTTCTAAATCAGTTGCCACGCTGTACCAACTTTACCGATAAGTTTTATTTGTCATAGTTATACAGCCTCAACCAATCTCAGTCAGTTTTGAAAATAACGGTGAGATATAGGTTAAGCCATCAAGTAAGTAACATATTCAGTTTACCAGTATGCTAAGTATAACTAAGATAAATTAGGGGCACACTGATCTTAACAGGTAAGATTTAAGCCACACAAAGAGAACAAGTTAATGAATCTAATTTTCCTTAATTAAATGAAAATTCAGGAAGCACAATTTCCATATCTATAAATGAGCACCAAACCTACTTCATGAAAAATTATTTAAATTATTCCAATACCTTTTTTAAACTCAATCGACCCGGTTTCTCCTTTTTCCTACATAAAAATAGTAATTTGAACTTTGTTTTTCAAAGTTTCAGAAAAACTAACTTCTACTCGTAAATTTTCAGGCAACTAAGCTTGACTGTTATATTCAAACATTTATTCCAGAACCAGGATCTAGCAATTCAGCTCAGAATTTCCCGGTTTAATTTTAAATGCATATATTCTTAAGTAAAGAACTTAACACAAAAACTTAAGCGTATAAAGAATTAATGGAAAAATCGAAAACGAAATTTTCAGGTTTATAACTCTATGAGTTCTGAATCTAAATAACTTCTCTTCATTAAATTTCAAATTGTTTTGTTTTCAAAATAGCCACCTGTAAGCTTTTAGCTAAACTTAAAAATTCACACAAAGTCAACTCTATTTGAGAGTATCTAAGAATTAATAAAGTTATAAACATGAATTATTTACCATTTTGTAGAATTAAAACTCAATAATGTCCGTAAAGATGAGACGATGATAAAAGCTGATATTGTAGAATGTCGAAGATATTGTGGCATTTTTTCACACAAGGCCAATGCATAGATATTTAAATGAATATTGCAAAATTTCAGTATGATATCTTCTAAACTTTTTTCAAAATATTTTTTGTGATAATTTTTTTTTAAATTTTTAAGCGTTTTTGCTTTTAATTATTTTATTATTATTTAAAATTTCAAAAACACACATAACGAAACATTTTTCGAAAATAAAGCGGAGATTTACAGCACAACATCTCGAAAACCGTGTAAACCGAAACAGCAAAACTTTTTCAAAAGAAGAAAATACGAAAGCGGGTGTAGAAGTAGAGGCAAGCCAAGAAATCAAATAAACCGGTATAAAAAAAACTACAGCAACCACAGCAGCGCGAGACACGAGAAATGAAGGAGAAAATGAAACCCACAAAATAATTGCAAGCAAATTAACTTCGTTGAATATTTTCTTCTTCCTTAATTTTTTTTTTTAATATTTTTTTCTACTACTCCGTGGTACAAAAAACGAGGCAAACGAAGCAAATTGAAGGAAAGAATTGGCACAAAAGTGAAATTTAATCGCTAACGTAAAGAAGAAACGAAACAAAAAAACGCAAACGCTAACGAGAAATAGCACAAAACTACACACAGCTACGATTACTGTGTGTGTGTATATGTATGTGTGCTTTAGTATAGGTATAGGTCAGGATACGTGGCTAGCGTAAAATGTATACACGCCAAAACGTACGAACTTCTGAACGCGATTTGTGGTCGACTTTTCTATCAAGGATCTTTACGAAAACCACGTTTTATACGCACAAACATTTCCCAAAAATTTTATAAAAAATTCTTTCTCTTTTTTGCACTTGAAAATTTATTATTTGATTTAGTAACACGCGCACCAGCAGAATTTACTACTATTTTTTAGTATTTATTACATTTGTTTTGTATAAAAAACAATAACGTATACACACGCGCGTGCCAGTTTCGCCTTGCAATATCCTTTACATCCTGGCAAATCCCGAAATTATACTAACTTGTCCCAAAAATCGCACGAATGGTGAAGGCTACAAAAATTTTGTATTGTGTGTGTGCATATGTGAGTGCGTGTGTGTAAATGAACACACAATTCGGTTTTCGTGGTGAAGAACATCAACGTCTAGGAGTTTAACGAAGTTGTCAACTACTCACATGTAAACGAAGAGAAAGCCCATTGAGAGAGTAAATAAAGTTGTGAATAATTTTCACCATGGTTGAGAGAGCCCAAGAGTGAAAGCTAGAGAAAGAGAAGGTGGTAAAGATAGTTGAAGAGAAATTGCTTGAATATGGAAAATTCACCTGATGCGAGAAGGACCTTTGCAGAATTTGTAAGCACTTCAGTAAAGAGCGTTTTTGTTGAAGGCAAAGAGCTTCCTCGAATTTTTTTACTCTTCTGCTGATGTGGTGATTAGTTTGAAATTCAAATTAACGTATGTTTTTATGAATAAACTTATGCCGCTCTTACAACAAAATTCCAATGTAAACTTGGGTTAAATTATTGTATAACAACTGACTACGAAATAAGACCAACTTAGACTTATAACTTTTCAACCTTTTGTAAAGATCGATATGACTGAACTATTTTATTATAGATATATTCAAATCAATTGTTGAAAAACTTGTCGGTATTGCTATCTATAGACACAAATAATGTTGGTAAAATCTTCAATTAATTGGAGGTGAACGATGAAACTAGCAAGCTTCTGTGAATCAACAATTAATAAGTCTAACGATAAAAAAGTTTGGTTCATGGCATCCATTATGGGCGCCCTCAATCCTTTTTTCGAAAGGAAAAGGGGGTGGTGAACTTTGTAATTGAACAGTAATAGTTGTCAAGCTCAAGCGACAAAAATTATTTAATTAGTAATATAAGGCACTTACGGATCTATAAGGGAAAGCAGGATAACCCCTCTCCCTCTTTCTAGACTAATATCTCATACATCATGATCGATCCTACTGAAAAAATAAAATGTTTGTAGATCGCAAAATCTCCTCACTCTTTGGAACCACCAGTATAGTAAAATCAAATCATGGTAGGAAGTGAGCCAGTTTCACATTTGCAGTCCGCTGTGATCGCTCATGCCCAACATTGACCGTTTTGCCTTTTAGGGTTAATCAACCATTTTAGAAGAGTATAAAAGTCATACCCACAGAACAAAATTTCTGGGCCGTGGAGAGGAAATATTTTCCATCAAGCTGTTAAAACGGTCTAGATCAAGTGAAGATCCAGTGACGAAAATGCAAAATTACAATTTCAGATTGCCATTTTAAATTTCTACCATTAGATATTAATCCCGGTTTTGAATTCAAAAATTTCAACGAACCGAAATTTTACTCTTAAGTAATAATTTAGATCAGCCAGTTCCAATTTAAAATACCGATTTCGAAAGCCAATTCCGATTTCTGTTACTGTACTGATTTTTTTTAATTCGGAGAGCTAACTCTAATTTATACTACGATACATTGATTTCGACTTTATTTTATTATACTCCGACTTTTAACATCATTTCTTAGAGCCAGTTTCAATTCCAAAGATTAGACATCGATTCCTGCTTCCATTCCCAAAATTGTTTAAAGTTTATTTCTTGGAATTTATATACTCTACATTAGTTTCTATCATTACACGTCAGTTCCAACTTCAATCCTCTTAAAAATTTTCGAGAACCAGTTCCAATTCGTGCCGTTAGACATTGGTTTTTAGTACAGGGCTCAGGATTTCAGAGAGCGAACTTTAGTTCTAACCATTAAACATCCATTTCGACTTCAATTTCTAAAATTTCAGATTGCTACTCCAGTTCCTACTATTAAGACAACGAATCAAACTTTAATTTCCATAGTTTGAGAGAATCAACTCTAATTCTTACCATTAAATATAGATTCCGTTTTTCGTTCCCAGAATTTTAGAGAGCCAACTTCAATTTCTACGATTAGACATTGTCTTGACTCTAGGTTTGTTCAAAATTAATGAACCAGCTAAAATTTCTGCCATTGGATACCAATCGCCCAATTTCAACTATTTCGACTTCAATTCCTACAACTTTAGATAGGACTTTCCAGTTATAACCATTAGACATCGATTTTAATCTTTAGAATTTTTATGAGTAAGTTTTAATTCTTACCATACGATATCAATTCCGACTTTTATTCGTAGAATTTCAGAGAGTTAACGTAAATTTTTACCACTAAGCCCCGAATCTATTTAGAGTTCCTTGGATTTTTAAAGAGCCAGTTAAAATTTCTACCATTGAATATCGATTCTACAATTTCCACAATATGACACCAATTTCAACTTTAATGTTAAGAATTCGTCAAAACAGTCTCTATTCCTACTTTTAGACATCAATTATGTCTTCAATCCCTAAAATTCTATTTTCTAATTCAAATTTATGAAAGTCAGTTTTAATTAACACCATTTGGCATCGACTCCAGCTTGACTTCTAGAATTTCAATAAGCCAATCTTAATGTCTACTATTCAACACATAATTCCGATTCGATTCCAATCGGTATAAATTTGACAACTCAAGCACTTACGACAGCCAATACAAAATGTGCAAAAAAAACAAAATTCCGCGGCTTGGATTTGAAAAATATCTAAAAAACGACAATTGCCAAAAAAAAAAATGCTTGACGCTATCATAAACCAATAAAAATGTATTGCTAAAAATCTATATTGAGAAAAATCCAAACCAAATAAATAAGGATAAATCCGAAAAAAATCACATTAAATTGAGTTAATTAAAAAATTCTTCCTATATACTAACGTGCCAGCACTTGTACGTTTATTAAAAGTACAATTAAAACAGTATTACATACTTGCTCTGTACACACACACACATAAATTCATAAAAATACCCACACACATACACTCCTGGCAACACTTAAGGGTCATTATTATTCAGCATGTTGCAGCTAGCGGCACTAGCAGTAGGAACAGCATAAAACGACAACCAGCAACAATAAACTAAAAAGAAAAAAATTGTTAAGAAATTGCCCTCATATGCACCTCTAAATTCACCACAGAGACCGATTACAATTATTTCCGCTACCGCCAGTATGTTCGTGTATGGGTGTGTGTGTGACTGCGGAAACTAATAAAATTGCTCTTAAATGTCTCTTCATTTTTAAATTATCTCGCATAAATGAAGAACGGCAATGAATGAACGAATGAGATGATGGTGAGGACTACATCGATGAAGCCGACTACGTTGAGCACGACAAACGATGAACATGACAAACGATAAGCACGACAAACTATAAGCACGTTCGACGACAAATGAGACGACAACAGGTGACAATCGCTGGTGGAACAACGAAAAACAGAAGAAAAAATATAAAAAGAAGCAATCAGTCAGCAGTAACTGTAAAGTAAACAGTTATAAAAGAGAACAGTTACATTACGATATTCACCACTAATTTCGTGAAGTGAAAAAATATAGAGATTATTATATCGTAATACCGAGAGACATAAAGAGAGTGAGTCTGCCTTTCACGCTCTTAAGAGTTGTGCTGAATAACAGTAAACTCACATTTGTTGAATTGCACTATGTTGAGTTAACAACTTTTGAAATTCACCGCGCGGTGGAAGCTTTCTGTCATATAGAAATACTTCAACTCATGCAAAACGAACAAACGAACGTGAAGCGAAGTACCACATACTCAAGTAGCATTGACTTTGACCGTCAGTTTCAACTCGTACAGCAACGAGTGATGAACACGGAGTGAATCAGAAATAGGAAACAGAAAAGAGCAAAAGTTTCCCATAAAAACAAACGCAACATAAAACTCAAACGAAAATATAAACGTAACATAATTTTTGGCGCGCTTGCAGCAAAAATTTACGTAGCAAAAGTAACAAACGAACGCAAAAAAGTATTGTCGGTTTTATGCGGTGGTGGTATGTTTCTTTTTTTTTCGTGTGATGGGTTTGTGCTTTTTGGTTTTTTTTTTTGCTTAGCATTGTAGCTTGTTGACACTGACAAGCAGTGACAGTTAACATTTGTTTGAAGAATAAAACAACAACAAAAAAACATCAACATAGTTAGCAAAAAAAAAAAAAAAAGCAAACAAGTGAGCAGGCAAGTAAAGTGAACAAAGCAAGCAAGCAGAGTTGCGCAGCATATGCGTGTATTATATGTAGTATATATTTAGGCGCATAGCCTCAAGAGACATTTAACATAATGTGAACGTGTTAGAATATTTTCATTGCATATGTATGCAGTAGCGCCGTTTTCCCTTATACACATATGTGTAAATGTGTGTTTAAGTTCGCTTAAATTACAAAAAACAATATTGCTGATGTGTGTGTGCGTGTATGTGTATATGCTAAAAACAGTTGACACAAAAGCATCGTAAATTGTTTGGACGTGCTGAACACTCACACAATGTGTGTGTGTGTGTGTGCTTATGTGCGTCGCTTTTTCTATGCTTACGCTGAAAAACACTTATGAAACGATTTTTTTAAACGTGTGATTTTAGGCGCTTTTGTTTTCCTGGCGCAAAAAACAACAAAATTTTAAAGCAATCACTTTGTAAAACAATTTTATGTTGTCAGTCAAGCGGAAAAACCAAAATGAAAAAAGGGTAAGTGAAAAATTAAGCAATTAATATTTGTTTTTTCATATATGAAGTAACTTTTTTATTTACCATATTTGTAGGATTAATTTTAATAGAAAATCGTACTAATTGAGCCAGGACTTAAATGAGAAGTAAATTAACTGAACAGACTTCAAAAGAAAATATCTGCATATTTAGAAGTATTTCACAAGTCAAAGCACATTGATTAGGCACTCACTTAATTTATGATATATGATTTCATTAAATTAATTTTTTTTTGTTTTTGTTCCTTTACTGGTCAATTTTCAAGAGAAAACTAAGAAAGGGGAAGTGAAAACATTCTTTTAGGCTAGTAAGTTGTAATAGGGAACTGAGTTATATTAGGATCTCTACTAGTTCCTCTCCTCCGCCTGGTCGTCTTATTTTAATACTTTATAACTATTTCCAACACTTTTTCTATAGTTTTTTATACCGCAATGCCAAAAAATGCGGACGCATGGTCATAATTTCATAGTTTCTAACATATAAATACTATTTTTATGTAAATTCTTTACAAACTTAAAAAAACTTGAAATTATATTCAATTTTGAACGAGATTCATTTATTGGAGAATTTTTTAACAAATGGTAAAGCACATTAGGTGCATTGAAAGTTTATAAGATACGATACTGATAATCGTAGTCACAAATATCCGTTAGAATAAAGCAGTTGCTTCGAAGGGGAGGTTCACCAATTTTATGGCTGAAGACTTTATTTTTGAAATACACGACTCTTTAGTGTATTATCAGAATGTGTCCATATTTCTGTATGTTTTATTTTCATAATTCAATACATTTTTCTTAAGATAAAAAATTTAAAGCAACATAATTTGTTTTTAGTTTCTGAGATATAACGCTCATATGAATACAAATTCATTATGTATAAATTTCAATGTGAGTTTGAAGATCGTTGTTCTGTCACATTTTTCTATTTTTTATTATTCAGTATTTTTTTCTTCGAAAGAAATCAAAATACACTCTCAAATCACTCAATCACTCTCTTAGTTTTGGAGAGGTAACGCAATCATTTTTGAAAATTTAGCACGTACAATTTTTAAGAAATTCATAAAAGCTGAAAAACTTATTTCATTTTATGTATAATTTAAATTAAAAGTTGCTAGGAAATATGAAAGGCAAAAAATTAATTTATGAGTTACGATGTAGAAAAAATATGTCTGAAAATGCTGCATAATTAAGCTAAAAATCAAAGTTATGCCTGTCACAGGTCAATAAACTATTGCTTCGAAAATTGAAAAGCTAACCAACCATAGAGATTCACAGTTTCCTTAGTTTCAGAGATATTACGCCTTAAGATTGTGGAAATTCGCTTAAGGAGCCGTTTTATATAAAGTTTTTAAGGCGCTGAAGTGTCATGAAGTACATATAACGATCCTGACCTTACATTCTGCTTGAAGCTATAAGTTGCTTCAAACAATATATTATTATTAACTTTTAGAGTACCGATAATGGCGAACAATACACAGTTCTTAAAAAAGTTCATGAAACTCTATACTCGGGGGTTTTTCGGGTCGCTGAATCCGAATCCGTAAACTGAATTTCAAAATTTAGTAAAGCGGATCCAATATGGCGAACAAATTTTTGAAAAATTGATCTAATTCGTTTGAAACTTGTTATTGTGAGGATCGGAACTTGTAAACAGAATTTCAAGATTCAATATGGCGGACCAATTTTTGAATGAATAGAGTGGATGTGAATACTCAAACAATTGAACCACTAAGAATAAAAATGTTGAACGAACGTAAACATGGATAGTATATTTAGATGTCAACTTGAAATGATGACTCCGAACCTAAGAATTCCCGAGTAACAAGTTTGAAACGACCTAGATCAATTTTTCAAAAAGTCGTTCGACATTTTGAATGTAGAAAATTTGTTTACAGAATCGGATTTCATGATTTTTTTTACACAGTATATTGTTAGCCAATATAGGGGCCACCCTGGTTCTCAGAAGGTTAACAAAACCAAAAAACCAACCAGAGCCAGAGCGGCAACGAAATCCATGTATCACTCAACCAGAACACCAGTAAGCCCCTTTCCTTGAGTAAAAATTTATTTATTCCCTCTTTAATTTACTCAAAACAAAGAAAGCAGAACCCTAAAAATGATAACGTAATGATGGCAAGCCGCTCATGTGGGCTTGAGGGCCTTTTATTAATCCTGGCATCCTCTGTTTGCTTTAGACTTTTTGTCGTTGCCTTTGGCAGACTCAGAATACTTTTGAAGGCTGCATTTGACTGTTTTTTTTATAGCTGAATTTTTCGATTTCGACTTCCTTTCCGAGTTTTATTTATCTATTTATTTTTTTTATTTTATTTATTTATTTATTTTTTGATGTGTAAACATTTTAGCTCACGGTATGGACAAAATTTCAAATGTGTAAAATGTAAGAATAACTGTAACGTAAGATGTAAGATAACTGTAACGTCCAGTTCCCGTCTCGCTCACACTACTGCGCGACATGACTGTGCTACTCTAAACAACAAAGAGAAGAGAGAAGAGAAGAAGAGATGGAGAAATTAAAATACGAGCGGAGTTTGTTTGTTTATGTTTCGATCAATTAACTCACACATATATGTACATACGAAAACAAAATGTGTGTGTACATTTATTCGTGGCAGAATTATTTGTTGGTGTTAAACGTGTGGAGATCGACTATACCATACAAGCAGAGAAGTCGACGTAGCAAACACAGGCGTTTGATAGGTTTTGCATTCGGTTAGTTAGATTCCATTAACAGCAAATATTTTTTAAAATATAAAAACAATACAAAATGATAAGTAATCAAGAATTTAGGTTTCAATAAATGTATAAACAAAATGTAGTGATAATGATAGCAAACCACGGCATTTTAAAAATTTTGCTTTGTACATTAACCTTAGAAAGGCAACACTTTTTTTTATCTATGTAAATAGCAAAAATGTTAAATAGATAAAATCACTTATTTGATTCAATAAAAATGCATTGTTTCTTATTTTTGTTAAATGCAGTCAGGCGTTCACATCTAATAAAATTTCAACTCGGCAGGAAGAAAAACTTAAAGCGCAATTGCAGCTGCGTATATGCGAACATATCGTGTCCGATGCATTGAGTAAAAGAAAAATGATGCAACTACGATTTGGTGCAATTGCAAAATATTTTTGCTATCACAACAACAAACATATACGATATGGAATAAAAATTTGCATTTGCAATGATCGAAGACCATTTGCAATTTATAGTGAATTGGGCTATTATATATAAAAGATAATGATATCTAATAAATTTTTAAGTTTATAAAAGAATTGTTTTAGTTTGAATTATTTACTTAGCATATAGATTATACATATGGCATTCAGTTGGTTTAACTGTTTACACATCAAATCTCTTGCGTGCCTTGCACACATCCATTGTTTTTTTTTGATTGCTTGGCTCTGACCACTAATAATATTGTAATACCAATACTGCCTCTGTCCGTACACAGGGGAAGGTTAGTACTCTGTCTGGCTAACTCATCGGGCCTGCAGTTTCCTTCAATGTTCTTATGCCCCGGAACACATATTAGGCGTACCCTGAAAATGGTGCAAATATCATTTAGGGCTGCCAGGTATTCCTGAGAAACTTTTGATTTTAGTGCCACCGAAATCGTTGATTTTATAGCCGCCTGAGTAAACCTAAGTAAATGGCTACCTTTTTATGGACACTGCAGTGGTCGGGAAGACGAACAGATAGTTAAAGTCCTAGTTCTTTTGAGAAAACTCCAAAGCCAACTCTATTGTCAAGCTTGGATCCATCGGTATAGAAATTAAATGCCTCCCTTCTCCATGGCATGGGTGTTTTCTACTGCCTTCGCAACAGAATACGAGTCTTGAAGTGCCGGTCAAAGTTGAGTTTTGAGATAAAGTGGTCAATATCTTGGATACTGCATACATATATGTAAGATAGTAGTAGAATGATCCGTCTGACTGCTTCTTACTGTTTTTCATTGCTTTTAACTACCTGAAACTTCCTGATATTCCCTCTGACTCTTTATCACCTCAGACTTTCTCTTGTTGCCTCAGATGGTTTCTGGTACCACCTGTTATTCTCTCTGACAGGCTTTGATTACTTTATCCAGCCCTTTACAGCTTTTGGTTGTCTCTTTTTCCCTGACTGTCTTTTATTACATTTGGCTGCTCTTTATGGCGTCTGAATATTTCCGGTAATCTCTGATAGTCCTTGGCGACCGCTTGTAACTTCTTATTCTTATTGGCTTTGCCAGCTACAGAAAAGCCATCATTGCTTCTTAAATCCCCTGGTATCCTTTATGTCAGACCTCTTATAGCTTCAATTTGATTCCAATTACCTCTGACCGCCTAAAATTACATTCTGACTGCATTTTGCGGTTTCTTATTGCTTATAATATTCTTTGATTGACATTAGCTGCGACTTGCACCCATTGATTACTTTTTTTTTTGGCCCCCATTGCCTTAAATAGACTATTACTGGCTACTATGTTAGCTTGCGTTGTATTTCGCTATCTCTTCCAAGTGATTTTATCTGTTTCTTATTACCACAGATTACAAGATTGCTTTTGATTGCCTTCGTAAGAACTTTATTAATTTTAAAATACCTATGTCAGCTTCCTATAGACTGTGATAGCTTCTGGTATCTTTTGACAGGCTTTGACTACCCCCGGAGAGTCTTATTACATCTTGATTGCTTTTTATCGTCTCTGATTGCCTTAGATTTTACATTATTGGCTTTAGCAGCCTTAGAATGGCCATAATTTCCTATGGCATATTCTATTGATCCTATTGACAGACTCAGGTTATCTTAGGCATTATTCAGTTGACTGTTGTGATTTCCATTTATCTACTCATTATAGTCTCTGGTATCATTAGACAATAATTTGGTGCCTCTTGTCGCTCACGATTATTTCTCTACTCTAGTCATTTATTACATCTGATAAGCTCAGATTGACTCTTATTGGTTCTAATGAAAACTGGATATTACTGCTTTTGACTACGTCTGTCTATATATAGCTTCTGATCCCCTCTGATATCTTTTTATAGTTTTTTAATGCTAAGATTGCATCATTTTTCTTTCATATGTTTTTTTAATTGTCTTATTGTCAGTATTATTTTTTTCAGCAACAAATTTCACTAATATCAACATTTTCTTATTTCAGCGCCCTACACACACACACACACACTAAAAACTGGGTACCGTTACATCAAACAAACCAAAATTACGAAAAAAATCGAAACAAATATTCCACAATCTAATTACGAGTTACAAATGATAAAAAATGAAAAACGTTGCCGAATGTTGCAATAACCAATAACATTTATTTTTGGGGGGGAAAAAAAACCAATGATGAAAAAACAAGAATAAGTTTCGAAGGTTCTGTTAAAAAAAAAAATAAGTCCCAAAATGGAAATGGACTGCATATTTTTATAAGCAAACAAAAAATAAAGCAAATTTCATAAAAACACTCACACTCGCACATGCAGACAATATGCTCGAAAAAATGGAAATTATTGATGCAGTGTTGCATCAAATGAATTTTATTAAAAAGAGAAGCAACTGGAAAAAGAAAAACAGAAAAAAAGAACTAACTAGAAACAATAAAAAGTAGCAGAAAAAAGAGTAGTAGTAGCAGATTTCACAAAAGGAAAATGTAGAAAAGCTGTAAACGATATGGTCGAGGAATGCAGGGAGAGAAATTACAATGAAAAATGGAAATGCAATTTTTTACCAGTTGCACACACGTACTCACGGTAAATGATGGCATAAAAATGGCGGCAAACAGGAAATCGAACATTAAAACTGGAAATGGGCAAACATCAAAAGCAAAACGTTGAGGGTAAGTGTCAGTTTTCTAACTAAAAATCAATTTTACACTACTACCGATTTTCGTTTTCGGATTTGATTGCTTAGAAAACATATACCTAAAGTAAAATAGTGTAAAAAGGAAATGGCGGAAGCTAGCTGAATGGTAGACAATGCTGGGGAAAAATATATAAGTCTATAAACTTTTTAATTCTATGCAGAATTAGTTATGCGGCAAAAATGCACACAAACATATAAAACTTCATTTAAAACTTGCATATAATTTTTTCAACCCACTCAAAAAAAAAAAAAGAAAAAAACAGCGGTGGCATTTTTGAGTTACTAACAAAACAAAAAAAACTTTTTGTCCAACATGACAATCATAAAGAGTAGTAGTGTCCAAAAAAAAATTTAGTAGTAGAAAATAAAACAAAAAACAAACACAAAAAAAAAAAAAAAAAGATGTCATAAAAATTGTAGTTACTTATAGTTTTGCATTTGCAAAATTATTTCTTTTTTTTCGGTAGCATCAAAAGTTTTCTCTCCCAAAAAATGAAAAGCGCGCTGAAAATATTAAAAAAAAATGTAAACTTTTTCCCAATGGCAACATAAAATAATTCAACAACATACCGCAACAAAAATGGCGGCAAATTGTGTTGTCATTCATATACAAACACACTCATACATGCAAATAAACGCACTTACACGCGTTTACTTACTAAAGCACTTGCTTTAGATTGCTATGGTAACCAGCGTGGAAATAGAAGTAGCGCTTGTCTTGGAAAAAATAGTGGCTGCTCTTTGTCAATCGTTTCCAGTGTCCTTTATTTTATAAACGGCAAAGCCGAGCGAGGTCTTATGTAAAACGCGATTTCTTAGTCGATTTTCAAGATTTTTGCTTTTTAGTGTAAGGAACATGTATATCTTTTGGGGTCATACTTAGGTGATTTTCATTCTGTACAATCATTGTAGTTTTTAAAAAAGATATTTAAAATGGCCGATATATAGCGAGTCGTCGTGAAGCTGTCTGGAAGGGAGGCCGAATGTGGTACACACTCCAGCATCTCGTAGGATTATCGGAAACAGTCTGCACAACAAATGTAATTAGTATAGACTTGTAGGCAATAAATGAACCTACGATAGTGAAAAAATAATATTAATTGGCTGATTGGGAGAAAAAATCGGTTTTTTCAGACAAAATTTCAAACTTTGAACAGCCAAAAAAAAAACATGTTTATTTTCGTAATTTTTAATTGAACAGAGATTCATTCATTGCGTATAAGTGTAATAAAAATGTGTATCAAATATAAGCTTGATCGCAACAATTTACAACTCATTTAAAAAAAGTTTCGAGATAATCGCTCTTAAAGTTTGAGAAAGGAAGCATAGAATTGACCAAAATCATTAAAATTAAGTAATTTTCCAAAAAACCCTTTAGAAAAAGTCTGTTAAGAAGGCCTCTAGCACTGCTTCTTAAGGCTTCCAGTAAGGGTTCAACAACATTTCCATAGATTTCTAAAGCACTAATGAAGTCCTCAAGGATCACTTTAGTAGCCAACAACAGCAAAGCAGGAGGCATTGAGCAGTGCTTCAGAATCTTTCCAATAGCTCTTTAGAAGCCCCCCGGCAAAAGACTTTCAACTCAAAAGACTTTCAACATTGCTTCAGAAGGGCTCTCGAAGTGTTTCCGAATAACTTCATCAGTGCTCCGAAAGTCTTACAGCAGAAGCTTAAAAGCTCTACAGCTGTGATTCATAATGCCTCCATGAGTGATTCTGAAAACCTTCTGCATTGTTTCTGAAGATTTCTGCAATGTTTCTGAAGATTTCCGCAGTGCTTTCGACTACAATCGCTAGAGACTCACAATTCTACAAGGCTGTGATTTAAAAAGACTCCACCTGCGGTCCAAAAAACTCTCTGAAGGGTATCAGAAACGATTCAGAAGGTCTCCAGTAGCCTACCAAAAAATCTTCCAATAGCTTCAGAACAAAAGTGCTTCACAAAAGTGCTCCAGAAAACAACAGCAAGTTTTACGAAACACACTTCAGAATACTGCCAGCGGCATTCATAAGTCTTCAATTAACAGTCCAAGAGCTCTTCATTAGCAGTTCAGAGGGTTTTCCAAAGAGAACCAGAAGCCTTTCAGCAGCATTACAGAAAACTCCCAGCAACGCTTTAGAAGGTCACCAACAAACTTTCCGAATTGATACAACAACACTTTTGAAGACTTACAGTAGTGATTAATAACGCCTTTAGCAGTGTTTCAAAAGGTATTGATCAGTGCTTCTGAAGATCTCCGGCAGCATTCCAAAAAATGGGTACCTTTCAGGAGTCCTTTAGAATCGGTTAAAAAGGTCTCCCGCAGCACTTCAAAAGTTCTCTACAAACACTTCAAAAAACCTCTAACAGGTTTTCTAAGTATTTCCAGACTCGCTTCAGAAATTCTGCAACAGCGATTCAGAAGATCTGCAGCAGGGCTTTCAGAAGTCCTTAAGTAGCGTTTCAGAAGGCCTTTCTACCAGATGTATCGTGTTTATTTTGTGGCACATATATTTGACTTTTTGTTCTACTGAAAGCAAAAGGAGTTGCATTTTTTTTCTCTATAGATTTGTCTAAGCACATCCTTCATGAGGACATCGAAAAGACTTTCTGTAGTGCTTTTTCACTAATAAGAATGATTTTCATCCTGTAATCAAAATACAATATTTTCAAGATTTTCTGACGAAAATTTTTTGTTTTGATCCAGAAAGTGTGTAAGCTTTTCAGAAAATGAATTAAAAATAAAATAAATTATTGTGTCTGCACTTCTACTTACAGTAGAAGTGAAACTTTGTTGTGTATTTGAAAGTCATTAGAAACTATATATAACAAATTCTGTTGAAGTTTTTGCAGTCTTCTCTCTATTTTGTTGTTGCTTTTCTTCCATTGATTCTTTCTACACTTATCGGCACCATCCCGACCTAGTACTCGTATATAACATAAGAGACAAAAGTTCAGCGATTTGCTGTCCAGCTGAGACGTTTGTGAGAGAGCCGACTCTCACTAAAGAACATAAGATAAAACCAAGAATGATAGAATACAAGATTACGCCAATAAGTGTCGTCACAATTCATATTTTTAAAGGGAGAGCGGTGGAGACCACATACATTACGCATACGTGAACAATTTAAACCTTGGTATGAAATGTGGAAATAAATGATATTTATTAGTTTTGATTCGGTTATTTGCCGATACAAATGTAAAATGAAATGTTAATAGTTATTTGTCTTCATTATAAGTTAAAATATTTAACTTTTCATTCATAATATGTGCTACTATACAAATTTAGCGATCACATTGCTTCATAATACGCAGTAATATAAATTCAAAGAATTAAATAATATAAAACATAGAAAAGATGACAAATAATAATTTTGTTATAACTTTTTGAATCAGGTCTGATAAAAAAAAAATAAATTGTAATGTTTTTTGTAGACTATGGAAAATTAAATCTAGTTGTTAATTTTTCAAAGTCTTGACTACTGTTCCATGTATGTGCTTCATTAAATAATGTGTTGCAGGCTAAAGGAACTATATGTATAGTCATCATAACAACAGTGTATACAGAGACGGGCAAATCAGACGGCCGTTTCGGAACCCGCCACGATTCCTCATCAGTAATCTTAGTGATAGTTCTTAATCTTTCAATATCCTATATAAGCTACTAATATTTGAAATCATAACCAAGAATTCCAGATTTGATTCCAAATATCTTTACTGAATAGAGATATTGATTTGGTTTGCCCGTTTCTGTATACACTATTGTTGTGATGACTACACATATAGTTCCTTTAGCCTGCAACACATTATTTAATAAAAAAATTAAAGTTAATACTACCGAGACGATATTAATTAGGATATCCTTAGTGTGAAATTTAATGAGGGATCGATGAAGAGTAAGACATTTACTTTTGGATTCAAACCGAGATTAGATTTTTTTAGTTTTAACCAGCTAAATTTTTCAGCGGCGTCATAATGCACTGTTTATATATATATGTCTCTCAATTTTGTGACAGAAGTCGACTCTATCAGAAGTCGTCTCTCTGCTTAATTGAATGTAGCCGATTAACAGCTGCATAACTTCGTTTCTTTCTCGTTTCATATGAGTGCAACAAAAACGCTATTTTTCACGTGACCGTTGTTATTAAAGCTTTTGTACTCATTTTCTTTCTATTTTCTGAAGCTCTCTACACTTATCGGTATAAACACGACGTAATACACGTATATAATACAAGAGAAGAAAGTATTTAATTTATTCAATAAGAAAATATAGTAGTACATTAAGATACGAAATCTTTTCCAGTACTTAAAAATAAATGGGCAGCTTAAAAAGAAGAATCACAGTAAAGAAAGAAAATAAATTATTTAAAATAAGAAGTTAAACTAGTTAAGACACGATCATAGAGAATTAGCATGAGAACAAACTGCGAGAAGTCGACACTCTGCATGATTTTATATAGCCGATCCTCATATGACTTCGTTCGCTAAACACTAACAACTGCATAACTTCGTTTCTTATTAGTTTCGTATGAGTGCAACAACAATGCGATTTCCGTTGGAAAATTTTGGGTTTACCCTGAAAAATGTTTTCCTTTTTTGAAATTAGCAATGTTAACTCCATTAAACAAAATTTAGTTATTTAAACTCAGTCTACGCCTTCAACTATTATAGACAGTTAAAAATGACGAAAAATGTCATTTCAATCTTGTTTTAAATCAACGAATCCAAATTTGCTTACGTCTGTAATTTCAAAACGATCTGACTTTTATCCAGTCGAAAGAATCATTGAGCGAGCTGTTATAGTAGTTGTTTTCAAGTAGCGCATGTAGTATGTTGTTGAAGCTTCTTTTAGTTTTAATGCTTAAAATCTTTTCCCACTGGGATAAAATATAGTAGTTAGAAAGAATGAATGAAGGAATATGCCACAGTAGTGCAGTTGTAGTTAATATTTTTTCCTCCTGTTATTTTTAGATAATTTTATTTAAAAAAAAATTTTGTTTTTTTTTTACGTGTTTTTCTCTGACAACAAAATGCACTCAAACATGATGAGTATATGAATTTTTAATATTAATAAAAGCTTATAACAACTTTAAAAAGCTCTTAAGTTTAACTTTTTGTTGTTGTTACTGTTGTTCACCAACAAACAGCACAACGCTGCTGAAGTATGTTGCAGATGTGTAGTCAATTTTACATTTTTTTTTGGTTGTATGTAGTTTACTTTATATACGATGCAACACTGGTTATTTGTTTTCATATATTTTATGTGGGCGGAAGAGGAAAGGATAATATTTTTGGTGACATTTTACTGTTTACTTTTCGAATAATATAAGCTCAATAACAGCATTGAAGTAAAAAAGTTTATGTGTTGTTGATATTTATAATCATTTAAATGCATTAATTTGTAATGATTTCAATTATTACAGTTCATTTATTTTTGGGAGCGATGGGTTTAAGAAAACAACGTTGAAAAATTCAAATATGTATATTGTAAAGGAAATTTCAGATGTCTTATAATAATATCTGTAACAAGCGTTGGAGAAATTAAGTATTTTGCATGGACTTTCACTTGAGCAAGAGGGGATCTAGCCTGGTTATTAATCTTACTAGGAAAGTGATCATTGTATATCAGTGATCTTGCTACAGCAATGATTTTAATATACCACCGATCTCTCTAAAGTAGCGATCGAACTAGAGCAATGATCTTTCTACAGTAATGAACTTACCAGGATAATTAATTTTACTAGACCACTGATCTTTCTAGATCAGTTATCTTGCTCGAGCCGTGATCTTACTAGCGCAGTAATCTTAATAGATCAGTCATCATGTTAGAGCAATGACTTTACTATAGCAGTGGTTTTGATAGAGCAGTGATCTTACTAGAGCAGTAATTTTAATAAAGAAGGAATTTCACTACAGTACAGATCTTACTCGTTTAGTAATCTTACTAGGGAAATGATCTCAGTTGATTAGGTATCTTTTTAGAGCAGTGATCTTACTGGAGTAATTATCTTACTTAGCAATGAACTTAGTGATATTATTTGTCTAATAATCTCACTAGATCAGCGACCTAGAAGCATAGAGTGTTAAAAAATTGATCTAGCTGGAACAGTGATCATAGTCGATCAGCGATCTTACTAGAGTAGTCTTAAAATGTTTCCATTTTAGTAACATTGAATTCACATTTTTGACAATACCTGCATTTCTCTTCAACTTATATTTTGTAATAGCCCAGTATTTTTCGATCGGTCGAAGCTGGGGGCAATTGGGTGGATTCATATATTTGGGCACTGCATCTACTTTGTCTGATACCAATCCATGGTTTTCTTAGAGTAGTGGCAAATGGCTAAATCAGGCCAAAACTTCACTGGCGAATGGTGGTGACGAACAAATGGCAATAGTCGTTTCGAAAGGATCAAATTTTACGTATGATTCGTCATCCACAATAATGCATCCATTGAATTTGGTCAAAACATTATTATAAAGAAGAAGAGCAGGTTTTTTGGCCAGCAAATTCTGTTTGTCTGTTCTATTTGGATATTTTATAGCACGATAGAACTTTAGCCCAGCTTTTATGCGTATTCGTCTAGCAGTACTTTTGCTGGTATTGAATTTTTTGGCACGATCGCTATCCGATAGTCCGGGATTGCTTTTGATGGACCTCAAGATCTTTGCCTTTAATTTTAGGTTGGTAGTTCCCGTTTTGTTCACAACTTTTTTAGCTCTTTCAACACGAAGAGTTTCTTTCTATTGTTTTATAACTCTGCATACCGTTCTTTTGGAGATATTTAACACTTTCGCAATCTTTAAACCAGACCACGACGGATTTTCAATAAATTTGTTCACAATCAATTTTCTATTTGCAGCTTCCATTGTGCACACAATCACCAACTTGCGATCAATTAATATGAAATATTTATGAACTAACGGTAACGGTATTGTAAACAAATCCCAGTAAAAATTTGTTGTTCTTATGACTAGGGGCGACGTGGTGACCACAAAAAAGCGTGCCAATTTGGCGTGAACCGCGCTTTACTAGAACAGTAATCTTACAAGAGCAACATTCTTAATAAATCAATAAACTCACTAATCTTATCAGAGCAATTATTTAAGTCTTTAATTCACTCATAAAAATGATTGCATACTCTTTGGTTTGATTTAAAAATCAACAAGTTTACTTTCTTTATATGTGTTTTTGGCACTAAATTATTTTGTACCTTCTATTTATATTTAACGATAATCTTAAGCAAAAACCAAAAAAAAAAAAAAATAAATAAATAAAGATTGTCTAGAATTTTTGACTTTATTAAACATGAATATTTAGCATACTTTTATGCCAACAGATTAGAGTTGGTAAATAATTATTAATCCAAATCCTCAGGTAGAATGTTTCTTAAAACAAAAATGGGAAAACAATATGCATTTTTAGTTTTTCTTCAGCATTTTAAAATGTTAGATTGTTTAAAAAATGATTGCATACTCTTTGACATTAGACTCAAAAATAAAAAAACACAGAAACTATACTTAAAATTAATATTTTGTTTTATGTAGGTATAGGAACTTATATTTGAAAGTAAATATTAAAGAAATTGCATTTCCCCAAAAGCATTGACTTAAAGTTTAAACTTTACAATTTCTTGCTACCCGCATAAAAGTATGCCAGTTATTCTAAAAAATCTTTTAAGTTTCCCAAAAAAAAGTACAAAACAAAAAAACAAATCTTTTAAATTAAAGATTTACTAGCGATTACTTTTGAAACTGACTTCTCTTTCAAATTATTTGAGTTTTCGTACAAGAAACAGAAACTTATATATAATTTTCAATGCCCGCATAAAACTACGCTTTACAAAATTTCTATTAGTAACATTTGAACAGTTATGTCTATAGTATACTCGCATACAAAATACAAAAAACACACATCATTAAAACTAACAAATGTTTTAAACGTTTAAAACGCACTTGACGTTTTACGGTTGCATAGTTAGGGCTAAAAGATTTCTTTATTTTTCTCGTTTGCCTTTTTGTTCGTTTATCAGTGCTTTACAATCTATCGCCAAAAGAAAGAAGAAAAGACAAGAAGAAAAAGCAAAAAAACGTTTGCCATCATTATAATCAGTTGCTTTTTGTTTGTATGTATTTGAATTTAGGTATGTGTTTTTGTATTTTTAAATATTTTTCTCTTTTGAAGCTTACCATTTCTCAAACATTGAAAACTGAAATATTGAAAGATTCAATTTAGGTACTCGAGATTTTGTATTTCATTTTGTTTTCTGTTCTGAAACTGATACATTCTTTTATTTTGTTATTTTCACTTGAAAGCATAATTTTCTTCACAGAGTCAAGAAAAAATATATCTAAGTATTAAACTTCAAATATACATTGAATTTGGATATGTTATAATGACTAGCACTGGCAGATTCATATATTTCTGAAGAGGGGTTCTAATTTGTTCACAGCTTTAACTCTTTTTTTATTTATAATTAACAAATCAAAATGTATGAGATTTTTGTTGGTAAGGGGCCGAAGAGGGGGAGGATGGGGGAAGTGGTGCTATTCCAAAAATTTCCACCCTATGATCCGCTAGTGAAGGAACGTTTTTTAAATAATCTTTATGAATTGATCTGCTTAAGCCTAAAAGTATGCAATACTTTTTGATAAACTCATGTGAACTTATTTAAAACATTATCCGCTACAATAATTGAATGAAATATTTATGTATTAGTTCACAAAAACTTCAGAGACTATATAATTTCAAAAGTATCTTAAAAAAGTTTATTAGCTCAAGCCTAAAAGTATGCATGTAAGAATATGTATAATCTTCAAGTGGTTAAAGAAGCCCTTCATAAAACACAGAAATTCATTTTTTTTTACAAACAAGTGCAACACGAAAAGTGTGGTAAGCCTAAAAGTATACAATATTATATGGTGCAAAGTGAACTTATGTTGTACAACGTTATCCGTTACAATGTACAGATATAGAGTGGCAACTATCTCATTTTCTGCTTCAACTAAATATCATATTAAAAAGCTGACGAAGAAAAGTTTTAACCGTCAAACTCTACGATAATATACAATATAGATCAATATGCTTTAAGAGTAAAATATGCTTGAGGCTAATGAAATATTTTTGATTGATTCAAAGGTAAACACACAAAAAAGAGTATATTAGGTGTTCATTTAAAACCTGAAGCATATTTCTTTTTCACTGTTTACACGCATAGCTTAAGCTCTACTCCACCTCCACTTCCATGAGACTCTTGCTTTCCACACATATTTTCAATTTCGCCGAACTCGTTTTCTAATGCATGCTTTTTGATTCTTTTTTGCTGATGCTGTAAAAGCTGCTGCCTTTGATGCTACTGCTACAGTTATTCGCATTTCAATTGCGAACTTAAGTTACTCATTATGTATTCATGTGCACATGCATGCATGAGTAAAAATCGAAGTAGTAGTGGTTAAAGAAGAAAATGAAGTAAAGAAAATGAAGAAGTAGCGGCTTGAAAGAAAGATGTAGCAACTTCAGAGTAAGCAGTAACAGCTTCAAGCAGCTACTGGCAGTAGATCTATGTTCGTTTCAACTTTTGACCAATTTCATTCAATTGACATTCGACCACAGCACGCACACCAGCAGTAGCAATAGAATAAACGATGTTAGCAATTGAGCAAAAATCATACCCTTACACACACACTCATACAAATATATAAACGATGCACATATACATTCGTGCATACAAAAAGTTGTTAGCAAAAGTTATTTTCATTTAAGAATATCTAGTTGAGCTAAAAGTAAAAAAGAGATGTTTGAAAAAAAGGATATAGTATTTATTTAATACTTGTAAACCACATGCACACACACACACATGCGAAAACCAGCTCAACCAACCATCAACCAACCATATCATTTGCCAACAAGTTTATACAAATTAAACACACACGTACACACGTGCGCTTTGTTACCACCATACATGAATGGCATCAGCAGCAACCAGAAATTTAATTTGTTGCTTTTCCTTTCCTTTCTCTTTGTTTTTTTTTTATTGAGGACCATAATACTTTGAATGATATGTCTTCAACCAAAGGCTGTAGCGACGCAAAAAAGAAAAGAAAAGGTTCTTATTCATCATTCAAAAAATTTTTGTTTGTATGTAGTAGTAAGAGATAATTCTGTCTGAAAAGAAGGTAGGTACCGAAATTAACTATATACCTAGTAGTACTTACAACCAACCAGCAGCTTTTACGCACGCATATAATTTTCGAATTTCCATTTGAAAAACTTTTACATTTTTTTATTTCTTTTATTCTTTAAGAATAAAATAAATGAGGAAGAAGAAAAGACAAGAGAAAAGTTTTTGTGCAGCAGTAAAAGTAAAACTTATCAATTTGTAGGGTAGTGACAGAAATTTCTTACATAGCTGAAATGACGCAAGAAAGGAAAGATATCGCTGACTATTTCATACGTGTGTTTCTCAAGAATGGAATGAAATGAATGACAGACAACGCAAGATCAGGGTATTTAAAAATTGGTTTCAATTGGTTTTATGATGGGAAAAAATGGGGAGAGAGGGAGAAAGTTAATGCCCACTCGCAGATTATAAAAAAGCTATTGCTATCCTCCAGTCCAATAATTATGATTGTATGATTAAGTACCAGATATGAAATAGATTTGTTTCTGCAACTCCAAGCATTCAATAAAATTATATCGATTAAAAGTTTAAAAATGCCAAATCAAATTCCTTATGAATTGATTGCAATTTCTTAACGAAATTACAATGATTAAGAATTCCAAAAATTCAAATAAAATTGATAATGAATTGAAAACAATGGCAATCTTTTAGTGAAATTACGAAAATACAAATCTCAATCGTTTGCTTACTATGACAAAAAACCGCAATCTTTCAGTAAAATCGCTGTGATTGGGAATTTGGAAATTTTGTAATATCTCAGACAAATCATTGAATGAGAATTAAGATGAACCCTTTGGCAATTATACAACTTATGAGACTATAATCTTTCAATAAAGTTACATTGATTATGAGTCAAATAAGATTGCAGTCATTCAATGAAATCGAAGTGGCTTACAGAGCAAATGGTAATTTGGGGTCGTTAATTCAAGCCTTGTGCTCAGATTTTCTCGATCGTTATGGGGACCATTATGAAAAATGTTGTATCTTAACTCGTACATGAAAGAGGAGAATCCTAATTATCCATTGTTTAGATGGTATATAAAATCATTATCCGTTATATGGCCATACTAGATAAAAGGTCGCAAAAACAATAATAAGGTCTTCAGGAAAATTATTTTCCATTGAAGTAGGTCCAACCGCTTTAATTAAACCTTGAAAAATCACCTTTTTTTTCTAGCAATAATGCTTTAATACCAAACAACAACACGCAATCTTCCAAAAAAATATTTTCTATTCTATCAAAAAGTAAAAGAATTTTCCGAAAATATACCTCATGGAAAAATGCTTGGGGTCTCTTATCATTCGAAATAAAAAAATTAAAAAAGTTCACTTTGAAAAATATAAAAAGCAACAAAACTCATTTCGTCAAATTACAGTAATCCACGGTTAATTGACGAAAAAGCAAAATTTTTGCCACAATTTACAAGAGAATTATGAAAATATAATAGCACTTGCCTCACTCGGCCGCCTAAGCCATATGGATGTCTCTTTTGAAAGGACTTTTTAGGTTCCCATCAAAAACGGTGTCGAATTGACCCATAAAAAGAGGAGCTAAAGGATTAAAATGTTCTACAAAAATGATCCTCGTAAAATTCTACAACACAACTTTGCCGATAAGATTTATATCACTTTTTGCACTTAGTATTCAGCTCCCTTCGACGCAGAATGAAAACTTTGACCCACTGTAAAAAAAAAAAAAAACTGAGGCGTGCTGGATTTTATGTTTATTTTACAAAAATGATCTATACAACATGCCCGTTCAGGATTATAGGGTGGCTATTCTGATGCAAAAATACTGTTGGACTGTGAAATTAATTGAAATTAATAGCGTTTCTTAGAGTTATACCAATTTGGAAACTAACAAGTCATTTTTAGTCAAATTCAATACGAAATACATTTTTAAAAACTAGATTGTGTTAAATGATTATTTTTTATTTCATTTCAGTCTACATTTTAATTTTTGATTACGTCAATATACTTATGAATTTTAATTCAGAAATTTCTTAGAATGATTCAAAGAAATGATTTTTTATATATTTCATTGTCCACTGGCTCATGGGCGTGGCCACGGACCAGCGGATCCATAGATTTACTTAACCCAAATAGTTTTGAATTCCCTTTTTAGTGATTTCTTAAAGTTATTAGTTTAAGATTGCTTTCTTAAAAATTAGTTTATAAATGTATTCGACAAACGATGTTAAAAATCCTTCTAAAAGGTGTACGGGCTTATCTGGGTTAAGCAGGCGGCTAACATTTTTTCACTCCTTTTTTTTTTGTTTTGAATTAGCCAACGATCAAATATACGAAATTCTTATCAGTAAGGAAGGGAGGAAGTTAGGGGGATGGTTATGGGGGTATGTAAACCCAAACCTCTCCCCTTCCCTACGCCCCTTAGATCCGCTTTTGCTTCCACGTAAGACTGCATAGTCCCATAGTTTGTTTTTAAAATATTATAATCTATTACCCAGCCAGACCACCTCGATTGTCTAGTGAATAGTACACTAGACTTTCATTCAGAAGGTTGCTGGTTCGATTCCCGTATTGGTCTGGTGGTTAATTCTCATAAACTTCTTATATTCACTATCGATATGAAGCGGATGAGAATTATAAGACTATGTACAAGTACACACCTTGGTTGGTAATTGCAAAACCACCGAGCTGATAAAAAATTGCCACACAGCCGTTCGGAATCGGCATTAAATTGTAGGTCCTACCATCGCCACTGTGGTCTAGTGGTAGAGTGCCAGACTCTTATCTCTGGAGACCTGAGTTCGATTCTCGGCTTGGGTACGTTTCTTATATATTTTTCTTTCTCTCTGCCTTTCTTTCTTGGGGCTTTGGTACAATACATAGATCTTATAGGTCGCAGTGCCTGACTTTTGAGTCGTCCTCTTTCAAATAATAATAATTACCCGGCCACATCCTCTCCCTTGATTTTGATGCGCCCATGTTCAAACTCATATTTGAGAATTGGTTCAGTATAGAACAAGTGAGTCTCCAAATTTTATTACTTTAGATCGATATGATATTCGAAGTTATTGGATTTTTGTGAAAATGCCACTCCTGCTTCGAGATATGATTACTTTTTACAGCTTACAACTAGACACTTATACAAATGCATCTATACACCAAATTTGACAAATATAAAAAAAAACGGAGTATGATTAAATTAGGAAAATGGATAGATTTGGGCACTCATTTTATATATGTGTGTGCATGTATTTACGCATATATATACAACATTTTTTTTCCTTAAACACCGAAATTCCCTTTTGCATCTAAATAAACCTCAAATTAAAGATAATTTGCTATAAATTTTGCTGATCCGACTTACATGCACACTCAATTTTTCGATCCGAATTACATACAATCGATTTTTTTCGAGGTGATGTTACCTTAGTAATAACTAAAAAAATTTTTTTTTTTGATAGTTGACAGCTTTAAAAGAGGAAGAAATATACTTCAATTTTTTACTAAAACATTTTCATAAATCTGTAATCTTGTTTTTACCGCTGAAAGTTTCCTTTGAAAAAATCGATCCAAATTACCTACACTTACGTTAATATAATATTTTTAAGCACTAACAAAATTATGGAATTGTCATCATATTTTTTTTACATTTTTATTTGCAAGTGCAATTAGCCTGGGAAATTTTAGTAAATTTTGATGCGAAAGAGCAGAATTTTTAACGTAATTAAATTGGAAATGCAATTAAGAAGGGATCAATTAACCGGGGAATGATATAAATACTTTAACTAGCAATTGAAATTGGCACAACTTCGTTACCAATTAAACTGAGAACTCAATTAACAGGGGATTACTGTATATCCGAATTACTTTGAAAAGTTATCCATTTGATATTTGATTGTGAATGGTATCAAATTATTGCATAGTGTAATAAGAAAAAATATCAAGAAAATCTCGACAATATTTCCAATCAGACTGAAAAATTTCAAGAGAATCCTTTCGATTTGAAACTGGAGCTTTAAATTTTTTTTTTTTTTAATTTTCATTTAGTTCCCAAAGTTTGTATTTAAAATTGTAACGAATCTTTTATAATTAGTAATAGTATTAAAATTAATAGGTTTTGAATAAACAATGTTGCCAGAAAAATGTAAATAAGTTCACAGAACTAGCAGATCAGACGATCGTTTTGGAACCCACTACGGTTCTTCATCAGTGATCTTTGTGATTTTTTTTATAAACTACTATCCTCCTGTGCCCTCTTCTCTATCATTATCTCCCTTTTTTTCTCATTTTGTAAATTAATCCAATTTTTAAAATGCCATTTGGAGGTGGAAAAATTTAAAATAAATTCTTAAAAATAAATCCAAACTTTTTTAGAAATTTTTAAGCCTTTTAAACACCATCGCAGGACGAAAATTTCTAACCCAAAAAATTCGTTTATCTTAACTTAGAAAAACCGTGAATACAGAACGGCTCAAAAACACTTTTTTCAAAATTAAAAGATTGCATTATAATTAATAACTTTGATAATTCTAATCAATCGAAATTAAATTTAATAAAAATTCTTAATCACAATAAAAATTTTAAACATTAGAAAAATTAGAAAATTAAAAATCAAGTAAGTATTTGCAATCATTCCAAAACAGAAAGTTAGGTGTTTCGAAAGACATAGAAGAATGATGTATTGCTTTTGCCTAACAGAGAAGGAGTAAGATATAAAGATATTAGATGAGATTGAAGATATCGTCTATACCTTTATATATTTCAACTATTGATGTCGTATTCTATGCATAATAATTTAACCCTTTCGATGGGTATGGGACAATACATCCAATAAATAATTCAATACGCCCCTGGGATAATTTCCTGAAGACTATACATGGGAATGAATTTTGTCCTTTGAATGACAGCAACAGTTGCTTATGATCGGTCTATTAGCGAACACGTGTTGCGAAATTCTGCAAAAAATTATCAAAAAAAACGACGTAAGAAGCGGTGAATGTTATAATTTTATACCATTTTCCGTGCGTTTATTATGTGTTTATTTTTGATAAAGCTAAGTCTTTTAGTTTATGGGATTATGTATGTCCCAGTAATACGTCGACTGAGACTCTTAACATCTTTGGCTACAAAAACTTAAATTCTGGGACGCTCAAAAATCTTACTTGTTTTTAGTGTTTAAGATTCACTTAGTACTAGTATCCTAAAAACTAAAAACATCCAGCTGTTTTATGTCGAGTCGATAGGGTTAATTCAAAATTTATGAGCCATGCGCCAATTTGGCAATACTGCCAAAAAAAAACCTATACATATAACAAAAACTTTCAAAAATGTACAGCAATATTTAACAGAAATTCAAACAAAGTTCATTTAAAATTGTCTCGTAGAACATGAATAGTTAGAGAAAAATAATGAGGCAAAAGCTTAACTACAGTTAATAGACAACTCAAAGCAACACACTGCACAGCATACTTTCAGTCATACACGAATTTGATCATTGCCAACAAATAAACCAACAGCCAAAAAAAAAAAAAAAAAAAAACAACAGCATAGTTTTAGGAGCACACATAATTATGGCAAGCAAAAATATGTATGTACATAACATCAGATATTATTGCAGAGTTTGCACATTTAGAAAAAATATTGAAATAATTTTTTAGTGTAATGAGAGCATATTGTTAGCGTATCTATATAAATACATAAAATTATTTTGTTGTTATTTTACAACAAAAGGTTGGCAACATCAATGTATACGTATACGTATAAGAATGTATGCATATATAGTTTCACATCAGAAACCACACAAAATGTTAATATAAACATAATAATAATAGTTAGTTGAAGCAGGGAGCATTAGTTGTTGTAGTATAACCAATATTATTAATTGTATTTAGTGGTAAGGCAATAACTGCCATAATAATAATGGTAGCAGCAACTGAAAATCTACGCACAAGTGTAGCTTTTGCCATTTTATGAGAATTTTATTAGTTTTCGCGGCTTAAAAATCCTCAACAATTTATGAATAAATATTTATATATATAAAAATGGAATAATTTTGTTATTTTTTTTTAGTGTATGTATGCTGTTGCTGTTGCTGTTGTTTTTATAAAGTAAGCCTTATTGTTTGATTTGTTATAAGTGTTGCGTTTAGAAATATTTTACTATTATTATTGTTGTGAAAATTAAAATCATTTCGACTTTGAATGCAATTGTATATTTGAAAATGAATGATGCGCTGTAAAGTATACAATGCTTTTTAAAAACTTCAGATAAAAACACTTAATTTAAAAGTCTTTTCTTATTGAAGAAAAATGAGTGAGCAAAATATTTGTAAAAACTGCTTTCAGTTCTTCTATGAGTCGAAATGTTGGCCAGAGATCCAGCGAACTCTTTGAGAGAACTATCAATTATAATCTTTCAATTCAATTATGCATTAATATTGGTACCTTATTTTTATAACTGAAGTAAAGGGAGAAACATGTTATCCAGTTAAATCATTATGTATCAAATTTTGACTGTTTCGAAACAATAACAAGAAAAGTTTTAGGTGTGAGAGACAAGTTTTTAATTTTTAAATTCTGGATTTTAACTCTGAAAAATAAGATTTTCACCTCCGTAAAACATTGTCAGTATTCAGGGAGACTCTTCTGTTCCAGACTTTGCCTGATTCAGTCAAGACAAAAAAATGGGATTGGACTTGGCCATATCAGACTTTTGGCTGTTGCCCCTGAAAGAACTTATGAACGTAATCTTCTCGATGTTTTGCCCATTTTGATTAGAAACTCCCTTCCCCCAACCCCTCACTTGACGAAAATAAATAAGTAGCACATTAGTGCTTCAAATGATACATTTTCAAGGTTGTAACTGACTATCTTCGTTTCCACACCATGTTAGGTTAGGTTGGAGTGGCTGTCGAGAGACACACTTAGGCCTGAACGACCCATTGTGATACCACATAGTTGGACCTACAGTTTAACGCCGATTCCGAAAGGCGGTGTGGCAATTTTTTCTCGGCTTGGTGGTTTTGCCATTACCAACCAATGTGTGTACTTGTACACTATCTTATAATTCTCATACACTTCATATTGATAGTGAATATAAGAAAGTAATGAAAATTAATCACCAGACGAAGACGGGAATCGAACCCGAACCTCCCAGATGAAAGTCTAGTGCACTATCCACTAGGCTATCGAGGTCGACACCATACATATAAATATTTTATGAAATTTGTATACATATGTATATAATAATAATTAATAGTAGAAATTACATTAGAGAGCAATTTCTCATATTACTACTTTTAATTAAAATGTTTTACAATCATTAAAATTATATAAAAAATTCATGTGTATAAATTTCAACGCCTGAAACTATGAAATGTTTTTTTTTTTTTTTGGAATTCTCCATAAAATGAAAAAGCAATGCTAAAATATATTTTTATAATTATTATACCGAGAAAAGAAATGGATGCAACATTAAAAACACGTACGAATCATTTAACAACATTTATGTGGGTGTGTGCAACATACAAACACACAAGCAGAACAAATAAATGCATAGAGAAATAGAGAGAGAGAAAAAGAGTGCAGGCAAGCAAAATATATATGTAGAGTAAAATAAATTTTAGAAAATTTGTGTACGTTTACATAAATGTAAACAAGACATACGTAAATTTTCACCAGCACTTGAATCTCTTTTTGCAAACATCCTACGAATAATTGCACAAAATGCAAATTATAAAATTGTGCACAAAATTTTTGTTGAGTAGAGAAAAGTAATTATTCTATAATAGTAGTATGTAGTAGTAGAAAATAGTAGTTTTTTTTTTGATGATGAGAAAAAACATACAAAAGTATGTTGATACTTTATTATTGGCATTCAAGCCAAACATACACACATTCTTTGGCATTAAATAAATCTAAGCATGCATATAAATGTAGATTTGTATATTTGTGTGTGCATGTGTCAAAACAATTGAGTTCATTTTCCAAAAATATTAAAATGAAAAGATATTTTCATAAAATGCACACACACACACATAGACATGAGCATGTAAATGTGTTAAACAAATATTCAAATTCCATTCATTTCTTTTTTTTTACTCTTTCTCTCTATTTCTAATGCAAATAAATTGAAAAAGTGACCGTATCATTTTCTTGCTGAATGTAAAGGGTCAAGTGGCTTTCTTATGCATTGATTAATTATAACTTGCTCATATATTGATGTGCACTCAGAAGAATACACCTACGGTTATCTACAAAATATACAAATAATTTATACACACATATAAGAAAAAGTTTAAATTTAACTAAATTCAAAGACTTCTTTCGTTTTAATTGAGTCTCTATTATTATCTGAAAAAAAGAAAAGAAAATTGTGTTTATCTATGCATTTATGCAGTTATAACAACTAGTATTTCTTAAAGTGCTACTATAAAATGTTTGCATACTTTTAGTATAATTAAAATTCATAGTTTTTGATTTATGTCTTTAAACAAATTGAGATTTGTTAGTTTTTGTGTCGGCAAAATGAAACTAAATAGATTTAAAAAAAAATAATAATAATAATATAGAATTTTTAGAAGAAAAATGTAGCATACTTTTAGGTGGGTTAAAATATTATATAACAGATTCGTTAAATTTGTTTCCATTTCATTCTTTGGCAATTACAAAATGTTATGTTAAAAAATTTAAATTTGGCAGTTCAAACTAAATAGGGGGTTATTCTTGTCGAGGAATTAACTAGAAATAATTGAAGTACATAAGTTCAGAACTAAATTAAATTTGAATTAATCTTTGAAAGATTGCTTGTCTATACTTATTGATCGATTGATTCCACATTCCATAATCGAATTCTCTATAAAAATCGTGTGAGAAAATTGCAAAAATCTTTCTTGAAAAGAAACAGAAAATACAAATCTAGTATTTAATCATGGCATACTTTTAAGCACATAAAAAATTAGCAGTTTTGAAATATGGGTGTGCACAGCCAAACGGTGGTTATTTTTTTTTAGAGAAACCAACTGTAAAGAGCCCTTAAATCTAACCGCTACAAAATTATTTACTATTTAGAACCGCCTTTTACTGGTCTTTGGTAAAAAAAAATTTTGTCTCAGCAGCCGTAATATACTTTTAAATATTTCAAAAAAATTAATTTTTTTATATAAGAAAGCAATGTAAAAAGTGATTACGTTTACGATTTAAACTGTAGCCTGTAATGAATTTATATTTTTCACTATCTCGCACTATCTTTTCTTATTGACAGAGAGAATGAATATTAGCCTCAGTAGCCCGAGTGCTATTCCTAAAGTAATTTGTTTGTGATTTTTGTAAAGTTGTAAATTAATTTTTAAAATTATAGAATTTAATAAAAACATTAAAAACATAAAAACTCATAAAAAATATCTTAGCATATTTTTAGATACTTCAAAAATAAGCTATTTTAAAATATGGGAGTTAAAAGCAAGTGTAATATTTTTTCTAGGATATTGAACTGTAAATAGCAGAAATTTGAGCTATAGACTTTACTCAATTTATAATTTTAGTTTCCTAGCACTTTCTATTACTGATCTCAAATAAAAAGAACTTTAGTTACAGCAACCCTAACTCCGGTGCTATTTCCAGTGGGGTTTTGTTTTCAGTTTTTTGGAGCAAACTGAAAAGAGGGATATAATTAATGCTACCTTCTATACTTCTTTTAAAGGACACTCCTTTTTCGAATCAGACCCTTTTAGAATTGTCCTTTTTCTGTTCTCCACCCAACGTCCACTAATGAGCATGGGGTGGAGATCTTCCAATAAACGCACTCACTCAAGTCTCGTACATTGAATTTATGAAAATCGGTGAGTTTGCTATTTGCTTTCCTAGCTATACAGCTCCGATTGAAAGTGTTTTCGCAAAAAAACTTAGAAAAAGTATAGTTCTGCTCTTGAAGTGTCGTTGCTGAGATCCATTTCGACTGCCTACACAAACAAGCTTTCGTTGTTCTCCTTGCTATGGTTTTCCACTAGGGATGTGAAACCCGGGAATCCAGGATACGAATGTATCACATCTTTTTTTTTTTTTTAATAGAATCTACGTTGATGGGTCAGAGAATATTTTTTTCATCTAAATTTTTTCTAATTCATCCTTGGTACGACTTTCGAAAGCCGACCAAATATCTGACACTGTATTCTATGATATATTAGTTTCTGTGTTCTACGAAATTTTAACACACATGTCTAAAAATTTAAATGGGCATCACATTTTACAGGCTTTGATTTCAAAATTTTAGGATGCATTTGCATTGAAGCAGTGTAAACTAAACATTATAAAAAAAACATTTATAATAAATACATTCTGTTTTGAAGTTTTCCCAGTCCTCTTCTCTCTATTTTGTTGTTGCTTTTCCTCTGTTGATATTCTCTACACTTATCGGCGCAAACACGACTTAGTACACGCATATAACACATGAAAGGAAAGTTGTTTTATATGCAATCAAGCCGAGACTTCTATATCGACTCTCTCACTAAAGCGCATACGATAAAACTGCGAGAAGTCGTCTCTCTGCTTGATTGTATGTAGCCGAATAACAATTGCATAACTTCGTTTCTTACTGGTTTTGTTAGAGTGCAACAAAAAAGCGATTTTTCACGTGATCGTTGTTGTTGAACTTTTGCACTCTTTCTATTTTCTAAAGCTTCTTTCCTATTGATTCTCGCTACATTTATCGGTGCAAACATGACGTAGCACATGTATATAACACATGAGAGGAAAGCAGCTATGTGGAATCAAGCTCTTTCACTAAAGCACATGTGATAAAACTGCAAGAAGTCGACTATCTGCATGATTGTATGCAGCCGATCCCCATATGACTTCGTTCCCTAAACATTAACAACAGCATAACTTCGTTTCTTATTAGTTTCGTATGAGTGCAACAACAACACGACTTCCGTTGTAAAATTTTGGATTTACCCTCGCTAAAGAAATTTCACTTCAAAATCTGTATCTTCTATGGTTTTCAAAAAGCATAGCGAAACGAAATTTATAAATTTATGAAAGAAATTTTTTTTGTGCTCCTACTTCTTCAATAGACCATTAAACATTTATATGTTTCCTATTTAAAATTTATAAGAAATTTTGAAGGATTCGATTAAAAATTGTTTTCACGCCCGTAGTAAACAGTTAAATCGACTATGATTACCTGCAATGACATCTGTTCAATAAAAAAAAATGGTTGATGGCTGCTATGATTCTGTGGCATAGTTTTGAAAATAAATAGTTCCCGAGATTTCCAATAATGAAAATTCAGGTTATATGGAAAATCCATGACTGTTTTTTCTTTTTCTTTTCTTTTAATTGATTATCTTTGCTTATTTTTCAATCCCGCCCTAATTTTTTTGGAACATAGTTTTGAAAACCAACGTCCTTTTATCAAATTTCAAAGCTGTGCTGTAAATGGTTCTGGAAATGTATCAAAAGAAAAGTTGTATAGAAAAGGCAACGCTTACTACTCCACTCTTATCCATATTTTTTCACAGAATGCCATTGACAAATAATATTTCTTAGAGACGTGCCACAAATGAATGCTAAGATATTCCATAATAAAAACTCAGATTATATGATTTGGGGTATACTACGAAATTACATGCTGCTCTTCTTATTGCTGTGAAAATTGGTACCGAGGTGGCTTTTGGAATGACAAAGCTGAATCTGGCATTTATTTGCAGAAAACTATAATTTTAGACATACCTTCCATACAAGAAAACGTCAATAATCCCCAAAAAGTTTAAAATTCGTTTGTAAGGTACCCTTATTTTACATCAAAACAAATTAAATTTTTGCACACATCATTTCTTTCGTTTAAAAATTAGTTTCTGAATAATCGGCTAAAAAAATAAGCATCCAGTTCTCATCATCTGCGATTAAACATTTCTAAATAAGTTGATCAAAATGAAAATTACACTATCCGACACAAATCAATTGTTCCAAAAATAACAAGCTTCGTTCCTTTACTTCCAATTCCGATAGCAAACTGAAACGGCATGAAAGAAAACTATTAATCATGAAATTAATTTTGGGAAGAATTAAATATGAAATAAATAAATGACGCATTTGTTGTAATTTGAAAACGATTAGTTTCCTCACAGGTATTTGTATTTGTTGTTGAATGCCAAATAAATTCCACAAATTGTGTACTTTCTAGCATTAATTTAATTAATTAATATTTATTTTACAATGTAGAATAAGTTTTTAGTTTAGAAAATACTTTTAAAGACACATTTGTTCATTGCGTATAAAAGATGAAAATTTTAAATATTTTTGGAATTTGGATTTATGTTTCTTAAAACCAACTTTATATATTTTTGTTGTTCAGTGACCTATAGTAAAATTTGATAGGCAACATATTTCTTGAACATATTAACCCACTATCAACCTTCGTAATGGGCCAAAAAAAGAAACTTTTTCGAAAAGGGCAAAAATGACCCATACTGGACGGCGCCAAAGGGTTAATATGACGGAGGAAAATATTCTACTATAAATTCCCGAGCATACAAACAAGCTTTGATGCAAAACTAACTAGTTATCTTATTGTTTATTATACTTAATCTGTTAGAAATGGGCAAACCTTAGGCACGCGTACAAAACATTTGACGTTAACCTTTGAAACGCAGAGACCCGTATAATTTTTTTTCCGAATCCTACTAAATCCGCTTTCAGAACCTTGTTGTTTTTGAAAAGATTCATTTTTGTCGGATAGTGTAATTTTCGTTTTGATCTACTTGTTTAGTTACGTTTGATCGCTGATGATGAGAACTGGATGCTTTTTTTTTTATCCGATTGTTCTGAAACTTTCAGAAACTATCTTTTTACCAATAACAATAATGTGTGCCAAAGCTGTTTCGATGTAAAATAAGTGTACCTCACAAACAAATTTTCCACTTTCTGGAGATTTTTGACGGTTTTTTGTATGGAAGATATGTCTAGAATTCTGCAAATAAATATCAGATTCAGTTTTTTCATGCCAAAAAAAACCGTCAGTACCAATTTTCACAGCAATAAGAAGAGACGCTACAGATACGGAAAAAACGGTTATCACCACTGAATTCTTTGACTCTGAATTATGACAAGCACAAACTCTCACACAAACTTTCATTGCCTTCTTTATTATGGCTCTTCAGTTTTATCATTTCAAGTTTTTGGTTTGTATGGGAGGTGCCACGTCCACTTGTTTGATTGAAATAAAATATTACCTATGTTCTAATGGAGAGTGCCGCCTTATAATACTGAAAAATCATTAAAAACAGTTTAGTAGTTTTAGGAAAAAGTTGTGGATAAGTAGAAACGCAAATTTCATGTACTGTTTATCATAGTTAACATTGATTTTTAAATTAGAAAATTTAAATGTCTGCTATATGAAAGAAAAAGACAGGAAGACCTAATAATAATTTTTTAAGTATATATTATTTATCGAACATTAAATACCAATGTCATGAAACGAACTCATTTTAGTTGTTTTAGGGTGGTCCAAAAAAGGAGTTTTTTTTTTTCGTATATCAAGTTCCAATTTTTGTTAACACCCGTGATTAATTAATTTTAATCTAGAATTAAATTCATAATTTAAAAATTTTCCTTACTTGCCCCAGTTCTAGTCTAAATGGGTTGTAGCTTACATTCCGATTTGTAGATTTGTTCTAATCTAGAAGAAGTGAATTATATAAAATATGTATGTAAAAATCATACGATTTCATATAAATTCTATAACAACATATTTGCACCTCTTTAAGAAATTCAATTTCCGCACATTCTTGGACTAAAAATATTGGAATAATAATGAGTAAACCTTTACTTTTGCAAATAAACATTTAATTAATGTATGCATATAAAATGACACGCCCTGTTAAATATTAAAATATTATTAAGCATATGTGGTCGTTTAGTAACTAAGCAAGCTAGTAAAAAGAAATATTTGTGTTAGAGCAAAGAAAGAAGCTAAAGTAAAGAAAAATTAATGTTTTTCTTTCACTTTTTGGAATTCAAATAGAATATAAACACATACACAGTGTAAAAAAAAATTATGAAGGTACGTATCTATATGGTAAAAACCCAGAGGTAAAGATTTGAAAATACTTGTGAAAAAGGAAAGGAATTACGATACATTGAAGCTCGAATATGAAAATGGTTTTCTATTTCAGGATTATAAAAAATTATAAAAGTGTTTTCAATGAAGTTCTGAGAGAAGCACATGGCATTAACATTCCAACAGCTGATTTACAAATAGAAGAGGTTCTCTACTAACAAAGAGAAAGACGACCTCGATAGTCTAGTGAAGGTTGCAGGTTCGATTCCCGTCTTGCTATGGTGGTTAATTCTCAGAAGAAAGTGTACAAGGACACATCTTGGTTGGTAATGGCAAAACCACCGAGCTGATAAAAAATTCCGACACAGTCGTTCGGAATCAGCGTTAAACTATAGGTCCGACCATCGCTACTGTGGTCTAGTGGCAGAGTGCCAGACACTTGTCTCTGGAGTTTGGTCCTCTGCTTGGGTATGCTTCTTATCTATCTTTCTTTCTCTCTTCCTTTCTTTCTTTCATAACTTGGGGCTTTGATACAATAGATCTAATAGGCCGCAGTGCCTGACTTTCGAGTCGTCCTTCCTTCAAATAATAATAACAAAGAGAAAAAGAAAAGTCTGCTAGAGCTATTCACATTTCGCTACAGCGTCTTTTATCATACTGGGTTGCTCTATTCCCACACTTACAGACAACGATCATACTTAGAAAAACATTTAAAATTTAGATTTTTTGTATACTAACATTAATACATTACTTTATATGTGAGTGTTTGAGTGTAGAAAAATAATTGCACGCAAAACTAACCTTTGCAACAAAGTTTTACAAAATAACTTGCATATTTATATAAATTTATAGACGTAAAACCAGCTGTGTCCACTGTAGACATTTTTTCCCCCAGCTCTTTAAATTTTTTAAATAATTTCATGTTCATAATTCACCTTCACTCAAAAGCTGAAGTGTAAATATTAGTAGTAACCTAATAAAAACTTAACTAAAGTAGTTGATTTTACGTATGTACTTTCTAGCGCACACAAATATATGTTATGGATGCTTGATATTTGTTAATAAAGTGCGCACAGTAAATATGCATACATATATTTTGTGGGCAGTTGATTTTATTGCTGTCTAATGCTGTACATATCTGCTTCACCTATGCATCTGTCTGTTAATCTTTACAATAATTTATTAGATATGATTTACTTTCATTAAACTTGACCAACCACAATCTCAAATGAAATAAGCATGAACTGAAAAATACATACAAGTATTCAATTAGAATGGAAGAAATTTAGCTTTAAGCGCTTAATTTAGTGTTTGATCAATTTTTCTTTAAAAAATTTACTAATTTTTATACAGCATTTACCAACTAAACTAAACTTTCTGCATACGTTATTAACGTTAATAAAAGTATGATTTATTTTGAGTTTCATAATTTTTGAAAAAAAAACTAATAATTTTCAGTACCGTAATCACAAAACAGTTTTCTCAAGAAATTGAGTCTATTAATTTTCATCTTAAAAGTTCTTAAACTCTTCTATATTAATTTATGTGTAATTTTCTTTAGCAGTCTATGTATAAACAAAATAAACACACAACCTTTTTTATTCTATTAATTGCCAGCCGCAAAGTATGCTACATTATTAGCTAAATTTATATACGAATATATGTAAATAAAAGCAAAACATAAATAAAACAGTTATTACAAAATAATATACTCACTTCAATTTAAATTGAAAATAAATATGCAACAGTTAATAGAAATTAGAAAATGAAGAACGACGTTGAAGGCACAAAAGCGCCTAAAATAATGCTAAAGCAAAATATTGAATTTTGATTTTACTGTGCGCTTTATGTAGCAAAACAATCAAAAAGGAAAATAAAATTAAACAAAAAAAAAACAATTGTCATGGGCGTCCGCAGTGAGAGAAAAGGGTGAGCTCTTGAATGCACTGCCACTTTGATTTTATATTATATTGTTTACTTTGTTAACCCTTTTACAATCGTAAGAATCGTGGCGGCATTTTAACATTTTTTTTTTTTTTTTGTTTTTTAATTTTTAAGTTACATTTGATGAAATTAGAAGAATTAATTTTAAAACTCTTAAAAAATATATCTCATTAAAACAAATGAACTTATTTTGGGGCATATGTGTCCCTGTGTACGTCAAGAGTGGTATTATTATAGTTTATTTCACATTTTAGTTCATAACAAATAGTATCGGTTTTACAATATTAAAACTAAATACAAAAAATACTCTGAATTCAAAAATATAAAAATTATAGATTCAGCAGCTATTTTAAAAACGCAGAAAAGATAAAAAAATCTAGCTAACTTCCACTGCGAACAAAATTTAAACTTGAATTTTCTTTTGATTCTTTAAAAGTGAAATACAGAATTGGATCATAATGAGTGATACCATATACAAATGAAAACAAAAGGCGGTCAAAATAACTCAAAACATTGCGAAATCAATTTGAGACATATATGTTTCTTGCTCGTGAAAAGGTTAAATTAAAGTTTAATGCCTTACTTTTAAAAAATATTTAACAACATGTTTTCGCGACCCTTTCCCCCTCCCCCCCTTTAAAAACAATTTCCACCTCCGTGACAGTTTACTTTGCGATTTGAAATATTGAAATTGTTATATACATTTGTAGATTTCTTAAGCACCTGCACTTATGCTACAATTTATTTATATCTTGTGTCTGTCTATCTGTCAGTTTAGCTGTCTACTACTCTTTCTTTACTGTGTTGCAAAAATTTGTATGTGAAATTTGAAATCTGCGTTTGTATTTTCTTTTCTTATTAAGTAAGTCAAGCAAAAATAGCAAAAGAAGAGCATAGAACAAAGAAAAAATGAGAAGAAAAACGTGAAAAAATAAAAACAACTGACGACAAGAACAAAAAATATAGTAATAATACAACCAACGGCAACAACAAGAGAATACCACAACGATATTCATATAAATGTAAAACTTATGCCAATAGATTTGTGTGTTTGTCTGTGGATCTACTCAGTTTTTCGATTTCCACTACATTCACCGTTTGTTTGTTTACATTTTATTTTACGGTTTTGGATTTTCTGTTTTTATTAAATATTATGTTTTTTTGTTTTTTTTTCTCTATTGCATAATTTTTGGTGGTATTTGATATTTGAATTTGTTGTTTGTTAATCTTATGTAAATAAGCTCAATCCACACACACATAAAATAGACAGCGGGAGAGAAAATAAAAGAAACAAGTATAACAGTTGCATTAAGAAGAGAACGAACTGGTTGAAGCACTGCACATCCATAAAACTGATGCTTGAAATCAGTGAAAGAATAAATAAAATGAACTAGCAACAAAGTTATATGCTTTTGTTGATTTACAAATACTGAACAGCTGAAATTTAATTTCCTATGACATTTTGGCAACTCTACTTCTATAAAAGTTATAGTTCATACAAGTCTAAGAAAAAAACTAGTGACTGAGGGGCCGCACAGAAAGCTTTTCGATTTGGTTGAAATCTATTACTCGGAGGTTTTGGCTGTGCTCTAAATTTCGAAAATCAAAATGGCGGATTCAACATGCCCGAACAACTTTTTGGATTGGTTGGGATTTTCATGAAAATTTGTATTCAGGGGTTTTGGGGGTCATCGAATTCAAATCTATGCGACAAAATTAAAATGGCGGATACAATATGGCGACTAATACTACATATGTACATATCTATATACAGGGTGGTCCGGTTTGAGTGTAAAAAATTTTAAGTGATTCTCTCGTCAGTTCTGAGAAAAAACAATTTCTAGACAAAGGGTGTATTTTTAATCTCCACTGAGAAACAGGGTGTTTAAGAAAATTCTATAGGAAAAATACTTATAACCAGATAGTGCACCATAACTCCTTTAATATTAAACGTAAAAAACAAAGACTTTTTACATATACCTTTATTTTGATATTACATTTATAAGTAATAACTGTTTTGAGTTGGAAGTATTTTCCAGTCAAAATAAAAAAAAAAATTTGTTAAATTTTTTTTTAGAAATTTAAGATTTTGCAAAAAGTTGTGTAATAATGTATTTAATTTTATGCATTTTTTTTATGCTCTGTGAATGACATAAATAGAAGTAGGATATTCAGAACCGATTTCTTAACATAAGAAATCACATTTCACGAACGTCAGTGGAACTACCAATTTTAATACGACTTTCTAATTTGAGCCTGTATCACCGAAACAATAATTGAACAAATCAACGGATAATTGTCGTCAATAATACTTCAATTATTTCTAAATTCAGTAGTCTATTTAATTTTTTCAAATTCAAGAATCGACGTTTGGCCACAGAAATGTGTCCCCTGGCCCATTGTAGGCCGGTGTAATTAAGGTAAATTAAAATTGTATAATTAATTAAGGTAAACGGCATTGAATCACAAATATGCATAGTTTCTTTGGCTATAACACAGTTAAAAACATTTTATACAAAGTGCACATACCCAAACACCTTATTGTAGTGCATCAAAAAATAGCAAAGCATATTTTCCTGCAATCCTGCTGCAATTCTGTGGGTATGTAGGTAGATAAAACCGATTTTGAATTGAAAATTTGTGTTGATATTTTATGCGTGTACTTAGCAGAGATTTATTGTCTGTCTTGTTGTTTTGATAGATTCATTTTTGTAGCAGCATTTTTGGCATATTCCAAATTTATGCGCTTTATTTTTGATATATAAAAGTTTCAGCTTTAAAAAACATAAGTAATTTAATAACTCTCTAATATTGAAAATTTAAATCAGTTTAATTATCTTGTGGTTGAAGAAGCACAGTAACCCAAGTAACTCAAGCTTAATTCATATCGTCCCAACGTTCTATTAATCGAACAGCAACTTTTGAAATTCGTCAAAAATACATTTATACATTTTTTCCATAAACATTTTTTTTACATATACTGACTTTAAAATGGCATTTAGGTAACTAATATTAGAATTAGAATATTAACCTTATTTCAGAGCTAAGTAAACAGAATGTGGTTTTGAAAATCAACAAAAAATAGTAAAATTAATTTTTTTGAAATGAGAAATTCACCTAGATAAAATAACAAACTTGATGCAGAAATTATAATTTTACAGGTCCTTATATATATTTTTAAGAGGCTACAGCTGACCAAACTTTTGTAAAAAATCATTTGGAGAATTAGGCAAAATTCTACAAAATGCATATTTTCCACATTTCACAGTTTTTAACTTATAATAACTTCTAAATTACTATACTAAATATATTTGATCCCAGGATCATGAAGTGGCGCAAACATATTTTTAATTTTTTTTACACCTGGCCACTTTATTCTCTTAGACCCTAAGCCAAAAACTACTACACGCTTTAAAATTCAGAAACATATTTTTTTTTTATATTTTTAAAAACTGAAATTTCTTACTGAGGACATATGGAAATTGCGTTTTGAAAATTTTCAAAATTGGATCATGGCATCTACTGCCGGGACGATATGGGTTAATTGATAAAATAGAGCTTAGTAAACAGTAGTCAACCACAAGTCGTTACCTTTACTGGCATATGCAGGATATGAAAATAGTACATCTCTATTGAGGAGAAGATTCATCTGCACTGTTCAGAAGAAGTTAGTCTGGATGAGATATTTGCAAAAATGCGGAGAAAATAATTTAAAAAAAAAAACTTTGAAAGTACAAAGTTGAAACTGATACAGTTTTCAATTATAATTATCTTAGAAGAATAGACCATTTTTTAACAATTTTTGACTATTAAATATTTAACACTTTCATTGAGTGATTTGAAGACTATAATTGAATAACTATGAATATTTTTATTACGAAACTTCAGCATACTTTCATGAGTTGTAAAAATTAGCATAGAATTTGGAAACTAAAGCTAAATTACAGACATTTTCTTAGAATCATTTCTTGGATCAACTACTCTTTGGCACTTGCCCGAGAAGAATATAGTTGCTCAATTATGAGAAATAATTCCTAAAAATCTTGACATACTTTTAGGCAATCCAAAACCGAACCACCTGTAAACTCCGAGAATTCAAACCAATATTATTTTCATCGAGAAATTAACAATAAACAGCTTTTATTCGTTTGAGTCTTTACTTTTACTTTGCAAGCTTAAAAAATGGAACCAAACTAAATCTTGGTCTCTTAAGACTAGTCAAAGAACTTAACACTAAACAAGGCACTTTTTCACAAAAGCAAATAATGGAGTTTTGATAACTGCTCCGAAATTTTCACAGAAGACAAGTAGTTAAATTACTAAGGGCAAACAAGTAATAAAAAATGTTGGAAGTTTAAAGCAAAGAAAAATTATAGCTTTTCCTGAAAAAATTTTTTTTTTTCAAATTTTACTTTTCCTTATCAGATTAGTTTTTAGAAAAAATTAGTTATAAAAAAATATTAACATTTTGAAAAATGAATAGTCAGAAGATAGTTGAATAGCTGTGGGAAAAATTATTTGAACAATTTTTGCACGTTTTCAGGCGTTGTAAGAATTACAATTTGTGGCATGTGAGCAGTGAAGAGAAGTTACAGACAATTTTGAAGAATATACTTTTTCAATCAGTTTCTGACTAACTTGTCTTGAGCTTTTGCTTTAAATTCTAACAATGGTAAAAAAATGTATCTTAATTTCAAGTATATATATATATATATATATATATATATATATATATATATTATAGTTTTCTGAGTGCCAGGCAAACAATAAGATTTACTTATTTTTAGAAGAATTACAGAAAAATATAAAGCTTCTTCTTTCAACACTTGCCTCTGTTTTCAATCAGGAATACAATCAATTAGTTTCAACGATTTAGGGCAGAGCAATGTTTGATTTCAGCTTGTTCTACACGAGTCTTCTAAAAGCAATTTAATAAACTTTTAAATTTTATTCAGCAAAAAAATTTAACTAGCATTTCTTAAAAATACCTGTTACCTTAGTATCATAACTATAATAACAATGGAATAAAAAAACAAATACACGCCTAAAACCATACTGCATAACTATCTACTTGTTAAGCATTTTCAATTACATTGGTTAAACATATGCATATCTAAGACAAAAAGAAGACTTTTTTATGATATTTTATCCTACCTCTTTACAAATATCCCCAACTCCCACTCCCCTCTTTAATTTCGCTTTCTCTCACTGGCACTCGCTGCAAATAAATTATAATATGTTTTTGTACCTAAAGGTATGCACTAAAAACTAAAACAACAACATATTAAACATAAAACATGCAACCTTATATGATAGAAATTTTCGTATGCTTAATTAAAAAACTTTTATTTGCAATTTCTGTGTGTGTGTGTGTGTGTCTTGGTGCGTGTATGGGCTGCAACCAAAGAGCAAGCAACCAGAATAAGTCAGTGAATGAATGAGTCAAGCAAACTAGTGGCGGTAGTTTATTTATGTGCTGCTGCTGCTTCTTCTTCTAGTGCTTATTTTTGCTTCTACTTTTAGTTGGATTTGTTGATATGTTTTTCTCTTACTGCTACTACTACACAATTTTATTTTTGTTTTGTATATGATATATTCGCTTTTTATTTCCTATTTTTCTCTTCATACACTCACACACTGCTTTACATATCTCGGTAAAGTATTTGTGATTGTCTGCTTTAGCGTTTTCATTTGCGAGTGTGTGTATGTGTTTGTGTAAATCTGTACACTGATTGTAAGTTAATAGTTGTTCTAAGTTTCCTTTCCATTCTGCTTTGTTTCCAGTTCATTTTTATTTTATTTTTCTCCACAATGCAATAAAAATGTTTAAGGATATCATAAAAAGTGTTGAAAAGTTGTAAAGGAAAGCAAGCAAAAAAAGTCAAAAGTTATTTTTGTACTATTGCACAGAGTTAATGTAAAGATATGGTAAACATACCACACTGCCCGTGACTACCACTAGTTCATACGTTTTATTTACAGCATACATATGTGCGCAAAATAATTACAAACGCATGAAAATCTGTTGGTTTATGTGTGCGAGTGTGTTGAATTTTTATGATTTATTTTATTTTTTTTGTTTGTTTATATTTTACTTATGCTTATGCTTGCATATACAAATATGCGTATAAGAAAAGTTACGCCTTAAAGTATGGTAGTAAAAAATACGTATGATTGTATGCCTGTAAAAGTTCAACATGAGTTTCTGTTTCCTGTTTATGGCAATTAGTAAGAGCAAAATAAGCCAGCAGCAGCAGCATAAAAGTTCATGCGATCAAACTTACTAGCAGTAAAAGCAAATTGCTTTACCGCTTTTACATACTTTTAGGCAGCAATGCTTTTACTACGCACTTGTCTGCGGTTTTTTTTACTTTTCCAGTATATACTTTTAGGATGCAGGCAATATTTGTTTGCATACGCATTTATAGATTATGCTTGATTACTTTTAAATGGTCTCAAGCCGTATTGATTAAAGTTTATACATAACAAAGCGACGGAAAGAAAAACTTTCTCTGGCATATTTTTTTGTAGGCAAATAAGTCAAAAAGAAAGAGTGGTGTAATTTTACAATTTATATGGCGTACCAATTTTTATAAATAAATAAAGTATATTAATAAAAATAAAACAATAATAGGCATAGGGATATAAGTACCTGTAAAGAAATATGTTTTGGTTGGTTTAAGCCAAATGGTCATTTAGTTTGGCATATTTTCAGGAGATTTCAATTATCATTTTTTAAATTCAAGCTTTATGGGAATCGGCCACAATTAATCATTTGTTGTATAGGCGGCTCAATTAAAAAGTAAAATTAGTTTAATATGTAAATATTTCCGAAAGCAATCACTTGATCATTTAATTATTTTCCTTTTTTGAATTATATGGGTACATATAAAAAAGACAAGTTTTTAATTTAACAATTTTATACTTACGCATAAGTTAAATCATAGAGATTTTAATTTCGTATTAGTTGTTGTTTGAGGAATGCCACAAATTGAAAGCTGCCAGTTGATGAAATCTAAAAGAATAAAAAAAATATTTGTATTAAATTATTATAAATGCAGAAATTTCTGATAGATTTTTAATACTTATTTACTAAGCTAATGATAAAATTCTGACAAATAAGCCAGTATAATTTTAGGTGTACTTCAAATACTTTTCAGATCTCGCAGTGGACAAAAATTTAAATTTAAAATTAGTTTAGTCCAAATTGCTTCAAGCTCGATCAAATTTAATTTAAATATGTTAAGTTTACTCCAAACTTGATCAAGTTGGACAAAACTTCAATTTAAATTGGTCAGAATTGCTTCGAATTTGATCAAACTGAAAATGGATTTATTTTGAATTGAATAAAATTTTTTCAGACTTGATCAAACTTAATATACAATTAGAGACCAAGGTTAGGTTAGGTTGGAGTGGCAGCCATCTGCTGGAAAGCACACTTAAGCACATTTAGGCTCATTGTGATACCACAGTACGGCGCGGCTCTCCCATTTACGGGTTAGAGAACCATGAGGATTCCATAATGAATCCGGCTATGTCCTTAATATTTATGGATGAACTATCATACAGACTAGTGAAGAAAGGTGAGCCCAGGAGTTTTAGTCTCCTTCTGGCCAGGAATGGGCATTCGCACATGAAATGGAGGACTGTTTCTTTCTCCTCCTCAGAGCCGCAGCCCCGACAGAAGTCATTGAATGGCAGTCCTAGTCTTGCAGCATGTCTCCCATTATGCAGTGTCCCGTGAGCACCGAAGTCGTAATGCTGATGGAGTTTCTGCTAAGGTTGAGTAGCTGTCTAGTTCGTCTATTGTCCATAGTGGTCCATGTTAGCCTGGTAATACCACAGGTATGCTCCGCTACCCAGGATCTTTTTGCTTTCTCAAGGTAGTTTTGCTTAATGGCTAATTTAATAGACGTAAGAGGGACACCAATTGTGCAGGTAGGTGATATATCTGTAAGTTGCGAGCCCTGTTTTGCTAACTCGTCGGCATTGCAGTTACCTGAAATATCCATATGTCCAGGCATTTAATATAGGTGGACCTGCGAGTGACTCGACAAAATGTTGAGTGAAGATCGGCAGTCGAGAACAAGCTTTGATGTAGTGAAAACACCGGCAAGAGACTTGATTGCTGCTTGGCTGTTCGTGTAGATGTATATATGAATGAATCGTTGCGAATAAGCCACTTGGACGCTTGATAGATAGCCATTACTTCCGCCTGAAAGACGCTGCAATGGTCAGGAAGTCGGAAAGAGAGTCTGAGATCTAGCTTACTAGAAAAGATGCCACAGCCGACTCTTTCTTCCGATTTGGATCCATCTGTATAGATGTCAATTAAATTGTCAGTGACCACCTCGTCATTAACCCATTCCTCCACTACTGGGGATATGGGTGAAGAACGTGTGGTTTAAATTAGGGGTAGAGCAAATGTAGTCTACGTTAGTTGGTACGGACGTATCGTGGATTAAAATCTTGGCATGGTCCAGGTTTGACCGGGTCCAGCGAGATAGGGCACTGAGTCTGGCAGCAGAGCACTTAGCTTGTTGCTTAACCAGAAGTGAAGTTGGCAACCAATGAAGGATTGTTCTGAGAGCTTTTGTGGAGGTAGAACGGAGAGCCCCAGTAATCAATATGGCTGCCGTTCTTCTAACCTTATCCAGTGGTTTGAGGTTGACCGCCTTTGCAGTAGCTGGCCACCAGAAGACGGATTCATAAAGAAGATTAGGCTCGACCACTGCTGAGTAGAGCCAGGAAGTGACTCGAGGTTGAAGACCCCATCTTGTTCCTAATGCCCTCTTACAGCAGTAGAGAGCGCAAGAGGCTTTCCGTACTCTCTCTGCTATGTTAGCTTTCCATTGCAGTTTAGGATCAAGAACAAGTCCTAAATATTTGACGCGCTTGCCAAGGCAAAGCGAGGTACCATTAATTTTGGGTAGGGCAAAAATTGGTGTTTTATACTTTCTAGTGAAAAGCTTAACCTCTTTTTGGCAGGATTAACATTAAGACCGAATTCACGGCACCAGTGAGACAAAATACTATGTGAGTGATTTAGCCGTTCTGAAAGAGTAGCAACGTATTTGCCGGATACTGCAATAGCAATGTCATCTGCATAAGCTATTATTTTGCAGCCGGTTTGATCTAATCTGTTTAGCAGAGTATTCACCACCAGATTCCAAATAAGAGGCGATAATACAACTAATTGTGGTGTGCCCCTATTGACAACCTTTTTGACTTTATCATTTCCGATAGAGGAGCTGATGATACGTGTTTTAAGTAGTTGTCCTATAACCAGATTAACATCAAGATTAAGATTTTTTAAGGCATTAACGACAGCGTCGGGGCAGACATTGTTGAAAGCCCCCTCGATATCGAGAAACACTGCAAGCGTGTATTTTTTGTTGGAAAGTGATTTCTCAACTTCCTCAATGAGTACATGTAGCGCTGTTTCCACAGATTTCCCTTTAGTAGAGGCATGCTGTGATTTGGATAAAAGAGTGGGACTGATAGAGTTCCGATATGAAAATCAAGAACCCTTTCAAATATTTTTAAAAGAAAGGAGGACAGACTGATCGGTCTGAAGTCCTTTGGGTTGATATGGAACGCCTTCCCTGCTTTGGGTATGAAGGCTATACGAGCCTCTCTCAAGAGACAAACAAAATTTAAAAATTTCACATTCATTTTAAAATCACATAGCCATGTCCATTTAATGGAAATTAAGAGGATCGTAAATTATTTAATATTAGAAAGGAGTGTATTCTCAACATATATAAACTTAAGTTATAAATATTGGAATTGTTTAAACAATATATAATTGTTAAAATTTCTCTTTCATTACAGACTTCTAGCATTTCTGGTACCAGCTCATATACAAAATCAACCATATTCTTGAATGTAACTAAAAACTAATAAACCTAAATCTAGGTGAATATTGTTGGAACCAACTACTGGCATCAGAAACAGTGGAAACTAAAGCACATATCCATGGAGGTTCTCATATATACATCCAAGATTCATTGGCATCGCAAAACAGAAAACGATTGAATATTTTCAATAAAAATGCATATAGGGCCTTAAACCTAGTACTGTTATTTGGTTAACTGAATAAACTCTATGATATTATAAGCACACATACATATGACAATAACTTACATAAGGATACATTATTTCTGTGATATTTTATAATTTTGTTGCAATGTTCAAAAATAAATTGTGTATTCAAATGAAATAATAAACAATATAAAAACTGAAGTTTATAATTAATTTTTTTTATTGAAGAAATATCATTACTTAGTTCGATGAAAATTGGTGTCAAAGTAAGGTGAGATAGTCCTAGTGAAGTAAATGAGATCTTTTAGTAAATGATACGCCAGCTACCAATATGTGTAAGTTTACCTAGATGTGTGAGGTTAATCCAGTGATCTCAGTACAGTGTTCCATCCCAATATTAACACATTCCTTATGACTCTGAACACATTCATCCATTTCAAAAAACGTTTTTTAATACTATAAACACAAATATCGATATTATAAATACATTCAAAATAATTATGGACACACTCATCAATATTATAAGCACATTCATCAATATTCAGCGTACATTTACTTAATGTTCTTAACACAATCGTCCATATTCTGAACACATTCATTAATATTGTGAAGACATTTATCATTATTATGAGAACATTCAACAAAATTATGAACACATTCATCAAAATATTTTGAACACAGCTATCAGTGAACACACCCATCATTATTCTAAGCACATTATGAATTCATTCAATTTTATTATGAACAGTATTAAGATAACATTCATTGACATTATGAATATATTTAGCAATATTAACAAAACACTTATCAATATTCGGGGGTCATTCATCAAATTCTGAACGCCCTTACTATTATTATTAACACATTATTAACACAAAATATTTTGAACACATTCATCAATAATCTGAATACATTGAACAATATTCTGAACACATTCGTCAATATTCCGAACACATTCAACACTATTATGACTACATTCATTAATATTACGAAAACATTTACCAATATTAAAAAAACTTTAATCAATGTTCTTAGCACATTCATCAAATTTTGAGCCCCTTTGTAAATATTTTGAACACATTCGCCGATATTATGAACATTTTTGTAAGAAAATTTAAATGAGTTTATCTAAAATTTCTCTAACAGCTACAATTTTAACACATTAAAATAAAATATCAAAAAAAAAAGAAAAAAAATTCGAAAATCTCTAAAATCTTTTTACTTGACAAAACTTTATAAGCATTCATTTTCAACTTCAGTTTGTTTAAGTAAAAAGACTAAGTAAGTAAGTAGTAAGAGATACTGAAACCAGTCCTGTAGAAGAATAAGAGTATCGGAAAAAAATTCTGCTTGTTCATTGCTTTTGGCAAATACCTTAAAAAAATAAAAATAAAACACAATTTCATTGAAGTACGAAAATAAAAACAATTACAAAATAAAGAAAAAAAGTAGTAGAAGCTGAAAAAAAAACAACTTCAAGCGTATTATATTTAACAAACGGAAGCGACATTTTTCTCTATGTGTATGTATTCAAACGGAAACGGAAGTGGTGATGGTGATGGTGGTGTGATGGTAAGGTTACTTAGAAAGAAACCAGAAAAGAAAACGTAGTGTAGGCTTAAATTTTTACCAATTGGAATACAAAGTAGAATTTGATATTTCAATAATGTTGCTGCCTTTATCTGCAATTCTTCGATAGAATTTGATTGCAGAAATTGTAACGGAAGTGAAATTTGGAATACTAAAATTTGAAGGAAGTAGATATATGAAAATTTATATAACCATTGTATTAAAAAAATATGACAAAAAATATTAGATTACTCAAAAAAGAAAAACCAAAAGTAGAAAAAAAGTGATGAAGGCTTAACTGAAATGGCTGCTTTGAATTGAAACTTATATCTTTGAATACTTACGTATGATTCAATATAGCATGCCTAGTATGCTTTATTTAAAAAAGAGCAGAAGAATTTTGTAATTCATATCCAAATGGTTATGTAAATTACAAGAAAGTTTTAGAATAAAAAGTTACACTCTGTTTTCAAATAGGAGTATTGTACGAAAAAGTTTATATCACTCTAATCAGAGTAATCATTCAGCACTCCTAACTAATCTTCTGTATTAATAAGAAGACTATTGGCTATTCCAGGATAGGTTAGATTATGTCCCTCTCCAGAGACACGCTTAGTCCAGAGCTGCCCATTTTTATACTTATTTCAATATCTATTCTAAATCAAATGCAAAATTCCGTGCTTGAAGCTTTAAGTTATTTTTTTTATTTGTATATGCCTAAAAGAATACTTCATTTTTGTAGGAGAAACATTACTATGGAAATCCAACCCTCATGGCACTGAAAATTTGAAGAGTTTTCGAAAATTTGGTGAAAATTGTTTGGGCTTATTACTCTCAATTTTGTCCACTCTACAGCCTTCAAGTACTACTGGCGGAAATACAGAATTCATTGCTTTTTCATATGTTGACACCAACAGTGCATTTTCAAGTCTTGCGATTTAAGGGGTGTCTTAAATTAGAAGGTCCAAAAAAATCGTTTTTTTAGTGCCATATCCACGAATATATTTTTAAAGGCCAATACTAAATATTTTCAAAAACATAACTTTGAAGAGCGACTTCTCTAGTTTTTATTTGGACGAATTTTCTAAATTAGAGACTTATTGAATCGAACCAAAGTTTTTACACTTCAATATTAAATTCTGTGAACTGTGTAAAGTGAACTGAAAAGTTTGTCAACTAGTCTAAAATTGATTTTTTCTTAAAAAAATTTTTTTTAGCCATTATGAATTCACGATTTGTTCTGTTTTTTGTTTTGGTTCACCAAGAAGAAAAATATATAAAAATTCAAGATTATTTTGGTTTTTTATTTCAGTCAAGAATTACGAGCTGTATTTTTCCTGCCGATTGAAGACTGCAGCGACAAGACGCTCATGAAGTAGAATAAATCTGCTGTAATTTATTATTTCACTGTCAAACATTTTTTTCATATACTTAAAATATATACAAAAATATACCATGAAGTTCAATGAGTTAATTTCTTTTTTTCCCTTCTAAAAAAAAAAAAAATCACGAAAAGATGCGCCTTTCTAACCTCTTAATTCAGGACACCCCTTTAATTTCACGCGCTGCAAACCAACAACAAATTCAATATAAAATTAGTGAGAAGAAAAAATATTACACGCCTCTTACTAACCTGCGCCTCACCCCTTCTCTTTGGGTAGTCTAGCTACTTTTCTAGCTGCAAAACAGAATTGTTTCTTAGAAGTGGATCCAAAGATTTTAAGTGGATCCAGAGATTTCGGAAGGGAGTGTTAAACTTATTGTCCGGTGGCAGCAGGTCAGCATGGAGTGGATCCGGTTCTTGTTAACTGGATTCGCTCAATGCTGTCGCATAGACTTTTGATTGTTCAAGCTGATTGTAATCAATTTGTGATTTGCGGCGTGAATAGAAGATGTCCCCAAGGGGGCGTACTCTCTACACCGCTGTGGTGTTTGCTGGTTGACTCTCTGCTTGTTTCTCTAAATGAGTCGGGTATCTACACACAGGCCTATGCCGATGACGTTACCTGCTTAATCACGGGCCAATCGGTCGGGTATGTGCTGGTGCTGCTTACACGGGCTTTTGAAGTTTGGTGTTATCATTTTCACCAGGAGAAGGAAAATTGATGGTCTCGTTTTACTAGTACTCAGAGGAATCACAATTCAGCTATCCCAAGAAGTGAAATATCTAGGAGTCATTCTAGATACCAAACTTTATTGGCGCTCTCATGTTGAGCTAAAGGTATCCAAGGCATTGGATACCTTTAAGGCTATTTTTGGCAAAACATGGAGCCTATCACCTTATAAAGTTTTATGGCTTTATAAGGCTATGATTCGACCTATCATCACCAATGCATCCATAGTTTGGAGGAGCAGACTGAATGTTGACAGCGTTAGGAAAGCTCTTGCCAGACTTCAAAGGACTGTGGCCATTTGTTGTACGGGAGCTTCTTTTACAACACCTGGCCCATCCGTGGATGCACTGCTCAACTTACCACCCCTTAATATTTTTGCTAAAGGAGAGGCTGTCAAAGCGATCTGTAGGCTTAAACGCAATGGGTATTGGTATGACACTTGCTGGGATATTGGCGACATTGTTGAAGGTACTGATATAGACCTAACAGTTCTATCAAAGCCATATCAATTTAAAACAACGCTATACAATACAAATCCCAGAGAGCCAAACTTGGTCTTTGCCGGGATCTGGGCCGGGAGTTGATTGGAAGCGTATTTTCACTGACGGCTCCAGAACAGAATTCGGTTCGGGTTCTGGGGTCTTCATTGAGAATGATGGAGTGCACCTTCACTTCTCCCTTGGGTTGTATGCTTCTGTTTTTCAAGCAAAAATTTTTGCAATCATCAAGGCAATGGACCATGTTATTGAGAATGGTTGGAGAGAAAGCAGTATCTGTGTATTTAGTGAAAGTCAGGCCGCGCTTAAATCCTTGCTTAATCCTCTAACTACGTCCAAACTGGCTATACTATGCAAATTTAGGCTTAATTGTGTTGGAAAACACAATAGTCTGCTGTTGATATGGGTTTCTTGACACTCAGGAATTTCAGGAAATGGATCGGCTGACCTTCTGGCCAGAAAGGGTTCGGAAACTGGTTTCCTGGGCCCAGAACCTGTACTCTCGTTTTCATCTACAGCCATCAAGACCACCATTAATGAGTGGGTCGACTTGACCTACAATCGTAAATGGGAGGAACTGAGTGGCTTTAGACAGACAAGGGCCATGTTCCCTGTTATCTCGAAGCGTCTAACAGACTTTCTGTTATCACTTAACAGATAGAGCTGTAGGCAGCTGGTGGGATTATATACTCTCTTGGGCCAAACATTTGCATTTGATTGGCTTGGGAGCTAGCGCCTTCTCTGCTTCCTGTGGTTTGGAGGAAGAATGTGAAGAGATGGCGGACCACTTTCTTAGTGTCTGCCCCGCTTTTTGCCAGATCAGAGCAAGCATATTTGGCACTGGAGTCTTGGGAGACGAACACCTGACCGCTGGATCTGCAAAGATTTATTAATAAAGATGGTAGATTTGAAGAATAGTACAATGGACGTAAAACTTGTCTGAGTGCTGTATTCTTGAATACTTCTTTTGTCTGTTCCAACAAAAAAAAAAAAAAAAATTGTCCGTTCAAAATTTGTTTATATTCATGACCAACGATCAAATTGTATGCGATTTTCATTGGATTTCGAGAATAAAATCTACTCCCTCTTCTAGTATTCCTTAGTGAGTGGCACAAAAAATATATATAACTTTTAAAAAATAAATAAATGTATGCCTAGAACCATGCTACAAAAAGTTGTTTAAAAGAAAAAAATATAAAATAATATATACCGCCTCTCCCCTCACTTTGGGTAGCTCTGGCTATGCCGCTGAATAAAAACACAATGCCAAGTTTATTCAAAGCTCTTTTTAATAAACCTACTCCAAATGTATGCCTAAAAGTATGCATAAAAATAAAGTTAAAACACTAAATAATGTTTATTTCATAAGTTGAGATAATTATAAACATTTGTTGCTTTTACAACAGGAACAATGAAAAGTAATGGTAGTGTGTATTATTATTTTTTCTATAAAAAAAAGGTAGTAGGTGCAGAGATAGGAGGGTGAAATATAGAAGGGTGAAAAGAAAGAAGAAGGGTGGAGGTTAGGAGGATGAGAGGGTAGGAGGTGGAGTAGTAGAAGGGTAAGAGATAGTAGAGTGAAAGAAAAGGAATGAAAGGTAGAAGAGTAAAAGGTAAAAGTAGCACTGTAAAGGTAGGATGCAGGAAGATAGGAGCTAGGTGGATGGGTGGTAAGGGAGTGGTGTGTTGAAGGAGAAAGGGTGATAGGTAGGATGGTGTGGGAGTTGGTCTTTTTTACCCTTTTTTACGACTTTTAAGTTTACACGCATTCATAATTGTAAAAAAAAAATAAAACAAACAAACACACAAATTTATATGCTGCCACACCAAAAGCATAAAGAAACAAATAATTCACACATACATATGGAGCTGTGTGGGTTAAGCTGTGGAAAAGCAAAAATTGAATTATTGCATGGAATTATTATGCAAAACAGTTGCAGGTAAAGCTGTATATGCTTTCAAACAAAAAAGAATAACGAGCCAGTATTAACAGCTGCCTAAAAATACACACACATATATATGTGTATATTAATATGCTTATATTTATATTTTTGTGTGCGTGTGTGTTTCAAAAGAAACCACTGTAATTTAACCCACACAGTCAAACATAATGCCTCCGATTTTTCTTTCGTAAAAGAAAATTTAGGGAATGGTTTTTGCCTTTCATGTTACTTCTATTTTCGCTGCAGATGCCTGCTATATAAACTTCCCAATTTTTCCAGTTTCCTACATCTCCTCTCTCATCTGCCCCTCCCTTAGCTCCTACTCTTTTCATTTCGGTTTCAAAACCTCCACCTCCAAGTTTTTTACGTTGTTTAAAAATAAAGCCAATTTTTAAGTTACTACCATGAAAATTATTATTATGATTATCACCACCACTAACACACATACAGTCACACACACACACACACACAAATGCACGCACATATGTTGTACATATAAAAACGGAACAAACAAAAAAAAAATAAGCGAGACGTGCCTGCCTCTTTGTATTGCGTAATTTAATATGTCACGCATACTCGTATGTCGTATCCACACACATACACACATTTAGAAAGACGCTTGCAGCATATAACATTTTTAAGACACTTTCCTTACTTCTGTTTGCATGTGTATGTATAATGATGTTATAGTGTGTGTGTTAGTGTGTGTTTACTTTTTGACATATGCAACGCGTATCATTTTTCGTCTTTCATGTTGTCTTTTGACAAAAATTCTCAATTTCTTGTGCTTTGGTTTCTTTGCCTGTCCCAGGATTATGATTTTGTTGCTGTTGCTGGTAAGAATCTGATGCGTTTGTTCTGTTTCTTCTTTCCTTTTTAGCTGCTGCTACTGATGATCGTTTCTTGTGTTTTTTTTTTCTCTATATATTTTTTATATTTATTTTTTGCCCATGGTGTTCATTTTGTCACGTGTTGCCATCATTGCTACACGTAGTTTTGTTATTTATTTTATTTTTTTTTCTTTTCAGCTTTTACTTAGAGGAAAATTGGTAAAGGCAGTAGTGAAAGGCATGAAAACTGGAGGCAAATAAGTGATATAAGTTATAAAGTTTAAAATTTTTTACAAATTTGAAAAAAATTTGATATTTCTAAGTGCAAAGTCAGTTTAAAATACAACACTCTCCTCTAGTGAAAATTTTCGGTACTTATATTTATAGTATACTTCGAGTTAAAAGACCTTGCCCAATGATAAAAAAATCTAAGAAATCAGTAGGATGAAACTTTTTGTAACATTGACATCAATATTGTATCATCCATCTGGGGGACGCTTTCTAGTGATGGCTTGCGGTATTCATCCTTGATGCTCCTACAGAACCTATAATGCTGCCATATTCTGCATTAGAATGCCATATCGAAACATTTCAAAATCTTGAGATTCGATCGAGTGCAACTTTAGTGATGTATCTATTAGTGGTTTGCGATACTCACTAATGGTACTCTCTGTTGAAGAACTCCAGAACTCATATCGCTTTAATAATTTTTATTAGAAACTTATTACCAACGATGTCATAATCTTAAGAATCATGCGATAATGGCTTTAGTTATATCTACTTAAATATTCCGTCTTAGTGGCAGCCTCTAGCGATGGTCAGGATAACTTACTATTGGTGCTTGGCTAGAACTTTAGTAATATCGACTTTAACATTTTGTCTTGTGAGGAACGCTCTCTGGCGATGGTTTAGAATGCTAACTTGTGTTATTTTCTATTCATCATTATCGAATATTCTGCTTCAGAAAAAAGTTGAAAATTATGTGGAAATCTTAACTTTAATATTTCGTCTTTTGAATTGAGAGACTCCCTCTAGTGGCGATTTGCATTGATCACTCTCGGTACTTCCAAGCAAGCATTTTCGAAACACATATAATTGGTAAAATCTCCTTTAGAAAATCATTCTTTATGTTCTTCACAATTGATCGGTTGCAAAGTTAGCTATATAAACTTAAACATATTTTGATCTGAGAAATGCTCAAATAAACCTACTCATATATGTTGTTGCTGAAGTGGTGGTTCGATCCACAAACCCAATTTGCGCTGGCACGCAGTTTTATTGCCATATGCTCAGTCATTTTATGGTAGGTTTAAATGACTTGGTTATATCCCGGTTACAACTATTTCGTTTGGTTTAAGAATTTAAGTAGGTTATGATGATGTTGGTTTTGGAGAGCTTACAGAGTTTGTTGAAGAATGGTTTGCCATAAGGCTCGTCATTCGCAGGGGAAGAGTGAGTTACCGTTTACTCTTGACTGTAGTTAGTGGAGTAAAAACTACTGCAGCCAGGGATTCGCTCAGTGATGATCCCTTTCGCGCCAGTTCGTCAGACATAACATTGCCCATGATGTTCCGATGTCCCATCAAGATAACACTACGTTGCTGAGCTATGGTTATGAGGCTCTCTCTCCACTATTTTACTAGATTTGAGGTTGTGATGGCCGAATTGAGTCCCACGAATGCGGCCTGACTATCCGACAGGATAGCGATACTAACCCGCTCCCGTAACCTACACGCCTCTTTTATAGCTTCCATGCCCGTATATTTTTCCTTTCCAGCAAACAGTTTCCCTTAACCTTCAGGCGCTTATGGTTCCAGTTTGTACAATAAAGAGGTCAGCCGGGATCAGATGCCTTAGAACAATGAGAGCCTCTCCAAGACAGTTGCGAATGCCCCCTGCTCTAATACATGCTAACCGTTGAATTCTTTCTAATTTTGTTACCGTGTAACCCTTACTCAGGTGGTTGCACCATACCAGGGTTAAAATTGGATCTACAACCACTTTGTGCATCCATTAAGTTAATTTTGGTTGAATGCCCCATTTTACTTCCAATCAACTTTTTGCAGGCGTCTAATGCATAACATGCTTTCTTTACTCGGAGTTTCGTGTTTTGTATCCAGTCCAACTTAGAGTTTTGAATTACCCTAAGTATCTGGCGCTGGCTGAGAGATACAAAACCTGTCCATTAAGTTGTGGAATTTTAAATCTGGGTATTTTGGTTATGTTGGGAAGCAGCATCAGTTCTGTTTTACTTGCATTCAGTCCAAGTCAGTAAGATCAGTAATTATCTTTTGCAGGATCCCATTGATCGTGCTAGGTCACAGTCCGACACTATTAGTACAACATCGTCCACATATGCCGCGACTTTAGCACTTCCTCTGCTTAGCTTGAGCAGGATGCCGCTTATTACACCCAGCCAAAGAAGGGGAGAAATCACTCCTTCCTGCGGAGTTCCCCTGCTAACATATTTGATAATATTGGTGTCTCCGAGGTTCGTATTATCATTCTAGTCCGAAGCATAGAAGTGATTCAGCTGGTTAAACAGTTGTTCACTCCTAAATCTTCTAAAGACCGTTGGATCGCCTCCGTTTGAACATTGATGAAAGTTCATTCTATGTCCAGAAAGGCAGCCATCGCAAACTGTTTGTTATCTAATAAATTTCATATAACTTCTATACTTTGCTTCACGTCATTTCTAAAAAAGAATCCGTCAGTGTAACTTTAGTTATATCAACTTAAATATTTTATCTACGAAACGCCTTCTAGTGGTAGTTGTAGTCGCTCTACTCTGCATCAGAAAATCATTGCTAATGATGTAAACATTTTCAGAATTGGTCCTGTGTAACTTAAATTATATCATCTATAATATATTGTCCAAACTGCGCCCTCTAAGGATGCGGGATGGCGATCTTTGAAATTCATATTGCCTTTTTACATTGCATTCCCAATGATGTAATAACTCACTAATCGGACGTGTGTAACTTTAGTTATACCAACCTAAAAATTTCGACAAAGAAATGCTCTCGAATTGTGGTACCTAGTTTTGCTTATTTTCTGTGAAGTGATGCGACTGAAAATTTTTGGCTATAATTAAGTGATTAATGTAATTAGTAGAGTTTTTAAAATACCACCTGGATCAAAAAGTTCCCGGAATTTATTCAGAAAATTAAATATACAAGTTTATTCATCTAAATCTATATTTTCCCCTTCAAAGTAGTCCCCATCGACTGCAACACACTTATGCCAACGTTTGATCCAATCATCGAAACATTTTTATATTCGGTTTTCAGTATGTCCATCAGTGCTTCCTGCGATTTTTCCATTACTTTCTTTCGGCTGCTGAAACGCGTTCCCCGTAATGTGGTTTTTTAACTCGATTGAACAGAAAGAAGTCACAGGGAGCCAAATCAGATGAATTCGGTGGCTGTTGGATGGTATTTGTTGCATTTTTCGTCAAAAAATTACGAATAATGATGGCACTGTGCGACGGTGCGTTATCATGGTACAAAATCCACGAGTTTTCTGTCCACAATTCTGGTCTCTTTCGGCGAATTGCTTCACGCAAACGTCTCATAATACTCTTTGTTTACTATCTGGCCTTCTGGCAAAAATTCATGATGCACTCCTCGAAACCGTTGTAATCCATGACAACCGCGAGCATTGCCTTCTTTTTTGCCTGAAAACGGCGTGGTTTTTTTGGTCTCGGCTCATTTAGTGAACGCCATTCACTTGCCTGATGTCTGGATTGTGTGTCGTACTCATAAACCTACGTCTCGTTTCCAGTAATGATCCTTTTGATGAATGTGGGATCGGATTCAGCCTAGAAAATCTTGTCTTTTGCGACGTCAACACGGTCTCTTTTTTGCATGAAATTTAGGTATTTTGCCACCAACTTTGCTGCTACACGACGGAAACCCAAATCATTAACCAAAATGTCTTGGACGGATCCATAGGCAATGTTCAAGTCCTCCGCTATCTCTCGAATGGCTAATTTGCGGTTATTGACCAAAATTTCTTTTACTTTATCAATGTTTTCGTCGGTTTTCGATGTCGATAGTCTGCCACTGCGTTCATCATCTTCGATTGACTCACGATCACTTTTGAACCGCTCGTGCCACTAGTAAACGACCGTTTTCTTTAGAGAATCGTTGCCGAAACACTTTCCAACATTTCCAACGTTCGCGCACCATTAAATCCGTTTTTTACGCAAAAATTTAATACAAGTTCGTTGTTGCAAATTTAAATCCATTTCTAAAATTGTAAAAAATCGCCAACACACACAGAGATAGATGTACTTACTCTTGGCAACTTTACTTTTGCAAATGTCAAGCTATGACGCTAAGATTTAGAGGGAATATCAACAACCAACTTAACAAAAAAGCAGGACTCAAATCGGAACGATGACGAGTGCCACACGGTGGTTATTCCGGGAACTTTTTGATCAAGGTGTTATATCAGTCCACGTCCATTTTCTGCGCTGAGATATAAAGTTTTCTAAAGTTTTCAGGCGCCTACAACATGAAAGAAATATGCTCCTTAAATTTTATATTTCTAGCCCCAGCAGTTTAAGCTAAACTCAGTGCATGAGTCACTCAGGTCTAAAACAAATAAAATTTGGTTTCCATAGGTGAGCTACTTTTTGTAATTATGACACATATTTCTTGAAAGTTTATATTTCGTTCATGTCCCTGTGGCTTTTTTATTCTTTAAAAGAAAATACCTAGAAATATATTTACAATTTTATTAGGAATTAGTTTAGTTGCTGAATCAGAGTAGTAGAAGGGATATGATGAATTATGTGAATGACAGTCAAAAACTAATCGTTCAAATTTTTGTATACAAATTTTGGATATGATTCATACTCACAAGCTAAAGTTTAACAGTTTTTTGATATACATACTGGATTAACTGAAAACATTTGTGAAAGTCACAAAACAATTAAAGTTAACATTTATTTATGTTAATAAGAAAATATTGATGAAAATGCGAGTATATATAAAGAAAAAATCGCATGACAAATCGCAACTAACTTCAACTCTTCTTTGACTCATCCACCACCTGTTATCTAACATCAGAATAGTCATCAAAATCAAGCCCACCCGCAACATCATTAGCACAGCAAATCAACTTTCATAGTTCAACGAGAGTATGAGTCTATCGTTTTTAATTAATCAAACTATTTTTTGTGTGTATATTTTTTATATTTTCAAATCATATGCGGCGGTTGTTAAGTATAAGGAAATGTATTTATGAATAATGAGTAAACTATGAAGGAACTAAACAAAAAATGTTGCCAACTGTTCTTGTTTTTTTCTTTGTTGCGAGGCCAGAAAGTAAACAAGTCAACAAGAAAAAACGCGACACTAATTAAATGAAAAATTATATTTTCTTTGGCATTACGCTGGTGTGAGTATGAGATTTCCTTTTCTATTTTGATGATTAGCAACATGAGTTACCCTTTCTTTTTCGGATTTTGTTTTCTTTTTTCATAAATAATTGGCAACACTTTGCTTTGACAGCACGCTGCCAAATAATTTGCTCTATCACGAATTTGTGGACATGTTCATTGCCTTGTTGGTGGCTTCAACTGACGGTACGTGCTTAAGTAATTAATAGTTTTGAGCGGCGGAAATGTAGAACGCCATGCTTATGCAAATTTTAGATACTGCTACTCTTCGCGTGGATTTTCTTCTTTTTTTCTGTAGCGATGATGAAGGCGTGGTATCATTTTAAAATATTTCACTTTTTTTTTGCTAAATATTAAAGTATTAAAAGTCAATTAACTGAAAATATACTATGTGTGTGTGGTTAATTTTAATGATAAATTATATGGCGGATACTTATCTAGAGTAATTCAGTCTCTAAAGGGTACAGTAGACATATAACAAAGTAGAAAAAGAATATCAACAAAAAGAAATCACAGTGGTCTAGCCCCTTAGCAAACTAGACTGAACGAAATCGCAGTATATTTAATATCAAGTATCATACTTTCAGAATCAGTCATTGAGATCAGTGAGTCTATAGGTAGATTTCATCGAATTAATGCATTTCTCTAAAGAGATGATAGCAAGAGCTCCACCCTAACTGATCAAGTGATCAGTTTACTAATGATTAGAGATTATTATTATTATTATAATAGAGTCTTGTTATTAAGTTTCCACGAAAAGCGCGGCATAGGCTCTCCAGGGATAATAGTAATAGTAATAGTATAGTAATAGTAATAGTAATAGTAATAGTAATAGTAATAGTAATAGTAATAGTAATAGTAATAGTAATAGTAATAGTAATAGTAATAGTAATAGTAATAGTAATAGTAATAGTAATAGTAATAGTAATAGTAATAGTAATAGTAATAGTAATAGTAATAGTAATAGTAATAGTAATAGTAATAGTAATAGTAATAGTAATAGTAATAGTAATAGTAATAGTAATAGTAATAGTAATAGTAATAGTAATAGTAATAGTAATAGTAATAGTAATAGTAATAGTAATAGTAATAGTAATAGTAATAGTAATAGTAATAGTAATAGTAATAGTAATAGTAATAGTAATAGTAATAGTAATAGTAATAGTAATAGTAATAGTAATAGTAATAGTAATAGTAATAGTAATAGTAATAGTAATAGTAATAGTAATAGTAATAGTAATAGTAATAGTAATAGTAATAGTAATAGTAATAGTAATAGTAATAGTAATAGTAATAGTAATAGTAATAGTAATAGTAATAGTAATAGTAATAGTAATAGTAATAGTAATAGTAATAGTAATAGTAATAGTAATAGTAATAGTAATAGTAATAGTAATAGTAATAGTAATAGTAATAGTAATAGTAATAGTAATAGTAATAGTAATAGTAATAGTAATAGTAATAGTAATAGTAATAGTAATAGTAATAGTAATAGTAATAGTAATAGTAATAGTAATAGTAATAGTAATAGTAATAGTAATAGTAATAGTAATAGTAATAGTAATAGTAATAGTAATAGTAATAGTAATAGTAATAGTAATAGTAATAGTAATAGTAATAGTAATAGTAATAGTAATAGTAATAGTAATAGTAATAGTAATAGTAATAGTAATAGTAATAGTAATAGTAATAGTAATAGTAATAGTAATAGTAATAGTAATAGTAATAGTAATAGTAATAGTAATAGTAATAGTAATAGTAATAGTAATAGTAATAGTAATAGTAATAGTAATAGTAATAGTAATAGTAATAGTAATAGTAATAGTAATAGTAATAGTAATAGTAATAGTAATAGTAATAGTAATAGTAATAGTAATAGTAATAGTAATAGTAATAGTAATAGTAATAGTAATAGTAATAGTAATAGTAATAGTAATAGTAATAGTAATAGTAATAGTAATAGTAATAGTAATAGTAATAGTAATAGTAATAGTAATAGTAATAGTAATAGTAATAGTAATAGTAATAGTAATAGTAATAGTAATAGTAATAGTAATAGTAATAGTAATAGTAATAGTAATAGGGGTGTAACGATAGTTCGCCTCCACGTGGTGCACCCTGGGTAATGCCAAATGAACTATCGCCGGGTGACGCAGGAACAAATTCCATCCAATCAGCCTAACATGCTGGCTCGAAGTGAAATTCGCATGTCTGAAGGAAAACTGTGAACCTGGGTGATGCAAGAACGAATTCCACCCAATCAGCCTAACATGCTGGCTCGAATTGAAATACGCATGTCTGAAGGAAAACTGTGAACCTGGGTGATGCAAAAACGAATTCCACTCAATTAGCCTAACATGCTGGCTCGAATTTAAATTCGCATGTCTGAAGGAAAACTGTGAACCCGGAAGGAAAAATGTAAACCAAGCGACCCGCATAGGAAGGAAACCACCTTTACGTGTGTAGCGAGCACGCGGACTTGAGCTGAACCCCAGGAAGGGCTAACTCCCCCAATGGGTGATTAAATTGTTACTAGTAGAATAGAAGAAGCCTCGGACGAGCGCCGTTACGGTCGAGGACGACGCGGGACTAGAATGCTCGATCAAGATACAATTCTGGCAAACGAAATTCAACCAGCCCCTACTGTTTTATCGGATCAACCGGTAACCACAAAGGCTGGAAAACCACGACAACGCATGGCTTGGACTAATGAAATGAATATTAACATCATGCGCTGCTACTACAAAAGCACTAAACTTGAAACAATAAAAATAGGATACCGTGATACATTCCACCAACTATTCACTCAACTTTACCCACAATATTCGCACATTACACAGCAAAGGCTAGCAGATCAAAGAAGAACAATAGTAATGAACAACAGAATAACCAACATTGAACTTCAAATCATCAAGGAAGAAGTAGCTGTCGAACTAAATTTAATAACGAATGAAAATAACAACAACGTCAACCTATCACAGACTCATAATAGCGAACAAACACAAAACAACCCACAAATACCAAGCAGTACTAGAACACACAGCAACCTACCAACACACAATAACTCAGATCTTGTTGATAACGCAGTCATTCACACCCTTTCCGATCAAAATAACAACCTAGAAACCACTCCAAATAGAAACATAAACCAAAACCATAACGAACTCACAAGTCCACACAACGATTTACGTGAAAATATAAAAAATGAACTAAACACAAATATTGCTAAATGGAAAGATACAAGTCCTATTAACAGACCTTCACTACCAAAACTCTTTATAAAAAAACAAACTATGATCATAATAGAAATAATAAACAGCGAACTTTTACCCACTCTATTTAACCACAACTCAACTCTAGAAGACATACACACCCTAATATATATATCTGCAGTAACTACACTGACACTTAATAGCCAACAACCAATATCAAAAAACATGAAACCGTACAAAGAGAGGAAACCAAAATGGCAAATAAGACTAGAAAACAAAATAAATCAACTCCGTAAAAATATAGGAAGAACTACACAATATACCAGAGGAAACCACTCAAAAAATATAATAAAACACATAGAAAAATTAAACCAACGATACAATTTACCAATAGAAGAGACCCTTGACATATTAAAACAAAGACTTAAAGCATACGCTGCGAGACTCCGCAGATACAAGGAATCGTATCAAAGAAAAATGGACAATAGAATGTTCACAAATAATGAAAAACTTTTCTACCGAAAACTAATACATAGTCATAACCCGATTAACGAACCTCCTACAAAAGAAGAAATAACAAAATATTGGCAAGGCATCTGGTCAGAACCACTTCAACATAACGATACAACCCAATGGATAAAAGACGAAGAAATATCACAAAACAATTTAAACTCTCAGGATAATCACATAATAACTACACAAGACATAATGGAAATCATTAATAAAACACATAACTGGAAATGCCCTGGAATAGACAATATACACAACTTTTGGTATAAAAAGTTCACATCCATCCATGAACACCTAACTATATTAATAAATAAAATAATAGCCAATCCACAAGATCTCCCAGATTTTCTCACAATAGGCAAAACATATATAAAACCGAAAAATAACCAAACCAATAACCCAGCAAACTACAGACCCATAACTTTTTTACCAACTCTATACAAAATAATAACAGCTACATTATGCAAAAAAATAGATACTCATTTATCAGCACAAAAAATAATAACCAATGAACAAAAAGGTTGTAAAAAACATAGTCAAGGATGTAAAGAGCAGCTGATAATAGACGCAACAATCATGAAACAGGCAACAACACAACAACGAAACCTACACTCATGCTTTATAGACTACAAAAAAGCATTTGATTCCGTTCCTCATAGCTGGCTAATGAAGGTGCTAAAAATCTATAAAATTCACCCAACATACCAACATTTCCTAGAACAAACAATGAAGAAATGGAAAACAACAATAAGCCTAATCACACCAACAGATACAATTGAAACAGAAAAAATAGAAATAAAAAGAGGAATTTTCCAGGGAGACTCCTTAAGTGCGCTCTGGTTCTGCCTCTGCTTAAATCCTTTGTCAAACTCTCTCAACAAATCATCATATGGCTATAATATAAAACATCATACAGAAACAAAACATAAAATAAATCACCTCCTATACATGGACGACATTAAACTATATGCAGCAACGGAAACTCAACTTGAAGGACTCCTAAGAATCACAGAAAGAATCACTACAGACATAAAAATGGAATTCGGAATGAGTAAGTGTAAAACACAACACATAGAAAAAGGTAAATGGATAGAAAGACACACGAATATAGCATTAAATAATGAAGTACTAGATAACATGGAAGAGAACGAAACCTATAAATACTTAGGATTTCAACAAAGCACGAAAATGGATCACAATACAATAAAGAAACATATTATCAATCAATACGAAAAACGACTCCATCTAATCCTAAAAACATATCTCAATGCAAAAAATATGTTCAAAGCAATAAATACATACGCAATATCAATACTTACATACTCATTCGGAATAATAAACTGGACAAACACAGATCTAAACAACTTAGAAATAGCAACGAGAAAACAGTTAACGAAACACAGAAAGTTACATCCAAATTCCTGCATACAAAGAATAAACATCCCACGTGCAGAAGGGGGCAGAGGACTCATAGATATCACCAACCTACACAATAGCCAAATTAACAATCTTCGAACATACTTCCACAATAACACTTGTAACTTACATCAAGCAATAGTTCTCGCAGACAAAAACTTCACACCACTTAACTTGCATAATTACAACCAATCATTTAACCTGACAACAGTACAAGAAAAAAAGGCAATATGGTCACAAAAACAACTACACGGAAAACACCTACATGCAGTGCAGAACGACAACATAGATAAGAATAACTCCTATACATGGCTAAGTAGAGGGGAACTCTATCCAGAAACAGAAGGCTTTCTAATTGCAATACAAGACCAAGTTATATCCACTAAAAACTACCTTAAATATATAATAAAAGACCCCAACACAGTCAATGACAAATGCAGGAAATGCCAAATACAAACCGAAACCATAGACCATATAATATCCGGATGCCAAGTTCTGGCCGGAACGGACTACACAGAAAGACATAATATTGCTGCAAAAATAATACACCAAGAACTAGCCACATACCTTAATCTAACCAAAAACACAGACCCATATTATACATACCAACCCATAACTATAGCAGAAAATGAAACATATAAACTATACTGGGATAGAACAATACAAACAGATAAAACCATTTTTAACAATAGACCAGATATCACACTTATAAATAAAATAACCAAAACCACATACCTAATAGAAATAAGCACGCCTAACGATACCAACATTCACAAAAAATATTGTGAAAAAATAGATAAATATAATGAACTAACACAAGAAATTAAACGAATATGGAAACAAAACACAATTAAAACAATACCATTTATAATCTCGGCAACTGGTATCCTACACAAAACCTTCATTTCAAATCTAAAATTTTTAAACATAGAACCAAAGATTCATCACAAAATTCAAAAAGCTGTGATACTGAAGACCTGTAATATAGTGAGAAAGTTTTTAAATCATTAAAAATAAAAAACAAAGTAAAAATAATAGACTAAATATAAAAAAATAATAGTGCTGACACGACTTGCAACTCGTAGTGCCGTCGTGATCAGTGAAAATGGACCCCGCCTCGCGCGGTATGCGGGGGGGAGAGTGGCGTGGGAATATAATAGTAATAGTAATAGTAATAGTAATAGTAATAGTAATAGTAATAGTAATAGTAATAGCAATAGTAATAGTAATAGTAATAGTAATAGTAATAGCAATAGTAATAGCAATAGCAATAGCAATAGTAATAGTAATAGTAATAGTAATAGTAATAGTAATAGTAATAGTAATAGTAATAGTAATAGTAATAGTAATAGTAATAGTAATAGTAATAGTAATAGTAATAGTAATAGTAATAGTAATAGTAATAGTAATAGTAATAGTAATAGTAATAGTAATAGTAATAGTAATAGTAATAGTAATAGTAATAGTAATAGTAATAGTAATAGTAATAGTAATAGTAATAGTAATAGTAATAGTAATAGTAATAGTAATAGTAATAGTAATAGTAATAGTAATAGTAATAGTAATAGTAATAGTAATAGTAATAGTAATAGTAATAGTAATAGTAATAGTAATAGTAATAGTAATAGTAATAGTAATAGTAATAGTAATAGTAATAGTAATAGTAATAGTAATAGTAATAGTAATAGTAATAGTAATAGTAATAGTAATAGTAATAGTAATAGTAATAGTAATAGTAATAGTAATAGTAATAGTAATAGTAATAGTAATAGTAATAGTAATAGTAATAGTAATAGTAATAGTAATAGTAATAGTAATAGTAATAGTAATAGTAATAGTAATAGTAATAGTAATAGTAATAGTAATAGTAATAGTAATAGTAATAGTAATAGTAATAGTAATAGTAATAGTAATAGTAATAGTAATAGTAATAGTAATAGTAATAGTAATAGTAATAGTAATAGTAATAGTAATAGTAATAGTAATAGTAATAGTAATAGTAATAGTAATAGTAATAGTAATAGTAATAGTAATAGTAATAGTAATAGTAATAGTAATAGTAATAGTAATAGTAATAGTAATAGTAATAGTAATAGTAATAGTAATAGTAATAGTAATAGTAATAGTAATAGTAATAGTAATAGTAATAGTAATAGTAATAGTAATAGTAATAGTAATAGTAATAGTAATAGTAATAGTAATAGTAATAGTAATAGTAATAGTAATAGTAATAGTAATAGTAATAGTAATAGTAATAGTAATAGTAATAGTAATAGTAATAGTAATAGTAATAGTAATAGTAATAGTAATAGTAATAGTAATAGTAATAGTAATAGTAATAGTAATAGTAATAGTAATAGTAATAGTAATAGTAATAGTAATAGTAATAGTAATAGTAATAGTAATAGTAATAGTAATAGTAATAGTAATAGTAATAGTAATAGTAATAGTAATAGTAATAGTAATAGTAATAGTAATAGTAATAGTAATAGTAATAGTAATAGTAATAGTAATAGTAATAGTAGTATATCAGTACATATATGCAGTAATGAGATCATTATATTGACTATTTACGATAACCATTTTTTAATTACAAGCATTACTTCGTATTAAAACCAAATATACATAAGTATACATATTTTTTTTGTTTTTTTTTTTTTTTTGAATTAAAATAATGGGTGAAATATTTCAAATAATATGGTGATCGAAAATTTTATAATTTCTTTTACATTTACACTTAGCTATTCAAAATTTAGAGATAACTATCTTAATTGTGTATGCTTGGCAGAAAAATAAAAGTTGTTAAAAAGCAATAACATTTATTTTTAAATGTTTTATGCGCTATACACCAGAGGATGAATTATTCTATTAAATTATTGATTTTTTGTAAAACGTAGAGGAACTAGTTTTTGTTAACTTGCATCTTAAGAAATCGATCTCTCTACAAAAGACTTCTAGATCACTTCCTGGACTGATCACTAAAAATCTTCATCAAACAGAGACTTAAAGATCACTTCGCAAACTGATTAGTTATGATTTTTATTAATTTATTTATTCCACTGACTCCACTGATCCTAATTTCTACCCAACAGAGAACTGCCGGACTTATCTCCCATCAAACTGATCTGTAATGATCTTTATCCCTCTATTAATGATACACACTGCACGTATTATCGGCTTCAACCCGGAAAGACTTCTACATCACTTCTCGGTCTGACTCTAAAGACCTTCATCAATATATTCACACCACTGACTGTGTAAATTCACGATTCTAATACTTTGAACTTTTTTTCCCCTTTTCAAACTGATCTGTAACGATATTTACTGATCTATTTATTTCACTGGTTGCACTGATCCTCGATTATGCGAACAAAAACTTCTATAATTAATCTCCCTGACTTCACTGAGTCTCAGTTTTACCACACAAAAATTTAAGAACTGGTTTTCATCAATCTATTCATACTACTAACTCACAAATCAATGGCGCTAATACACAACGACTGCTAGATCACTTTCAAAACTGATCTATTGATGGCACCGCTCGAGCTTAACTCTTAGAATCTGAATCAATTTATTTAAACCTCTAACCTCTAATCTAAAAGTTTCGAGAATTACTGCATTCTCGAGTCTACTACACAGAAACTTTTAGATCAACTCTCGAACTACATAATCTATAATGATCCCCATTACTCTGTTTATAACACTGACTACACAGATCTGCGATTCTACTATAAAGATACTTTACGATTACTTCCCCCAATTGATTTGTAATGATATTTATTAATCTATTAATGCCTTTGACCGCACTGATCCACGATTCTACCACGCAAAAAAGATTTCTAAAACTGATCTCTAATGGCTTTCATCAATCTGCTGATCATATCTGAATAGATCTACAGTTCTATCACTTGGAGACTTTTAGATCCATTGTAAATTGCTTTATCAAATTCTGTTGGTAGAGGAAAGCCATTGTAGAGCTGAAAAATAACACAGCACCTCCTTCTCTCCTTTTTAAATTATTTTTATTCCGTAGTACTTTCTTTAGTTTTCTCATCTCGTTTGGTTTTCTAATCTATGCACATTGACTGTAGGGTCTCTTTAATTCAGACAAGACTGACTACAACTTTTGAGCGTACTAACTTTCTTTGTTTTTTATTTTGGTTAATCCATTTTAAATGATGTTTAAAAATCAAAAAATATTTCAACATTTGCAATTTTCATTGTTACAGAAACTTATACAAATAGCACAAGTTTTTGTGTAAATCAAAAAGAATATTTTATAAATAAAATTTTCGAAAATAATGTCTAAAAAATATGTAATAATTTGTATACTTATATTAACAAAACAAATACTACAAGTCGAAAGTGTGAGTAATTAATTAATTAATGATAAATATACAAAAGAACGAAAGAATGAAGTCTACTACATACCGAAAGAGTCAAAAAATATATAACATTATTAATATTATCGATACCTCTCCGAAAGTGAATCGTAACGAACATTTTTGTAATTTTTTTTATTCCATTTTTGGACATGACCGAGCATTTTTTTTGACATTCTATTATCAAAAAGACAATACAAAAAAAAAATTTGCGGAAATAATCTAGCAAGCATCAGACACAGTTTTGTCTACAATCTCTTCCTTTATTTGGCGCACAAGGTGAGGCGGCAAACTAATCAAAATAGCACTGACGACTTAAAATGTGCTTGGCTTCCTGTCTTTTGGCCAGCAATTAAAACAAAACAAATGTAGAACTGCTTTAAATTTTTAATATTTTCATGACTTAGCACACACGCTGGACGCCATATAAAAAAAATTAAACCGCAAAACAGCAATAATTTTTTACTACCTACTTGTAGCCATTCTTTTATTAAATAACTAAATATCTTAAAAATAATAATCTTCCTATAAAATTACAGCGTCTTTTTGTCAAATTTAAAGGAGTCGCTTGTGAACCGATCGATGATAAATATCTTAAATTTACTGTTTGCCGCATGAAAGCAGTCAAACGAGATGTCGTTGAAATGTCAGTACATGTAAAGCTATTTAAAAAACCAATAAATAATGTGTCGGTAAGTTACTGAATTTTTACCACGAAATTCTCTATATTTATTACATGTATATGTTTCAAGATTCATTTTAATATAAAAAGGCGTGGCTATTCAAACACCACCCCTCTTCTCGAGCTGACTGTAAATGCATGTGCTTTCTTAAAATCTAAACATCAAAATCCGTTGGCCGAATGGTTGTATAAAATATTGGGATTTGAAAAATTTAGCAATTTAAATCACTCATGCCCCTACAATGTAAGTTTTAAGAAAAATAATACCACTGCCTGATTAACTTATTTAATTCCAACTTATTATTAGCATGATTTGATATTCGATAAATATCGTATTGATCAAGCAATGACTAGCTTGTCACCGCTGGGCGCTTTTGCGTTGGGTTCTTATACCTTGCTTACAAGCTGGTATACTTACAATGTCCATAGGGCAAATGTTAAAGCACATTTTGAACTAACTGATCAATAATATGAAAATATTATATTCACTTAAGCGTAAATAAAATTAATGTACGCTGTTCACATAATCACGTAAATGAATTTTTAATTTTATACTATAGATGGTAGTTATTTATTTTGTGGTTTTATCGAATGTCACACAGTATTTTCGCTTTTGAAGTAAGTACAGTAAACATACATACACAAACGCATACACACACAGTTATTAATATACTGTATATGTATATAAACTCAGTATACAACAATACAAGAAAAAATCACATATGATTTTAAATACTCTTTCATTTTACTTTTGTTAATTGAAAATATTTACTCAAGGAGAAAACAAAGAATATAATAAAATTGAAAAACTTCATGGTAAATCATATACTTACACACACACACACACACACACACACATGCACATACACACAATGAATGCATTAATTGTATTTGACATATTGACGTTGAGAATATTCAGATTAAAAAATATTGTATGCATATTTGTAACATAAAAAAAAAAAACAAAAAAGACTGCAAAAAAATAAAAGTAAATAAAGCTTACTTATATGCATTAAATTTAAGCATACATATATTTATTGATGAAATTCTTGAAAAGTTTTACATGGTACACAAATGATTGATGTTGATTAAGTGTTTTTGAGTAAAGGTACTTTATGATAGACAGAGAACTTAAAATATGAATAAAAATATTTATACAATAAATACATTGAAAGGAAATTAAAGAAACCATGTAGGAGAATATAAAGAAGTGCAGATTAAAAATACAACGTACAAAAGTATGCTACTATGATTGTGAGTCAAATATTAATACAATATAAAAAAAAAACAATCCTTCAAGCTCATGAACGAAATTCTTTTTTATAATAATACTTAAAGCAGTTTAAAAAATATATTCAAGAGTATTGAGTATGAATACGAAAAAATTTTAAAACTATAAATTTGGAAATTTAATATTTTTGAACTGATTGGCACAAAGATGTTTTAAGATGTAGATGGTTGAAGTCCAAAAGAGAAATCTGAAAAGTATGCAGTGGTAAGCATAATAATAACTGGTAATTATAAGTAACCAATATAACTTATATATTGCTGGTATTAAAGTCTCTGTTGGAGTTCAATTTCTATTTGTTGGAGTTTAATTTCTACTTGAAGAATTTTTACTTTGTTATTAATAATATAATGTTTTCTACATGAATATTTTCTTTGTCAATTGTGTAGAAAATTCATTTCCAAATATTTTCTCACTGAATAGACTACATATTTTCACTTAATAAATTAATCACTGCGCCAATAGGTTATGGGCCCAGAGTACGAAATGAGCCACCACGATATGAAATCTGTTTTTGTAAAACTTAATCGGCAAAATTATTAAATCTAGAAAAAAAAGCAGAATGCGACTGAATCAAAGAAGATATATGGTGTGTAATTCGTGACGAACAACCAGCTCAGCCAGACCAAAAATGGAAGAGGAAGGACGAAGGAGCAAGAGCATCGATATATCTTATGATTGATGATGACCTATTTTACATAATTGAAGAAGCGGCATGGGTCAGCATTCAAGATCACTTCGAAAAACATTCGTTCAGTGAGTGCATTTTTATCATGAAAAAAAAACCTGCAAAATGCAATTGAGTGAGGATGGTGATATGGAAACCCATATCAATGAAATGTAGTTGAATCTCAAGAAACTTATGTCAATGGGAGAAAAATTGAGTGAGAAATGGGTAGTCGCAATGATTCTGAGAAGTTTGCCGGAGTCCTATGATGTGTTAATAAAGTGACGGCGTTCCATCGTTGAAGGTAGTAAAAGTTAAATTACTCGAAGAACACAGAAAACGGATCCAAAAAGCAGCAGAATCAAATGCAGAAGCGTCGACATTCAAGGTCAATAATTACAATTTCAAGCAAAAGGAAAAAAGTCAAGCTGCAGTGAAAAAGGTATGTTTTTATTGCCAAAAAACCAGGGCATATTCGAAAGGATTGCAGATTGTATCTAAAGAATAAACACAAATCGAATATGGTGGTAGTCAAAAAGAATGAAGAAAGAAAGTTTCTGGTCAGGTAGGCTAAACGAAAGCAATAATTGGTATGTGGACTCAGGTGCCACAAGACATATATGCAATCAAAAGGATTTTTTCATTTCATTAGATGAAAGTTACCAGGATTCGGTATTCGTTGCGAACGGTTATGAGTTAAAAGTGCAGGGTAAGGGTAACGGAAAACTGCAAGTAATAAATGATTCTGGTAAGGTCGAGACAATTTTGGTCCAAGATGTATTTTATGTTCCCAATATTAAAAGCACTTTATTGTCGGTGCAGAAAATGACCGAGAAGGGGCTAAAAGTATTGTTCAAAAGTAAATATTGCGAAGTTTTAGACAAAGATGAAGCTGTTGCAATTGCTGAATTGCATAACAATCTGTATAAATTAAAGTTACAGAGAAGCTGTAATGGTACAGAGACAGCGAAAATCGTCATGCAGATGAGATGTGTTCATGATTGGCACAGATGCTTTGGACATCGTGATATAGATGTTGTTAAAAAGATAGTACAATAAGATGATATTGAGAAGCGTATTATTCAAAGTTGTAGATGTGATATTTTATGCGAAGTATGTGTAAAAGGCAAATTGGCTGGAAAATCTTTCCCAAAAATGACATTTCAACAAACGAAAGAAAGACTTGATTTAATACACAGCGAAATTTGCGGTCCTATGGATGTTACTACACCCTCTGGAAATCGGTATTTTTTGACATTCATAGATAATTTCAGTAAATACGTCAAAGTTTATTTGTTAAAGAAAAAGTTTGATGTTTTTGAGAAACTTAAAGATTTTTTAGAAATGGTACATACAAAATTTGATAAATACTCAAAAATACCCAAAAGTTTTGAGATCAGATACGGGTATTTAAAAGAGCGCGGTATTCAACAGCAATTTACTACAACATAGACACCACAGCAAAACGGTGTAGCTGAAAGACAAAACAGATATATGTATGTTATTTGATGCTGATATGGAAAAGCGTTTCTGGGGTGAGGCAGTTATGACTGCAGCATTCATTCAAAACCATTTACCACCAAAATCTACTGGAAAGATTCCTTTAGAATTGTGGGATGTTGTAAAGCCAAAGATTTGGCACGGTAGCTTTGGTGCATATTCCCAAACAAAAAAGGAAAAAGTTAAATGCAAAAGCACAACGTTTAATTTTTGTTGGCTATTCAGAAGAGTCAAATGCTTTACGATTTTTAAATTTGGAAACGAAAAATGTTGTTATAAGCAGAGATTATAAGTTTTTAAACAACATAAATAATTTATAAAAAAAAAAACAATAAGATTTACATAGATTTGTTTGGTCCGAAAGAAGATTTCGATATAATCGAAGAAAATTTGCGACAAAAGAGTAATGAGGAAGATAAAGATAATCATGAAATTATTCATATTGAAGACGACAAAGATGAATTTTATGATTCAGTGTGTGAACCTATCGAGCATATGGACGTAGATATTGAATCAAATAAAGTTAGTTCAACCACTAAGAAGGTCACAACGGTCTAATAAGGGAATTCATCCGGAAAGATATCAAGCAAATATGATATCAGAAACAGCTAAACCAAAATCTTATTGCGAAGTTTTAAAACGTTTAGATAAGCAATTATGGTTAACAGCAATAGATGACGAATTAAGTTCATTGAATAAAAATGATACTTGGGAATTGGTAAAGTTGCCTGATGATCGTAAACCCATAGGTTGTAAATGGGTGTTTAAATTAAAAACTAATGCAAATGGTGAAATATAAAGATATAAAGCACGACTTGTAGCTCAAGGTTTTAGCCAAAAATTTGGAATAGATTACGATGCGATATTTGCACCGGTTGTACGACAAGCAACTCTACGAATGTTATTGACAGTTGCTGGTGAAAGAAAGATGCAGGTTAAACATTTTGATGGTAAGACTGCGTTTCTATATGGTGATTTAAAAGAAGTAATTTATATGAAACAACCTCCAGGTTTTCAGTTTGATAATGGAATGGTATGTAAATTGAAGAAAAGTATATATGGGTTAAAGCAATCGGCGAGGTGCTGGAATGACAAACTATTTTCGGTTTTTAATGCAGAGGGTTTTACGAGAGGAGTTGCAGATAAATGTCTTCTAAAAATGAAAAGAAATGGTAAGTGGATTTATGTACTAGTATATGTAGATGATATACTTGTAGCAGCTAAACTTGAGGAAAATCATATATTTGTCGAACGATTATTACGGAAAAATTTTGAAATATATAATCTTGATGACGTCAATGTTTATTTGGGAATAAAAATTGAGAAGGAGAATGATGGTTTTTTCACAATGAGTCAAGAAAAATATATTTCACAAATTGTCAAAGATGCTAAATATTCCAAAATACCACTCGATATTGGTTATTTTAAAAATTGTATGGATTCAAATGAATCTATGCCTGATAATTTTAAATATCATCATTTAATTGGTAGCTTATTATATTTGAGTATAAATACCAGACCTGATAATGCAACATCTGTTTCAATATTGATTAGAAAAGTAAGTAAACCAACATGCCATGATTGGGCTGAATTGAAGAGGCTGATAAAGTATCTAAATGGCTCAGTGTCACACAGATAGAAAATCTAACAGCGGTTTTGTATTTAAATACAATCGCTCGTGTATTAATTGGAGCTGCAAGAAGCAATACTGTGTATCTCTTTCATCTACAGAAGCTGAATATATTGCACTTTCGGAAGCATCACCAGAACTTGTTTAGCTTCGTCATCTGGTGGAAGATTTCGAAATAAAAATTAAGGATTCGATTACTTTATATGAAGATCATTAAAGCTGTATAAAATTGGTCCTGTCCGATAAATTTAGTAGAAAAACAAAGCACATAGAAACAAAATATAATTCTATTAAAGTCCTGAAAGACAAAGATACTTTGCAACTTAAATATTGTCCAACCGAAATTATGGAAGCTGATATTTTAACGAAACCACTTAAGAAGGGGTGTTGAAGTTCAATTTCTATTTGTTGCAGTTTAATTTCTACTTGAATATTTTCTTTGTCAATTGTGTAGAAAATAAAACTTTCACTTCCAAATATTTTCTCACAAAATACACTACATATTTTCACTCACTGCGCCAATAGTCTCTTTTAAAACGAATTTATGTTCTATATGTTGAAAAAATTGTGAGCAATTGTGAGCAATCAAAAAAAAATAATAAGTTAATAAAAAAAAAAAACTTAGTACTAAAATAAGAAACACCGTACAATGATAGCCCTCAATTATAGCATTAAGTACATTTTTAATACCAAATTTGTAAAACGTTTTGATACCACCACATTTTTAATACTAAACTCTTACCATTTTGATAATATTTTTTTTTCAAAATAACGAAAAACTGAATCTTTCTGATTTAGAAGTTTTTGGTAATAAATATACACTAGCTATAAATCTGAAGTCCTACAAACATACAAAAACTTTCGTGTAGTGCTAAGAGTGCAAAATTGTCGTATATGTTGGCCAGGTTTTAATTAAGTATTGAATATCGAAAAACGTTTTTAGATCTAAAAAATTTACATACTTAAAACAAACCCGTTTTTTAGTACTCTATTAGCCTATCAGTACTAAATTAGGGTATATTTTTGTAAGATATTTCTAGTATCAGATTTTGTTTTGTTTTATCTTTTTCAACAAAACAAAAAATTCCAGTTTCTATTATCGCAAATCGAATCACTCTTTGTCTGTCATTTGTGAATTACTTAATTTTAGTACATGCTGCCTTTAATGTCTACATGCATTCAGTAATACTTGTGGAGAAATGTGTATGCTGCACCACTCTTAATGCATAAATAAGCTTTTCATTGACTTCACCTCTAACGCTTCATACATTTAATGTGTAGTTATTGTATGAAACACTCTTCCTTCCTACTCCCCTTTCCACACCTTTTAATGACCCACATAATAAAAATGCATTCACATTATTAAATGCATTTTCAAAAGGGCACAAAATTGCAATAAATTGCACCAGCATCATCATTTTTGCTACTACAACTACAGGCATACGAATATGTTTGTATGTATGTGCATAGTAAGTTGCAACGTTCAAAATGTCTACTAAAGTTTACTACGTAAGCGCTTTTCTGTGAATGCAATGCTACGTCGTTGTATAGAATAAAAAAAAGCAATAAGTAGCAGCAACGTAGTAAACGAAACGATTTTAGTAAATAGAAGTAGTAGTAGTAGCTAAAAGCATTTAACATGTGGCTACAGAGAAAAGTGTGCGAACCACCATTTTGAGCTTAACACAAAAGCGAAATAAAAAAAACTAAAAAAATTAAAATAACCGGAAAAGGAAACAGAGCTTAGCTACACACACACACACATAGACGTTCATGCATTGATCTGCCAATATAATTCACATACTGTATAAAAGGTTGTAGCAATAATATTAGTAGTAGTGGTAGTAGTAATTGCAGTAGTAGAAATAGTACTATACTAGGTATAATATGTAGTAGCAGTATCGTTAGTGGCCGCACCGATATCGTTTTATATCAACCAATTGCTGTAAGTACATGAAAATCAAGTTATTTTCGGTCAGCATCAAATGCTCAATGCTCAAATTGAAATGATAAACCAAGTAGAATAAAGCAATGAAAGAGGAAGAGGTAAATGAGGCAAAAGGTAGAAGCATTGTGCGAAGGAAGTTTCGAAAGAAGTAGGAGGACGAGAAGAGGAGGAGAAGAAAGGAGCAGAACGAGTTGGGTGCAGTGTGTATCTAGATGAAAAAAATAAAATAAAACTATCAAAAATTTTCCAACAGTTGGCAATGAATACGAAAAATATTAAAGAAAACTTAAGAGAAAAATACTACTACGTTTTTTTACCACGAAAAGGTAGTCAAATTACGTAGGATATATGTATAAAAATAGTGAGTATCTTTCAATATGAAGACCACATTTAATAATTTCATTTTGAATTATAAGACATAAATAGCTAGTACTAACTTCAGAGGATACCATGTTAAAGCTAAAATTAAAAATTTTGTGCAAGTTAATCAGAATATGTTTTTTTGCTCAATTTTTAGTAAGTTTAGGTTATATATATAAAGCGAACACGTTTTTTTAATTTGATACTTTTCTTTATTTGTAAATGATAATTTACAATATTAAAAGTTGGCGCAAAAACTACAGTTGCAAAACGGTGGAATCTCAAAAATCGAATAGCGGAATCAGTTCTGTTTTCTGCACTCTTTTAGTTAGCCTGAGGGTTGCATGAAAGTATGAAAGCAATAGAAAGAGTATATGGGTATCGCCACATATCCATATGTAGAAATTAATACATTTTTGTACTAAATTGTACATAAATACAGAACTCTCAAGACAATACCATATTTTCAGTGTTAAATTTTTAGTAGAAAATAAGTCTGTGCACTAAATTGATAACACTGAAATTTTTTAGTTTAAATTTTTAGTACTAAATTTTGATTATTTGAGTCTCAGTACCAAATTTTATTTATTTTTTTTGAAATTTTAGTAAATGTTTGTTAACACTAAAATTTAAGCATTTAGTATTTAGTTTACAATTAGTACAAAATATTTCTTTTTTTTGGCACTAGGTTCTTTATACAGAACTTTAAGAGTTACAATTTTTAGTACTACGCTCTACATATTTCTGTTTATGTATTAAATTTAATCTACCGAATTTTTCGAATTAATTTTTTAGCACTAAATTTTTAGTACTTAGGATTTAGTTCTTAATTGACAATATTGAAAACAATAAAATTTAGCATATTACTCGAAAATTACTAAGTACCAAAAAAAGTACTAAATCATCAATACATAGTAATTAGTAGTAAATTTTTAGTACGTAGTTCTTAATAGTAGCTGTACTGAATTCATAATTTTAAAAATTGAATACTAAAAAATTGGTACAAAATTATAAGTACTAAATGCTGAGTATATAAGCTTAGTCATACAATTCAGTAACTAAACTTATAATGGTTGCGTTTCTAAGACGCAAAAATTTGGAAGCTGCTGCGAGCATTTGGAAGCCATTTTTGTAGTTATATAATTTTTCTGATTTTTCAGGTCAGCATTTATTCTCAAAACTTTGATAGTTGACCGATTTGATACGAACTCGAAATCGTAAATAATTTTATTTTTAGAGGTAAATATTAGAATTTATTGATTTCGAAAAATTTTACTACTAATTGTATCATGCGGTTTCTAATACGCAAACCTAATCACAAAACTGTTTACTATTGCAGCAGCGGCCAAATTTTCGTGTCTTAGCAACGCAACCAATATTAAATTTTTAGTACTAATGTTAAATAATTTAGTACAAAACCATTTGCATTGAATTTTCTGTTTGGAAATTAAAACCAGAAGAACGTTATGCATATGCATGTTCAAGAAAAAGATTAAAATCAAATGGATTTCTCTGATGTAGATACTCAATAATTTCATTTATTTTAGTTTACTTTTAAATTTCTTGTTAGATAAAACCTTATCTTATTTTTCCCCACCTTTTAGTACCTTAGAATGCATTTTTACGATGAAAAATCCTCCATTCGGTGTTTTGAGCGAACTCAGTATCTCTCAAATTGACATATTCGGCTCTATTTGATACTCTTCAAGTGAGCCACAGCTGAAGAGGAACCAGTTTTCAACTGTTCAGGTCTAAGTCCGCCGTGTTCCGTTAAAGCAGGGTTACCTCGAGCAGGATTTAACTCTTCACCACGCATAGACGCTAGTGAGGCTAACCACAAGCTCCTATATTCGCATACTAAGCCCTGTACCCTCTATCGAACTTGTCAAAGAATTGATTCGTGATATATGTAGGATAACTTAACCCCTAAAACTTAATTACCTAAAATTACAATTTCAATTTCTTCAACTTAACTCATTTAAGAAGGTCGCCAACCTAGAAATTAAAAAAAAAATAATAACTTTTTATTTTGATAACAAGAAAATAACTGGAGATTTCACACGAAAATTTATTGCAATTGAAACTTTAAAAGCTTTTTTCTCAAAACAATGTTTTTACAGCCCATAAGCACGATTTCTCGAGAACCAAGCCCAATTTTATTGTGGCGTTGACCAAATTTTAGCCCACATATTTTAGATAAAATAAACTGGCAATATTTTCTCCACTGGTAACATATTTTAAGCAAATATTCATTCTGTCCATTTTGTCAAAAAACAATTTTTCCAAATCGCTTCATTAGTCCGCCATTTCAAATGATTTACCTACTTTTATGTTATTTACTGAGCTCACCGCAAACGCCTTTAAAAAAGAAAAGAAGTTCAGGTATTAAATTTTTAGTAATACATTTCTAGCCAATCATTTTTTTGCACAAAATTGTTCACACAGAAACTTAAACAATAAATAACTGCGATTAGTGTTAAATTCTCGAATATTGGAGGTTCTGCTACCAAATTTATGAGCTGAACTTTAAGCAATTACTTCTTAGCACTCTTTTAGTATACATACAGTGTTAAGTACTAAATTTTTTAAACTACATGTTTGTACTAAAACTAAATTTTAATGTTAAGTACTAAATTCCAAGCTTTCAAATTTACTGCAGTTGGTGTACAAACGTTTTACCCAAAGTTTTAAGTACTAAATATTTATAATATCCTTACATACATTTTTTAAAGCATTTACTTACGATCTGGGAAACGAACCTGAGGCAGTTGTTACTCCAGTCTAGCACTTATTCGCCAGGCCACCGAGGTGACCTTTAAAATTTATAATATATTTTAGTACTACTTCTTAAAACCAATTTCATTAGCTAGCACTGTTAATTTATTGGATTTTAAAGCCAACGCCACAACAACCACTATGGGCTTTTTTTTATACTTGTGGCCAGGCGCGTACGCAGAGGGGGGATTTTGGGGTTCAAACCTTCCACCACCCCTCGAAATCGGAAGAAAATTGATATTTAAGACATTGTTTCGTTAACACATAAAACAAACACAAACTTTCTAAATGCAAAAAAAAAAAAAAACCAGATATTATTATAAATATCAGCGAGGGTTGTGTGTGACTTATTCGATTTAATAGTATTTTTGTTTGTTTGTTCGGTCGTTCTTGGTCGTTGATTTGAAGAAACAATTAAAGAAAAACTTCAATTTTTTTTCCAATTACGCATTTACACTTTTTTAAAACCATAGGCAAAAAGAAAACTTAGGTAAAACTTATTTTTAATATTTATTTAATATATTGATTTGGGTTTCTTATACTTAGTTTCAAGAATACTCTCCTAAAATATTACTGAAAATTTCGAAGTAAAGCGAAAGTTATACATATAAATATGCCTTGGTGTACTAAAAAAAAAGACCTAACGTCCAAAAACAAGTTTTCGAGAAAACAGCTGTTAAAGTACACAATTATTTGGCTTCCAAATCGTTTCTTAGGGGGTTTTAGGGTCGCTGATTGCAAAGTTAATAACGATTTTCAAAATTTGATGGCAGATTCGTAATCAGCGACCCCAAAAACCGCCCAGTAACGGGTTTCAAGTTAATCATAGCAATGCTTTAAAAATCTTTCGTAATATAACATTCATCATTTTGAAAACTGACATCCGATTCGTAATCAGCATTCTTCTTTCTATCAGAATCCCCAAAAAATAAGTCTTCAGAAGTTGAAAATCGACGAATCTCGCATAGCTCAAGCCAACAAACAGAAGGAGCGGGGAACATTCTCAAGAAGCACATACAGCGAGGAAAAATGCACAATCAGAGCATCTTAAAGAAGTTGATAGAACATGAACACCTTGAGTATGCACCAGAGATGACTGTGTTTAAGATCCCCTTAAGCAGTCTCGGATGTGGTTCGAGTAGTGTTCCCGTCACGAATCATCATTACCACCACCCCCTGTATCGTCATCTCGCAAACACTATATGATATATTACTATGTACAATTATATTATACTGAACTGTTACTCTATCTCTTTTGTTTGTAAATACCACTCTGGTATTTAGTCTAGTATATTACGTTATACATATGTACATTCTGTACATATTTACACTTGTAATAGACTTCCGTGACCATAGGAATTTATATCAGTTGCCATACGGTATAAAGTTCTATGGCTTGAGAATATTAAAGGTCAGTATCTAGCAACTCTTGCTACTAAAACAATTATCTAGCACCTCTTGCTACGAAAACATTGAAAACCGGTAGTTCTCTAGCAACTCCTGCTAAAAACGGAAATTAATATTTAATAAAAATTCACATCTCCTGTGATATTCAACCGAAAATCTCGCGCATTTTTATTTATAGTTTTAAATCTCTTTCAGCTTTCGGTTCCACTAACTCCCAACGATTTCGTTCATGGTCCTTCGATCCAACAAAATTCTGATCTGGCACCTCTGGTCTTAACTAGACGATCAGTCCTTAGTAAACTTTCGGCAGTACGGTCGCAAAATCGGTTGTGCAGTGCTTAAAGTTAAAAGTGAAAAAAAACAGATACTTCGACAACAAAAATCAAACAGTGAAAAAACCTAACATATATACGAACACAAACATATTTATAAAATATATAGTGACAAGTGAACAAAAAAAATTTACAAAATTACGTTATACACATAACATAAATTTGAAAGAAACCATTTACTCAAAAACAGACACACAAAAATAAACAAATATCAACTAAAACAAAGTTTAAAAACAAAAAATATATATTCAAAAACATATATACATTAAACAACATCTACAAAAACACATTTATATGTATACCGAAAATTAAAATATATAAATTAAATAAGAAGATAAAACAAACCAAAAAACTAGTGAAAAACAAAGTAAAAATGTGATCAAGAAAACAGTAACAAACAGTTAGTGATTTACATACATACAAACACACACACAAAGTAAAACGGAAAAATTATTACAACCCAGTGGGGAAATATTGATGCAAACAAAAAGGGCTTAAAAAATTAATTTTTTGTACATGCACAAACACATAAAATTAAGCGCAATTATGAAACAAAATGAAAAAACCCGAATTCTCATGCAAAATAACAAAGGAACACACAAAAACCCCAAAACCCCGTAAAACAAACTAAAAGACAAAAAAAAAAAATAAAGTGAAATAATAATACAATTTCTACAAACATCACATAGAACATCTGTGGCTACAACAAATACAAAGTATGAACATTAATTGACAAATCACATAGAACAACTACAACAACCAATTTCCAGATACCAGCAACCAGCAGATATCATTCTCTATCTCTTAATAAGGCCCATTTTTCCCTAAATGACCACGCAGTAAGTTGTAATATCGTTCCAAATTTTATTAAACAAATATATTTCTCTAATATATGGTATCAAATAGTGCAAAGGAAAATTTCCTTGCAGTATTCAAAAATAATTTCTCATTATTTCATGTATATATTTATGACAGAAAATACAGCAACTCCTGTTGAAATATACATACATATTATGGTTAAGTTCAGACTACCGAAATTTTCCGTAATCTAAAAGATCCACTATCTCTTAGCGATCCCGCTTTTTTTAGACTTATAAGTATATACAAAGCCGTTCGAGCATTAGCATAAGTTGAAAAATTTTCCGTTTTAGGCTAACTCTTAGCACATAATATACCCATAACATACTTTCGGGTGATTATATATTTGCTAACTCTAGCATTTTATATAATCATATTATATATTATTTAATTAATTTATATAATATATAAGCTCGAAGAAAAGATAAAATATCTCTAACTGGTATTCGTATATACACACTTATATACCCTGAATTCTCTCTCTCTTATTACCCATAAATAAGGAGAGGCGCAAAAAAAAAGAAGAGAATCAGCAAATCATCCCCTTTTTCTGCTATTCATGTAAAAGCGCATAAGCCGTGTATATTCATACATACACGCAGAATTCAACTACTAGGAAATATAACCCAGTGGGTATATCACTAGTACCCCAAAAACAAATAAATATTTTTTTTAGTTTTACAATATAAACTATTACTTTAGTTTATTTTAATAAGGTTAAAGATAAAAGTGGTTGAAAGCTTCGGGCTATTAAACTCAGTCTCTTGTTACGAAATTTTTTCCCCCTGGCAGGGTGGCTATCGCCTATTATGAATACAGCAAAACTCCAAATGCTCCGATTAATAGATACAGATTAACGAATGCCCTAGCCGAATTCTCCCCATAAATGGATCAGCTCCGTAGATATCTCTATACAATCGGAACCATCGTACTCCTTCGAGGGATCCAGCTCACACCGAGCAAACAATTCCAACTCCCGGGTTTTGTTATGCGAAGGAATGAGCTTATTGCGCTTGTCTTTGCATACGCACTCAAGGGAAGGACAAACCCGATCCTCTCATCCCTGGGTGGCAAAGGTCAAGTGGCTTCTCCCACGCATACAATAAGCCTTCTGCGGTTAGAACTCTGAGTTGGGAAAAGTTTATTGCGCTTGCCTTTGTGTACACACTAACCCTCTAGGTGGGCAAAGGTTAAGTGGCACCCCTGCTAACAGTAAACTTTTCACCGTCGAAATTCTTCGGAGCGGTTTCAGTCTTTCCAAGATAGCTAAGTATGTTCGACTATATCTCAGCTAAGGCCTAGTGACTCCTGCTTTGGCCAGATTCTGAGATCGTTTATTCTTAGCTGGAAACATTTCCATTTACGTGGCAGCCATATGTGGTGAATCTCATTTCACCAAGTTTCACATGTGGATAATGCACCTTAGCTTCACATATCAAGTTCAGCAATCTAGCTTACTAGTTCTTTTAATAGCCTTGAAAAAATCTCCTTTTCAATCAACACAGTCATCTCCTCCCACCAAAATCCGAGGTACAACATTTGAACGTTCTCCAGCGATCGAATACACCGACACTCTCAATCGGCTTCTCTTGTTCACGCGTTCGTTGCAAATGCCTTGTATCTCTTATCCAAAAATCTGGGTCAATACGATAATCCAATCAAAACTGTATCAAAACTCATTTGACTGCAAAATTCATTTGTAAAACTCAGAATCTGTCTAGCGAATGACAAAAGAATCTCCTTCTTACCTTTAACTTACTGTTTATGATTATAAGACATTGATACTTCTTCTTTTTTACAGACAACACCAAGATGAGCCACGCGCTGTTTCATCCACTTCCATACTGGAGATTCCACTCACGCATGCGCACTTCCCTCTGCGCCGTCTCCAAATAGCGAAAATTATCACCTTTGGTTCGTCGTCGCCTCTTTACGACTATGCGGACACACGTACGACAGTCCCCCCAGCAGCCTACCCAGTTGTCGTAGACACCATACTAATCGATGCAGCAGAACTCATCCAGCCCCCAGCTCAGCAACACGGCCGCTTAGCACATCTGGCGGTCTATATGACAGCCCGACAACCAGAGTGGGATCTGGTAGGGCGCGAATATGACTGGAAGAGGTCCATAACACATTGAACGTTGCATCCGTTCAAGGGGGCCGCGATGTTTAAGATCCCCTTAAGCAGTCTCGGATGTGGTTCGAGTAGTGTTCCCGTCACGAATCATCATTACCACCACCCCCTGTATCGTCATCTCGCAAACACTATATGATATATTACTATGTACAATTATATTATACTGAACTGTTACTCTATCTCTTTTGTTTGTAAATACCACTCTGGTATTTAGTCTAGTATATTACGTTATACATATGTACATTCTGTACATATTTACACTTGTAATAGACTTCCGTGACCATAGGAATTTATATCAGTTGCCATACGGTATAAAGTTCTATGGCTTGAGAATATTAAAGGTCAGTATCTAGCAACTCTTGCTACTAAAACAATTATCTAGCACCTCTTGCTACGAAAACATTGAAAACCGGTAGTTCTCTAGCAACTCCTGCTAAAAACGGAAATTAATATTTAATAAAAATTCACATCTCCTGTGATATTCAACCGAAAATCTCGCGCATTTTTATTTATAGTTTTAAATCTCTTTCAGCTTTCGGTTCCACTAACTCCCAACGATTTCGTTCAGACTGACTAAAAGAAATATGCATGAAAAAAAATATTTTTTAATTTTTTAAACGTAAAAATTTATTTAAAAAAACTTTAAACACAGGTTTTTTGAACTGGTGGGACTTATATCTCGAGTTCTACTGAACTGATTTTGAAGAAGCAAAATGCGTTTAATTGGCTGTCAGTTGAATCTCAAAAATTGGAATATTTCCTCCCCGCTTTTTTTCTATGAGAGAAATTAAAAGCAACAATACGTTTTATTTTTTTTTTTTTGTATTTGTTTTTTGGATAAAAACATCCTAAAAAAAGGAGAAAGAAAAAATTTCACTTTTGTATAATTTAGCGTATAGAGAAATATCAAGCAAACTATATATTTTTTAATTTATATTTAAAAAAAAAATTCAAATTCAATTTGTGGCACAGGTCTATTCTAAATTACCTAATTTTTTTTTTTTTTGCTTAAGCTTTTTGCTGATTGAACATATTTATATTTTTCATAAAAACCAGAAAATAATTTATTTTGCTTAGAAAAATTGCCTTAGTTTTTTTCTTTTGGCATTTTGACTAACTTAGGCATACCTAAGCTTAGGCAAAAAAAAAATCTACTCAAGTCAATTTAGGCAAAAGCATAAGTTTTTTCTCGGAATGTAAATTTCCAAAAACAAAATTTTAATAAGAAAAAACTTCAGACAACCCCCGAAACTTTTTTGAAAGCTTATAAACCATCAGCAGTTCTCAATCTGTCCTGAGACTCTATCTCACTTGATTTATACAACAGGTTTACAAACTGAATAATGGCGTTTAATTGCGCTTTCTATATTTAATTTTCTGCCGCAAGATATGTGAAAAATTATATCAAAATAGATCTGTTACATTCTTCTTAACACAATAACTATGTATGTAAAAAAAAAAGAATTAGTTTGTTAATTGCTTTCACAAAATTCCTTTCATTTTTAACTGAATATTTATTTTCTACAATGTAAATATAAGATTACACATTTCATTTCACTCTACGCAGGTAGAAGTATTACAAATTTAATGAAGCATAAATAGAAAGTAATTTGTTTTATAACTTTTTTTCTTTTTTTTCATATTTTCAATGGTAATTCTTATACATATTTCATACGATTTGTGTCTCTTTTGCTATATTTTCTAGTTTAATGTTTTTTTTTCTGTGCTAGTGTGGTATTGCATTTCAACATTTTTCTGAGCTAAGTTCTTTGTAAGTTTCTTTTTTCAAAACTAAAAGCTTTTTTTAATATCGATGTATTTCTAAGGTCAATATTTCGAGTCGAAACTAAAATTCAAAAAAATGCATCTCTTTGTATTTTCATGTAAGAATTCATGAAAGTGAAATTAGATAAGAAGCACTATATTTAAAGAACACAAAGCATAATTATATGATGCATTGTCTGAAGAATTGAATAGTGTACCGTTTTGAATGCGCAATTCGTTTGTTGAGCATAAGTACATGCGACTCAGCGCTAACATTTTGAATATGGAAGAAAGTCCCGGCTCGGGAGTCTAGTTGTCATTTTTGATTTTGGTTATTGTTGTTATGATTGAATTAAGTAAAAGTGAAAGAAGAATAGTAAAAGTGTTTTTTCTTTTTAAGTGTGAGGCGGGCCTTGTACCAGCAACAAAGAGTAAATTATTATGCCTTTCATTTGTTAATTTAAACCAATATACCTTAGTATATTAAACCAATAGAACGAACATTTGAAAGACACGGGCTCCGAATACTGAAGAACATCAAATTTAGTCATAAAATCAATCTGGACTTTCAGGATGGGTTTTATTTATAATACTTATATAGAATGAGCAATGGCTTTCAAGTGAGACTTTCATTTACTATATTTCCTGTGAATTAAATTAATGTATTGGAGATACTATTTTTATTGAAAATAAACAGAATATTAGAAGGGTCGACAAACATAGGACTAATTTTTGAAGATAGTTTTCGGATGGGTTTCAAAAAATATAAATTTTGCTACAAACCCTAAAAATGTTAACTAATTACGAAACATTTAAAATATTTACGAATAATAAATAAAAAGTTTTGAAGAAAACTCAAAACAGTGAAAACGTATCGAGAAACACAAGCGATGTATGTATAATAATTTTGCATGACAAACAAACGTTGCCTCTTTCAAGGCAAAATATTTGCTAACAATACAATTTTGTAACTGTCCGTCTCTTTCATTTCAGCACAAAAACGAATTCAACCTAAAGAAATCATGGTAAATAAAAGAAAGTGAAATGTAGAAAAAAAAAAACGATCTTTATTATCTTGAGAATGTCCTGCAAAATTAAGCAAAAAAAAAAGCAAAGTATGCACAGAAAATGCGTTGCTTTGGTATTTTATCCTTTCTCACATTCACCACTTCCCTAACTTCTCTTTGGCTAAAAATTTTTGTTATTTGTTACAAAATTGCTGCCGTTATTCTTTTCCTACTTTTTGTTTCTTTTTCTAAAGTAAAATGACATTTTCTTTTGAAAAAAAAAAAAAAAACAAACAGAAAACATTAAGAAAATCAACTTGAAGCAGAGCTTAATATTATACGAGCATAGTACTTATTATACTTTGTGTTACAATTTAAAGCATACTTTTGGCCAGAATTTGTGTTTTTGTGTGTGTGTGTATGTGAGAGAGTTTGTGTGCATGTCAGCTTGAAATGAATGAATATAGGCTTTTATTAAATTAATTATTCGCTGATTAAATTTTCAAGTGAGTTTCGTGTAAGGAATTTAGTTTCATTCATCTTTTTTGGTTGTTTGTTACTTGTGCGCCGCGGCAACAGCAAAATATAAAAACAGAAAAGTTTTGTATTAATTGAAATGTGAATTTTCAATTAAATTATTGAGGTATATTTAAAAGGTAATTTTTAAGTAGGGTTAACAGCCACCACGGCAATGTGGCACAAATGTGTCAATTGATTTGAGTGGTTGAAAAAAAAAAATTATTTCTGGAACACTTCTTTGGTTTTTAGCTTATACTTGAAGATTTTAAATCGTTATTTAAAGTATACTTTTAGGCATGTTGAAGAACATACAAAGTAATTAAAAATTAAGATGTAGTTATATATATAGTCGATATTTTTCACCAACTACAATAAATGAAGGATATTTAAAAAAAAGCAAACTGTCATTGTGATAGATACTGATTTTTTGCCGGCTCAAAATATTAAAGGGTTCTCTTAATCTAAAAATTGGTTTCCAAAACTGTGATAATTTTAGAGTTTTTTACCTTCTGAATTCTTTCTCAATGAATTTTTCACTATATTAAAAAAAAAGAAGCATTTTTTCTGGTTTGCGTTTTTTTTTTTTTAACAACTTTCCTCATCCCAAACTAATGGCATATTTTCCAGAGATAACAAACTTTCCTATATAAATTAACACATAAAAGTTTTCCCATGCATAAAGTACTAAAAAAAATCTTGGTTATTACAAAAGAGATTACTACAAAACATAACAGCATTCGCGCACAAAACTATGCTTTTCTCAGCAAATATTCCATGAACAGAAGACCTAAAACTATGCAACAGAAAATTAAAATCCGCTTAATGCAATTTCTAAACAAGAAATTTTTATTTCTGTTTCCAAATGCATACTAAAAACATACAAAAAAATGGTCAGTAAATGAGCTTTTTATGAGTTCTTGTACAAATTATTTTGAAAGGAACCAAAGGTGGCAAAAAGTTGGTAAATTTACAACAATAAGAAAATGTTGAATCGGGGAATGATTGTGGTAACAACAGTAACTCGTTTTCTTTTTTACGTTTCACACTTTCGCAGTATGATGGTGTTACTTTTCTCTTGGGGCATTTTACGATATTGTTTAACTATTTTTTTTAAATCCTTTCTTAAAAGCTTTTTTCCCAAAAGAGTTTCAGTTTTTTATAGATATGTAAACTTTGCTCAACATTTGTTTTTGGATGAAGAAATTTTTGTTTTTTACCAATGGTGGATAATTGTTTTGAGCGCTGTTCTTGTTAGCCCTGGAGATGCCTAAGCTGCAACAATGCTAAGGCACTCTGTTTTAAAGGGAGATTAGGGCTCCAAAATACATATACTGATTAATCTGTTTTAAGACAAAATCTGGGCTCAAAATACAGATAATTGTTACTCTTTTTTGAAGATTAAATTGGTCTCTAACATACAGATGCTGTTTACTTTGTTCTGAAGACATAATGAGGCTCTTGAATAAACACAGACTAAATCAGCCTTCAGAATATACATAAGTAGATACTGGTTACTCTGTTTTGATAGCGTAATCAAGCTCCGGAATACACATAATAGTCTTTCAAAGCTAAAGGCTACACCAATCTGCAGATCAAATCACTTTGTTTTGGAGGTTCATTGTGTTGTATATTCCCCATCTCTTTCTTTACCATTTCCATTTTGTTCAACTATATTTTTTTTTATTGATATTACGTAAAACTTATTATAAAATGTAATCAATTTCGTATTTAATACAAAGTAATACAAAAATATCAACGAAAAAATCAAAAATAATCCTGAAAAAAAGTCTTAAATTTTCCAGCTTTTTACTGCGTCCAGTTTTAATGTTCCTTTTTTTTTTTCTTTTATTTTGACCGACAATGCATTCATTCTTAGCATCAACAACAACAACAACAACAAAAAAACTTTAAAAATCAAATTAATTAGATTAAATAATGTTTCATTTTTGTCCAGCCCAAGTAATGCCTAAAAGTATACATTCAATTTGGGTTTTTTACTTTCTTTTATTTTTGGTTTGGTATTTGTATAAATAATACCAGCGAGTGAATTAAGCTGCAAAGAAAAATCTGTTTTTAAGTAAGTAAATACAAAAATATGTGCTCAATACTTTTTCTTTTACTCAGAAAAAAAAAAATCTTCGGGAAAAAATTGTAAAATAAAATCCCAAAAAATTTCTAATGTCAACAAATTAGAGTAAAGCTGCTTAAGTATTTTTCTTATTCTGTCTCTGGGGAATTGCTGAATGCCAATTGGGGCGAAAATGTGCAAAGCTGGCGAAAAATACTAACACTTAACGCCTTTTTACTTGACGTAGTGGGGGTAAAAAAAAATTTTCGGATTTTTTTTTTTTTTTTTCTGAATGAAATTGTGTGAAAATGCCAAATAAGATTTTTGTTATAATCTTAAGCATAAAAACTTATTTGGGGAGGTCTTTTTTATGGTATTTGCATAAATATTTCATGCACAATTAGAGGATAATTCTTTCAGAGTACCTAATATTGGGCAGAGCGAAAAAGAATTAGACTTAAATATTTAGTAAAATTTGAATGAATAGACAAAATTTTGTTCATATAGCGCAAAGCACAAATTCTACACCAAGTTTTCAAACATCCATTTTCAAAAAGCACACTAATTTACTGTTTTAGAAAATCTTATTACAACTTCGACTCCAGCATCTTTGCTTCTTCCCACAATTCGCTCCCATCTTGACAACAGAAAACCGCTTTGGAGAGATTGCAAATCATATAGATATAATTTTGCACCGATTTATTTAGGGACCAGAAAATCAAAAGTCAAGCCATAGGGTAAAGCATATTTGTAGGCATTAGTTATCAGTAAAAGTAAAGCATATTTTTACACATTGGTCCACGCTGAATTTTCAAATACAGCACCAATTTCTTCAAGAAAAACACATCTTTCATTTGATTTCTTTAACACAAAGACATTCAAAACTATGAATATATCGTTAAGCATATTTTTTGACCTAATTCAACATCAAGTTAGCTGAGACTGACATTTTTTCTTTAGTGCATGTGTATGTACTTCCAACTCTAACTCTGACTGTATAATCTTAACCGATTTCCGGTACGCTGTATTGTCCAGGCAGCAAAGCCCACTTTTAAGCACAGTTCTAAACCAAATTTTCTCTGAATTACATATATATGAATTTTTAAATTTTGTTGGCTCTACATAGAAACCTAATTACAACAATAGTGTGAATGGCTCAGTTCTAATGCAAAAATTCGGTTTTTGTATTATTCTCGGAAATATGTATTTTGTAGGTCATTTCAATGTTCTAGAACCCTACATAATTTTTAACAAGAAACATTTTCTCCAAAGATTATTTAAAAGTTTTCTTAACGGTTTTTATTTTATCGGCTATTTATTGAAAAATGGGTCTTAAAACCCAATTTTCAAGAGGAAGGGTAGGAGATGGAGGAAAAGAGGGATATGCAAAAACTGTTAGCAACTTTACTTCAGACATTAAATTTGTATGTGTTGAAATAGAGACATTTCTTATTAGCCCCTGAAGACCCCATTTTTCCTATTTCAGGTTAATATTGTGGGAGAACTAGATTTGATGGAGGAAAACTGAGTACTCAGTCGTAATCAGCAGCCGTTGGAAAATCCCGCGCATAAAATTTTTGTTGCACTGTGTAATTATTGAGTTCCAAAGAGTATACTACACAAAATCTTCAAATTTTTTTAGTTTGACAAATACTTCATACTTTAATAATGTAAAACTCGAACCTCCTAAATGAGAAATTAATTAGGTTTTGGCCCAAGTAAATTGATCTGTAGGCAAATATCACAGCATACTTTTTTTTATAACTTAAAAGTCGAAGCTTTACTTAGGAATTTCAGTGTTTTCGAATAATGAAATGTATCACTTTGAAGTTTCTGTTGAACCTTTGGCCACCAATGAATTTTACTAAAAACCCGGTACTTTGAAACTTTATGGTAATTACTGAACTCCTAAAAGTATGCTACAAAAAAAAAAACTTGTGTTGTTTTTAGTTTGACATACACTTGAGTTTTCAATAATGCAATATTCCTCACCTTTCAATTAGAAATTAAATTATTTTTGGCAAGTTCTTTGTAAAAACAGAAAAAAGTACCAGATATTTACAAAGCATGTAATTCAAAACTTCATGGCATAATATTCAATTTTATTTTTGGCATTTTTTATATTTTTTTTGTACAATTTTTTTATTTATTACATTTTATTTGGTTTTCTTTATCTTGAAGACACGTGTCTGTCTTTAAACCAATATTTCAAATATATAGTAATGTACATCAATAATTCAATATTTATTTTCACTTCCTTTCCAATAACAAAACACAACACATAAATGAAAAAACAAATACAAAAAAACCGAAGATATTGTGAAATAATAACGAAGAAATTTAATATTTTATTTTCGTTGTTGTCATAAATTGCTGCTGCTTTTACCGGTGCTTCTTCGCCTACCTATACTTATATCTTAAATGTACACAGCGCTCGCTAACTACATATCTATATGAAGCGACAAAAACTTTGTGTTGGTTTTTGGTGCTTGTTTCTTGTTTTTCTTGTACTGTTTTAGTTGCCAAAAAATAAAAATAAAAGAATATGAAACCCAATTAGGAGAACTTGAGTTGAGTTTGAAGTTTGACATTTCTCAGGTGAAAGTATACAGTGACAAAAAAAAAACACACTCATACTCACCTAGCATTTATATTCGTTGAGTATAAGGAAAATAAACAAACAGATAAAACTGTTTAGTGTTTGTTGCAAAAGAAATGAGTTTACAATCAAATTTTCAAAAAAATTCTACACCACTACCAGTTTGGAGCAGCGACTTAGGCGTCACAATAAAGTATAAATTACACTTAAGTGCAATGGTTTGATATTTAATTCGCAAAATTTTCCATTTATATGTTTTTCCCAGTAGTTGATTCGTTCCGTTTTCTTTTATTAATAATTAATAATAAATAAACATATACTTTATATAAAGCATAGCATGCTTTAAGGCAGTTTAAAAAAAAAAAAAATTTATAACAAAATTTAATTGTACCGAAATATTTGATGATATTATCACATCTAAAAAGTATGGCAAACACTCGTAAAGTAATCAGTCACATGAAATTAATAAGCGTATAAAACAAAGCATACTTTTTAGCTAGCATTTTAAAAACGAAATATTTCAAAAATTAAGTTTTCATTAGAAATAAATGTCTGTTTTAATTTCTGTTGTAAAATATTTGTATTTAACAAAACCTAAAAAAAAAACTCAAACATTTTTTGCTTTTTAGTATTCAACAAATTAATGCGCACCTAAAAATATGCTACACACAAATTAAGCAAATTAGTTATACACAGCAATGAAAAATTTATTTCCGAAATTTGTTTTTCGTTGTAGTTGCTGTGTTTGTTTTTTGTCATTTTTCGTTTTATTTTTGCTTAACAAGTACTGCACGCACCAATACATACTCACATTAGCACTCGCACGCATGTTTTTGACCGCCTAAAACTATGTTACACTAAAATTTCTCCTTTCGCCTGAAATTCCACATCTAATTTTGTCAAAATTTTTGTTTTGTTTTTTGTTAGTATTTCTGTTATTCTCAATGGACACAGTCGACACACACAAATGTGTGGTTAGTTACAACTTGATACAAAAATTTTTGCTCGTCTCTAAAAATGCAACATGTTTTTGTAGTTCCTCCACCTCTGTGTACATTCCTCCCTTGCCACAACACAGCATGTTACATATGTTTTCTGTATTTGCTGGCTGCCTTTTGTTGTTCATGGGTGTGTACAGCAACTATTACAAATACACATTCATACATTCATTCATTCATTCATTTACGCTAGTATGCACGACCACGCATTCCTTTAGTCAAAACAAATAAAATGTTGTTGTCACCAAATTAGCAAAAGCGAAAGCGAAGTTTATACGCTTGTTTGACTCACTTTGGGGATTATTTTTACCCCTATCCTTTCGATCTAATCTACTCATTGAAAAGGGAAGTTAAGTTCTTCTACTTTTTTTGTTCTATCTCTGTACACAAGGGAAACCCTTAAAAATTTGTTCACTCATACATAATTAGCTAGAATACAATTAGCATGATGTCAGTGTGCAATAATTTTTGAATGTAGTTAGTACATGAAGTTGTGGTATATATTTTTTAGTAAAGAATTTTTGTTCAATGTATTTGAAAATAATGTGGCAAATTAATAGTGAATTGCGAAAGTTACATCTTTAATTTTGTTGCATTTATTGATTGTTTTGGAATAAGTGAAATTGTAAAGAAAAATTCAAATTTGAAGAAATTTGGTATACTTTTAGGAGTTGATTATAACTAATTTATTTCAATAGAAATATGCTTTTTATAGGCAAATGAGGCGGTTCTTAATCAAAATTCCATACGATTGTCAACAGGAATGGTTTCAATCTTCAAAATGAGTATCATTTTTTCCCCTCAATGGAGAACTGGAGACTCTTGAACGGAGTAACTAACAATAAACCTTCTTGAAAATGTGAAAGGGAAATATGTTTAGTATAATTAAGAAATATTGCTAAGGCAGGAGGGGAAGTGGTTAAACCACCAATCAAACTTTTAATTGAAAGTTAAGAGATAATGCATTACTGAGCTTGATTTGAGTAAAAAAAGAAGAAATATTGCATATTTTCAGGGTTCTGTATGTGTCACTTTTAAATAAAGGCCCTGCGTATTTTTGAAATATTGGACTAAAAACTTTAAATTACTCTTTCTTGGATAGCGGATAGTCCAAAAGTCAAAAATTAGCAAACATTTTAATGCAAGGAAAACCAAAGCCAAGGAGAAAACTTAGATTTCAAGCCTTTTTTAGTAATTATTGGAAGTATGCAGATATTTGGAGCAAAGTGTAGAACTGGAGCAAGTGTAAAGCACACTGCTTTGTCCGGAGCTAGAGCTGAAGTAATTAAAATTTAACCTTTTCACTGCTCCGATTCATAATTTTTCTAACTATTGTTGCTTGATATCATAGTTGAAAACTTGTACACCATTACAATTACAAGCAATGAAATTTTTCCTTTATCATCTTTATTACTGCAATAGAAATAGCAAAGCTTATTTCAAATCAATTGAAATGGATTAGTAATAAAATAATTTCATTGTATTTATTCAGTAATTATAAATTCATTGCAAGGAATTTGAATACAGCATTGTCATTTTCATTGCAGTAATGCAAAGGGTAATATAAATATTCTACTGCCAGTAATAATTATGGTAAAAATAATCATTATCAAAGTACTTCAGTACCTTACATATTTACAAAGATGTCTGAAATGTACAATTTTAATTCATCATTTTATTTTATATTCTTGTTGTATGGTAAACATGTTAAGTTTTGAGCCAAACCAAGAACATTTGCGGCATTCACTGATTTTCTTTTTTTTTATAAAAAAAAAAATGAGCTTCGAAAACCAGGTGAAACAGTAAATATTGGGTTATATAAAAGTATTTTCGGTTTTTTGTCAATGTTTGAGCAAAAATTTTCTTTATTAAAAATCAATTGTGATTAAGTACATATTGGCCATCAATATACATGATCTTTTGTCATTTTTCCGGTAGTTTCATAACTCCATCGATGTAAAACATCTGTGGTTTATCGGCGAAAAACTTGGCCAAGTGATTTTTGGCGGCTCTCCTGTCAGCTAATTTTTTTATATCAAGAGAGTTTTTCAAAGACCAAAACAAGTGGTAGTCAGATGGTGCAATGTCCGGGCTATACTGTGGGTGCATCAAAACTTTTTAGCCGAGCCACCAAAGATGTGTGTGGCCTGGCCCCCTCCAATCCCTGGTCAATTCCAATCCCACCAAACACTCAACATAACCTTGTTTGCCGTCAATTCAGGCTTTGAAGTCACCGGATCATCGGCCTTTGACCATGATTTTTTTCGTTTAATATTCTCGTATTTAATCAATTCTTCATTCCCCGTAATGATTTGTTTCAAAAATGGTTCGATTATGTTGAGTTTTGGTCAATCAAATTTCTTTGTGTTAATTCATGTGGCACCCAAGCATCGAGCTTCTTTGGGTAGCTACCCTTTTTTAAATCATTCCAAACTGTCGTGTGGTTGATGTATAGTGCCTCCGCTATTACCTGACAGCTTGCGTGCCGGTCCTACTCCACCAGCTGCAAAATTTCATCGGCTTTTTCAGTGACTGGCCGGCCAGAGCGAGGTGCATCTTTGACATCGAAATTTCCAGAACGGAATCGAGCAAACCAAAGTTGGACGGTACGTTTGTTAAAGCATCCTCACCGTAAGCCGCACAAATTTTTCGGAATGTCTTTGCAGTGTTTTTAGCTTTTTTATAGTAAGAAAGCATCATGTAGCGTATTTCTTAAAAAATTTCACTAATTTTCAAATCAATGTAATTTTTTACACGAATGACGAGCTACAAAACTGACGTCGCAAAAAATGTAGCCTAAAATGTCACCTTTCGTTTCAATCGAATCAGTGGTGCCAGTTGTATGGCCATTAACAAAACTTGTGACAAAAACCGAAAATACTTTTTATATGACCCAACGAAAAACGAACAAAGTGGGCTACACGGAGAAATGATTTTACAGCACGACAACGCCCCATTAAAATCAACGAAAGTAGGAACTCTTGCCCTAGCCTCCATACTCTCCAGACTTGGCCCCCAAACATAAAATTTTTCAATACCTAGTTTTTGGTGCCCGGACATAACGCCCAAAATAAATTTTGGGTGTTATGACCACCCTAGGAATGGCCGTAACGCCCGAAATCATTTTAGGCGCTATCACCGCCCCGAAAACGGTCATAACGCCCAGTGTAGAAGCGGTCGCAACACCTAATTTTTTTAGGCTTTATGACCGCCTTAGAAGCGGCCATAAGGCCCAACAATTATTTCTTGTTATATTTTCTTTTCAATAAAGAAAATCTTGTTTTGATTAAAAATCAGTTACTTTTATAAATCAGTATTACGTTTATAACGTCTCTGTAAAATTTGGCTTAGCATCGTGTCAGTCGTATATATGCTTTTGTTTTCAGTGACAATTGCGAATATAAAAAAGAACTATATTAAAGCTGATAATCGTCATTATTTAATTGACGCTACATCCTCGGTCGTACCATTTTATAGGTATAAGCAATTGCTTATAATATATTTTGGACAGAATAGACATGTAAGTCACCGTAATATTTTGCACGTAAAATATTTAATATTATAGAATATATGTAGTTATTGATTTTGATTAATTGAAATGTAAAATGGAAAGAAGAGCGGCAGGCGAAAAATTTTACAAAAATAAAGAAAAAATTAAAATATTTAATCAGATTCAATATCTTGGTTTATTCTTGTAAAAATATTTCGGATGAGGGGCTCATTTCCATGCCATTCCCATTTACTATATGAGCATATTTTTCCCTTTTGTTTTTTTTATAGGTTTACCCATTCGCTTTTATACTAATGTCGAGAAAAACGAAAGAGTTTTATTTAAAAAAGTCAATTTGTGAAAAAGCCTGAAATAGAGCTGCATTTTCTTATACATGAAAATTTGGTTTAGTTTTACTTTTGAAATTGTTTTCGGGGCGGTCATAGCTCCTAAAATGATTTTGGGCGTTATGGTCATTCCTAGGGCGGTCGTAACGCCCAAACTTTTTTTTGTGCGTTATGGCCGTGGGCGTTATGTCTGGGCACCCTAGTTTTTGATGGATTATGATAAAGCGTGCCCATGATTATGATAAAATGAGCCGAAACCGAAATCGCAACGCACACAAAAGGTTGACTTGTTCTTAATGACGCCGTAACCAAACTAAATGACACATAGCAATAAAAATTCACAGAATAGTGGTTGACAGTTGTGCCAACCTGGGAAATTTTTTTGAAATATTCTCAGAGGGAAAATTTAAAATGAGAATTTCCGGGTACTTATTTGACAGAATGTATATTGAATAATATTATTTACGTAGATTAGAGAGAATCTGAGTATTTTACTCTATACAATGAGCACCTGAAAGCTTACTACATTTTATTGGCGATAAATGAGAAACCTAGTAGATAGATGTGATAGAAAAGCGCTAATTTTGTGCAGATTTCTCAGCTTAAAAGAAAAAAATTTCAGGGGCTACAGATCACTATACTATATGTATATAATTATTTTTAGGATTTCAGGCATTATAATTTATCTACTTCATAACACTGACAAAGTAGTTGGATGTTGGTAGGGGGTGTAGTGAAGCGTGTAATGTAAATTCCAGGGTATAAAAATTGTGCACATTTTCTTCGTACATTTTTAAGTAGAATTTCCTATGTTTAAATTCATGAAAATAATTTATTTGGTCTAGCGAAATGAATTGATTTTTTTTTTAAAGAATTTCCTAGTTTAAAACTTATATATTTTTCTATTACTTTGTTCCAATTTTTATTAAAAACTCTTAGCACTTTTGTTTTCGTTGTATTATAAATTCATTGCGAAAACTTTTCGCAAATAAACAGTGAACGGTACTACTCCTCTTTGCCTGAGCTCTCCTCCTTTTACCATCCAACAAAATCCTTCAATTACACTTCTCAGCAGAACATTGTTCATTTCGCTTTCTTTCGCACTTTCTGAACATTTACTAATTTTGTATTCAGAATACAACAATATCCTTTTATCCTTTTTTGTTTTTTGTTTGTTTCTTACAAAACGCAACTTAAAGTAAGAAACGCTTAAATGTATGTGTGCGCATTTGTATTTCTATGTTACTTTGTCATTTAAAAATGTCACTAAGAAATTTACAATAACGAGTACAATATTGTCAACGCAGCTTTATGCATTATTTTTCTCGCTTTTTACTACTACTTTTTCTCATCATCTTTCACCAGGCATGTGTTGTTGCTATTGTAGTTTCGTGTTGCTGTTTTTGTTGCAACTCTCTTGTCTTGGTGGCAAAATAATAAAGAAAAACTTTGATTCTGATTAATGCATTTGCATAGATTTTTATGTATTAAAAATAGCTTTCTTTCGCTCGTTCCTCTACTTATTGCTATTACTTTTGTTGCTACGTGCAGTGAAAGTGTAGTTAGTATTTAGCAGTAATAGTGAAAAAAAGGTACTAGAATCTAGTATGCAATAAAAAGTAGCAGAAAATGTAGGGGAAAGTGCGCTAATAATGGATTAATGGCAGATGAAAAGAAAGTATAGAAAATCACAGCACCAACACAGGAAAGAATGACGAACAATAAAAGCAGCAGCAACGAGATGCTGTCGTCAATGTTGTCATTGTTGTCGTTGTCACCGTTGTCGTTGTCATTGTCATCATCGTCTTTGTTGATGAGCAATTTCCTGCTGCAAGAGAAAAATGATTATCTGCATGCAATTCATAGCATTGGGTACCATAGTAATAACATTGGCTGACGTTTAATGCAGAAGGAACTACTAGAAAAAAACTGTTTTATTAATTAGGAAAATGGATTTGCAATTTTGTGTATTCGAACCCAGAACATTGATATTGTTATCAACATCAGCGGATAAAGATATTTTCGAAGGCGTTTTAATTTTTTAATTTCTAACAATTTTTTTTCGACAAAGGAGGCGGGGGGATGGCAGGTTATACCCAAGAATGGTTGATATGCTTGAATTTTGGCCATGTTTTCCTGGTTACGCCACATGTGGAAAGGCTTTTCCACCTGCTATCTGCAAGGGTAAGAAAGTAAGAGAGTATATCAGCCTTGATTTTACTCTGGGTAATGAGTTGAATCCAGAGCTGAACCTCGCCTCGCTAATTCATTGCCTTTGATGTTCCTGTGACCAGAAAACCAAGTAAGGACAATGTCTAGCCTCTGACTTAGGGTGGCGAGTAACTCCCTGCATTGGTTAACTAATCTAGAAGATATTATTTCAGAGCCTAGGGCATTAATTGCCGCTTGGCTGTCTGTGAAGATGGCTACTTTGGATTTTGGTCAGTGCTTTTCAGGCTTCTCTGATCGCCAAAAGTTCGGCCTGGAAAACACTGGCTTCATTCAGGAGTCTAAAAGATTCGGCAATACTGAGGTGTACTGAGTAGACTCTCGCACCGACCCCGCAGTCCATCTTTGACCCATCGGTGTAGAGTTCTATCTCGAGACCAGCTCTCACACATTTCCTTCTCCAACCTGCTCCTGTTGGAAACACTGTGTTAAAGCGCTTATTGAAGCTTAATTTGGGTATGATGTAGTCAGTGTTATGTTAGTTTTGTATATTCGGTACTTGTGATAGAATTCAGCTGTGTCTGTGTAGTTTTTGACAGTCCAGTACCCTATTTCACTGAGTCTGACTGCACTTGAGGCTGCGGAAGCTTTGGCATAAAGTTCCATAGGAAGCAAGTGTACTAGCACGTTTAGGGCCTCCGACGGGCATGTGCGGATAGCACCTGTAATGCCTATGCTTGCTGACCTTTCTACTCTACCCAGTTTAATTTGGTTATATCCCTTCCTCATAGCATGCCACCATACTAATAATTTATACGTCAGGATTGGCCTTATTACGGATGTGTATGACCAGAGTGCCACTTGTGGGCTTAGACCCCACTTTTTTCGGACCATTCGTTTACAAGTATATAAGGCTATGTAGGCCTTCTTGACTCTAAGTTCTATGTTGGCTTTCCAACTGAGCTTAGTGTCAAGAATGACACCCCCTTGGGGTGTTCCCCTTCTTCCTGTTTTTTTTATGCTGTTGGTACCTATTTCCACCAGAATCACTCTGGTTTCCAACATGGATATGATCCAGCTATTTAATCCCTCTTCTATACCTAGCTTGGCCAGAGCGGATTGGACAGCATCTGTCTTAACGTTGTTGAAAGCGCCTTCTATGTCAAAATTCTAACACATTTTTGTTATATAACTTTTAGAAATACGCACTAACATATAATTTACAATTTTTGTCATGCCTAAAAGCATGCAAATTTTTTGAGATATTTATATATATATTTGATATTTTTTAAAAATTGTTATTAATCTTTATTACATTCTCACACAATTCTAAAACTGATGTGCTGAAAAGACAACAGAATGTATCAATATTTAAGTAGAAAACTTTTCTACCCACAGTCAAGTGTAAAATAAAGCAACGAATAGCAATTTCTTTAAGCCCCCGAAAAAATATGGAACAAACGTTCAGATATGTTTGGAGTAACTTACACACCTGCTTCGCATATAAAACTAACGCTTAACTGTAGGTGAAAAACATATAAAAATGCGCAGAAATAACTATTTACATAAAAAAAAAACGCCTAAAAACTTGCAACAGTTTCTTTCACTCTTTTGCTAAGCGTATTATTTTTCAAAATCAAAAATTGTGTTACTATGTCTTCTAGGCAAAGTTTTGTTATTTTTATGTTTTTAGCATATGTGTTGTGGATATGTAAGCGTCGGTATACTTTTAGGCACATAAGTGACATTTTCTTATATGCCTTTAAGTATGCTGTGTGTAAGAAAAACAACGTGCTTTATGTTTTCATTTTTTTTTTCTGTTGTGTTTTTAATAAAAACGAATCACAGCAAATATAATAATTTATATGCCAACATGCATTAAATTGCTTTTCCCAAAAAAAAATTTGTAAACACAAAAAATATTGTATACATTAGAGCGTAGGCAGGAAAATTGCTTAAGGTTTGTATTTACGTTTTCTTCGTTTTTATTTGGTATTGTTGATCGAAAAGAAATAAACGACAAAGGTAAACAATCAAATATTTGTGTTGTGTGTGGCAATAAGTTGTTGTTGTTATTCCCGTTTTTGTTGTTGTAGTTGTGTATGTTGATGCCTGGGTAAAACAATTTGTTTGCATATACTTAGGCACTATTGTATTTAAAAATGTTAGCTTTTCTATTGAAAGTAGCGGTGTTTTTGTTTGTTTGATTTGAACTAAAGATGAAAACGTAATAAAAGAAAAACTGAAATTAATGAAATTTGACTGGTGGCTTTGATTAAATAATAAGAGTCTATAAAGAAGGCTGAGAATCTATTAGAGATGCATTTGAAACAGAAGCCTCTGAAATAAAATAAAACGGAAGCATTATTCCATTTAACAGTGGAAGGAAGCGTTCGTTTGGTAAGCACTTTTTCAAGTGCCCTTTATTCTTCCGACATTTCCTAAGTTAAAATAACACACCTTTAGAAACTAATTTGATTTAATTTTTTAATATTTTAAAAACACTGAGACGGTTTATCTGAAGCTAATTATTATTATAATTATTCTATATGAGGAAGATTCTTGAGACACCAAAATTTGTTTTATTAACTCTCTTAACGAATAGTGATAAAGTGGCAAACTTTTTAAGATTATAACTTATTGTAAGTAAAAATATTTTAAAAGAGTTGACAGGAATAATGACGACATTAATATACTTTATTTCACCCAGGGAAGTCTTTGGAGTACCAAAGTTTAATATCACTTGTTATTCCAGCAAATTCTTTCTAAAGAGTTGCCATTGCTTTCAAATTTAAAAACAACTCCAAAATTTTATAACTTTCTCTACATTGGACGAGTTCCATAAGTTCTTTCCGCTTTTTCAATTTCTCATATCCAAAGTAGATGTTCAATTTCTGAGGCATAGTAAGACCTTCTTTAATTTTCCCTAGAGAAATTTAGACTGACTTCGAAAAGGTTTCTGCGTATTTTTAATTTTTGATTTTTTCAAGTTATTTTTCTTAAATTCTAATTTAATTAAGAGAAAACGTTATTCTTATTTAGTCCTAATTTTACTAGAACTTAAGAAAAATAATCACAACAAATTAAAAAAAAATAAATAATACGTGAAAACGTGAGTACACATCTGTGTACTTTCTCAGCGAAGAGGATAATTTATTGTTCTAAAAAAAAAAACACTTCGGTAACAAGTTTGCTATTTTACCAACGAATAATGGATACAGAAGAGAGTTGGTTCTAGAATCCAACACCTTTTTCTATCACTTGCTTCAATACATTTTTTACTTTGACTCAAAGTAACAAGTTGTTCTTGGTTTTTTATTTTACTCTCATTGTCGGGTACAAGTAATTTATTGTCGTCGATCCATTCGTTGTTATCAGACTGAGGATAGATTTCTGGTATAAAAAATTGATCAAGTTTTCTAGCTCATTACTATTGTTTTTTTCTCTTAACATAGAAAGGGTCACATTGTCATCAGAATTCCACTCTTTGTCATAAAGAATTTGTTACCAACATTTTCAAAGCGTATGTCGATGGTTAACCTCACAGATGTGTTAAGTGCCCTTTTGTGTTAAAATCAGTTAACAGCAGGCTTGAAAGCATCATCATATTACCTACATTTGGGATGTAAGTAGCTTGAAATCAGTGTTAAGTACTTAAAATTTGTAATTCGTCATACAAAATTTACACTTCTTTAAATTATCATGAGATTCTTAAAAATATTGATTAGTGAAATATTTTGGTCTGAATTAATGTGGTCGGCTATTTTCCACTTGTCTGGATTATAGAATCAGTATCCTTCGCTACATATTTTTTATCTGTTAAAATATTAGTTTTGACCAACCTAACATTATTTATTTCTGAAGTATTATATTTCCCAAATTTACCTCTAGTATAACATACCAAACAAATCAGTATTTCAAAAGCAACGCAAAAAGTTCTTTAGAAACAAAAAACGGAAACCTTAAATTTTTTAATTTACATAAATTATAACAAACATTTTATTTAATTTTAGTTTTTAGTTTTATACTGCTGCGCCATTCCCACCGTTCTCAATTTGTTTTCACTTCTAAAGCAAATGCATTTATGTAATACATTTATGCTACACATTCTTCGCTCGCAGCAGAGCAATGTCACAGTGAAAGTTTTTCTACCTACTACAAAAGTTTTTTAATAGTTTTGATATTTACCATTGCATATTTTTTGGCGTACACACATACAAAACAATAAAATAAAAGTTTGTCAACTCAAAAATGTGTGCTGTGTGGTAATGTAGTCGAGTGTGCGTAAGTGCGTGCACTTCTAAATGCAGCATGCATATGTGTGTCTATCGTGAGTATTGCAAAAGTTCATTATTATTTGCAGCAAGCACAAGTGTTACCTTTGCAAATATTATTTGTGCTTATTTTTCTTTCTATCTTCTTTCTCTCTGTATTTTTCCACTGCAGTTTTGTAACTCATTCCATCACTTTCCTGCTATTGCATTTCCTTATTTGCCTTCCACCTTCTGCTTTATTTTAATTGCATATGAAAAGTTAAAGAACTTTCTATTTAATTAGTAAATATAAAAGTGTTTGCATACTTTTAGGAATGGCAAAAATAAATACTATTGTTTCTGGTTCCTTTTCCTTAAACTTTTTACTGCTACTTGCTGCGTTATTTTGCTCTGCTAACTATATTTACTTGAGCAGATCTTTCTTATCATACTTTGTCTTTACATTCTTAGCGTGTGATTGTGTGTGTATGTGTTTATGTACTTTTTGCCAGTTATTAAAGTATGACAAATATTATCATGTATGAGTAACATGACTTTTCCTTGTTACTGGTTGTTCTTGCCAATTGCCAGGCATACATAGTTACATAAATATGAATGAGTTTGTTTAAGGTTTGACATTAAGTATACTCTATTCTATTCATCTCGTCATACTCATTATCATCCATATCCACTTGCACAAACATCATCATCATCATTTTATTAGCTTTAACATTTACACATTACACACATTACTTATGATGATTATGTTGTCATCATCCTCTTATTATTGTCCTTTATGTACTTATATGTTTGCTCTCATATACACACTACATACATCCTTGCTTCAGTATGTTTGTGTATGTATTTAAGCGTATATGTATGTTTCTCAAGTGTCAACAGTCCTATATCTAGGTACCTAACTACATGTAAGCACACACTCCTTATTATTTAATTTTCTTTGTGTTTTCTGTGGCTTTTACTAATTGGCGTTAATTTCTTTTTTTTTTATCTGGTGCGTCTAACTGCAAAAAACAAAATTGACTGTCTACATTTGTGCACATTAACATTAGATGCAATTTCATTAAAAATAAAATTAAACAACATTGCTGCAATCTTTAATCTGTACGAAAAACCAAAGTGCCTAATCTACTTTAATAAACATTTAAGCTTAAAAAAGCTTAAAAATATGTTATGAATCTGTGATTGTGTGTGTGTGGCATTTCAGAAAACTAATGAGGCCAAAAAGCACATGATTAACCTGGAGTTTTCGGTTTTACTGGTATGCGGGTTATATGGTATTTAAATTTAAATGGAAAGGAATGAGGCAGATTTGGAAAAACTGAGTAGGTTATATTTTTTTTTTCGTTCGTTCGCCTCATTCGTCTCCTCCCACTCTCCCCATGGAACTACCCGTAGGTATTACTTCACGGGGGTGGTTTTAGCAGTTTAATTCTCGATTTGCTCCTGCTGTTCTCTTCTCCTTCTCTCTCTTTCATAATCCCGTAGTCGTAGAATAAAGCCTCTTGAGCTCCGTCACATGTATGTCAATGGACAGCTTTCCCGCTATGACACATATCTTGTCTTGCGATACGGTTCGGAAAGCACTGGATACCCTCAATGCGCTTAGCTTTTGAACGGCTAGCGCCTCCTCAATGTGCTCTATTTTAGCACCTACCTAAATGGGTGCAGCGTATAACACCACAGAGCCCATAACGGTGAGCAAAAGCTGCCTTTTGCTCGCGTGAGGCCCTCAAACATTTGGCATTATGCGCATTAGTGCGCTGTTTATTTTCGCCGCTTTGCTGCTGACCACTGCAAGATGGTCCTTAAAAGACATCCTAGTGTCGATGAGTACTCCTAGATATGGGATGAGAGGCTTAGACATTCAGGTGTGTTCTGCCACACTCACCTCCAGCTGCTCTCTTTTCTTTCTTGTGCTCAAAAGCACGACCTCTGTTTTTCCAATTCAGTCGCGTTTAATCATCGCTGCACTCTGGAGATTACATCAATCCAGACTAACTGCAAATAGGTAGTCTGCAACATTGAGCAAAATCTGAAGAAAATGCAATGAAGAATCTACATATATGTAAATAACTCATGAACATGAAATTCAAATTCGTAGTATAAGTTCTTACAAGTTGTGACAGATAACACGAAACCAAGTCAGTTGAAATTGGTAGATAAGCTAATAATACTTTACCAAGTTAGTACAAATTCACAATTTTTTACCAAGTTAGTTCAAATTCATAGTACAACTAAAAGTGGTCTACCAAATAAGTTCAAATTTGTAGTGGAACAGATAACGCTAAATGATTGTAAAAAAAATTACAAAAGACGCTGAATACTTTATACTGCATTATAAGATGTTTCAACTTCATTTGCAAGCATTCCGCAATACAAATCTGAAGTGATGGATCCAGAAGTTAAATACGGCTGGCTTCTTTCATCACACTTACATATGGCCTGCCACATGAGAAGTTCCTTAAGGATTTTTTTTGGGTTCTGTACTTTTCTGGTTCATTTTCCCCCTGATCCGCTATTCATATGTTTCGTCATCCATGATGAAACACTGAAATTTAATTACAAAGTTTGTTTGCAATTTTTTCGGTATATTTCTTGCGTCAATGTTTTTCGTTTTCCGTAGCATTCCGATCTGGCACTTTCTGAAGTTAGTACGATTTAAGACCAGCTTCCATTTTCACTTTGCGGACAAATGATTCAGAACAACTGCATTTTTGAGCCACATTTCTACCCAAAGCATTTGGATTTTTATAAAAAAAATATCCTTTACACGTTTAGCTATGTATAGATCTCCCATTTTACATTTTCCGCCAGACCCCACCTTTCGATCAATGTTTAGATTGTCATTAAAATTTTTCAAGGCCCGGCTAACAGTTTGACGGGACACTTGAACTGTTTTGGCAATTTTTAAGTGATTTCATTTCGGATTCTGTTGAAAAGTTTCGCAATGATTTTTCGAATTTCAGCTTGAGTATCAGTTTTTAGCAAACACTTTTGTGGAAATGAAAATAATTTATTTTGGCTTCATCTATCATTAAAACTAAAGACTATCATATGCTATTTTTTTAATCTGACATTTCTAACAAAAGTAGGAAGTAAAAAACTATGTTACATTTTCTTTGTACGCTCTCCTTAATAAGCCTTTGCTGTTCAGTATTAAGAGCATGATTGAACTATTGTATAATTTGTCATTGTATAGATTTTAAGTCTACTGCAATGCTTTCATTAAGTCTATATCCACCGAACTTTGCACTCCCGAACTTATGGTGTAATTACAGTATTTCCCCAGAGCTCTCCACCCAGTTTTATCTTTTCAAATTTCACCTTTATAGCACTATAGCAATCATATATCTATAAAATGCAATTTATTATATAAAAAAGCACTTATATTAAATTTATAAAAACAGCCTAAAAGTATGCTACAGAAAAAAAACCTAAATTCACTTTGACATTAATTCTATTTCATCAATTTTGTTATTGCTACTTACCTGCTCTACCATAATTTTATTACTACTTACCTTTTGGGATATTATATCATTTTGTTTTTTAGATTTTTGTTTTCATATTTTTTACTTTTTGGATCCACATATCATGTTTAACTTTTTTATTATTACTTTAAATTAATGCGCTGACATACTTGACTTGAATGACAGACATTACTACTGCTTACCTGCATACATACATGACTCGCTGACTGTTTTTGCTATATAAATTTGTTATAAGTAACCTACAAAAAAAAATGCATACAAAGCAAAAACCTAAATATATATAGGAGTATAAATGAAATGAAAAATAAACTTGTATATGTATATGAAATTTATGCGTTCTGGTACCTTATATCCTTTATAAGTATAACCCCAAATGGTAAAAATTCATAGGAACGGTGATTGCAGAGAAAGATGATTTACAAAGTACCCTCTTAAACAACATTATGATTATTACTTTTTATATGCTTTTACACAGTAAATTGATTTTCTTTTAAAATGCTATCAAAATGTAGGGAAGAGTAGAAATAAAGAAAAGGTCTGCCCCTTCTAACTACACCCACAAATATGTCGACACTTCGTCACTTGCTGTCGTCTGCGACAATCACATATGAGATTTTCTTTTGTTTTTTGTGCACACGTGTCAACTCCAACCCTCGACGTCTTTGATTGTGAATTTGTAGATTATTATTTTGTTATGAAATTATATATTGTTGTTTTATATATTTTTTTTTATGTATTTTTAGTGCGGTGTAATTTAATGAAATGATAGGAGAACATAATTCATGCGTTACGTTAACGTTCGCTTAGCTTGTGTTACGTCGCTTGGGTTCTACAAACTGAACTCAAGTACAATACTTTTGGTTGTGTTTCGTTTGTATTTAATTTTATTATAACCATAGTAATTTTATTTTATTCTTCCTCTTACACACAAAATTTTCATGCAGACAGTTCCTTTTTTGCTTGATTTTTCTCTCGTTTTTTATTTTGTCTCGAGTTGGCATTGCATACTTTTAAGCATCCAATATAAAATTGAGGTATTTTTTTTTTTAATATAAACGTGTGTGCAGCTAAATATTTAATTAAATTTGAATCTTTGGTATATATTTTAATTTGATTTTAGAAATTTAGATTATTATTCTTGTGGTAAAATCACATTGTAATTGGATTTTTTAGTGTGTGCTTAAAAGTATACTTCAAAACAGTCAGTCGATCAAGAGTATTTAATACTATTAATGTGAAGCGTATGTAAAGTGATAGTTAGACAAGAATCGAAGAAAATTTGTAAAGATATTTTTTGTAGAAGTTTGGTCAAAAATAGTTAATGCCGTCTGATTGGGATTTTGCTGATTTTATGTTTGTGCGCCCACAAAACGCGTTACCAATCGTCAACTGTATAGTATCCATTCTCTCTTGCGAATGTGTTTTTAATTTATTCTGAGCAATTTAGGTTTTTAAGGTCTCATTGAAAAAATTGGTGATGTAAAAATTTACCTAAAAACTAAAATTTCTGTAGCAGGTCTGGTTGTCGAGAAAAGTGTACTCAATGTATTACTTCACACCTAAAAGTATGCAATAAAAGATTCAAGTGTATATTATTTTACTATTTTACTAGTGTGTTTGTCTCTTCCAAACTAACAAGACATATACCTACTAAGTGTGTGTTCTTTCGCATTTAACTTAAGTACATTACTTGATTATCTTTTAAACGCTTATAAAAATATGGGGAGAAAAAAGCAAGCAATTATACTAATATCAGGTAGATGCAAACAAAAAGGAAGTCACAGTCTCGACTGCAACTCCATGGAATGATTATATGAAGACTAACAATTTTCACACAATTTTCTTTTAAATAAAACACATACAGGCACTTAAGCTCAAATGAAAAAGGAATGAGAGAAAAGAAAAAAAGAAAATTACATTGACACAAAATAGTAGAAAATGTTGCTTTGGAAAAAGAAAAAAAAATATAGAAAGAAAGACTGTAGAGGAAAAAAAATAGGAGAAAATAGTCTATTACTTTTTCTACTTGTTTGCAAAAGGTTCAATTGCAATTATCGTTTGGTATACAATCAAAAACATAAAATAAAGTAGACATCAAGTGGAAGTTGTGTTGTATATAAATTGTTCTAGCATGACTATAATGCTATTACTTACCTGTTTTTTTGATGTTGTAGTTGCTGTTTTTGTTGCTCAGTATACTAGAGGCTATGTCCTTTTTTCAATTTTGCCACTAGTTTCATTTTTGAGCATGTAGTACATTTAACTTGTTATTGTTACCTTATATTTTTTTTTGGTTGCTTTTGTTTCTGTATTTTATCTATAGCAGTTCAAACTAATCTAATTGGTTGATAAGTAGAAACGGAGTATGTGTTGGTGTGTATATGATTGGATAAGAATGTGACCCTTATAGACAAGTCACTTAACGTTTGTTTTGTTTTAAAAAATATGTAATTTTACTTATATTGTGATGATAATACTTATAAGGTTTTTGTTAACTTATTTTTAGCTGGCTTGAATTTATAATAATTGCTAGAAACAAATACTAACAATATTTAGAGTAAATTAATCAATCATTCTAAGGGTTTTGATAAAATGAAAAATATTCATGAATTTTTAAAACTTTTCTATCATAAAAACAAAATCAACTACATATTTGAAAAAGAAATACTCTTATTGGATGTGAGAAATCAAAATGCGTGGAAAGTATTACATATTTCCTATTTTACTGTATACTTTGTGGCTAGTTTAAATTGCCATTTCTGGCTTCACATTCTCTTGTCTCTAGCAATAGTTGCAGTCACTCCACTTAACCAGTTCATTTTGAAAGTAAAAATTTTCACAAAGCGAACAGGAAAAAAAAATTGGCATTGCATACTTTTTAGCATTAATTAATATTGCAATTGCTATGCGTAGGAAATGTTAATTCCTAATAATTTTTCATTATACTGTAGTATTCTATTATGCCTAAAAGTATTATTATAAAAATGCTTTAGTAGAAAGTTTAACACTGTCAATTTGGCAACCGATTACGCGGTAGAATATAATGAATCCGACATATTGGGATGAGTTTGAATCAAGCACACCTCTGAAATTTTATCCCTGATAAAACACAAGAAGCAATAGGGGTAAAACAGCACATCGTACACCATGTACAGGAAAGTGTAAGGGTCACTTTAACAGAGCTGCTGTACATAAGCAGCGTTGTGCCACAACACCACATTCTGTTGATTTTTAGAAGCAATGCTATACGTTAGGTTTAAAAGGAAGAGACAGACTACGAACGTCAATGATGTGGACTATTCAAAAAGTATGACGATTCAGAATTTCCTGGAAAAATGTTCAATGCTTAGAAAGTGTAGGAACATTTTTGGGAAAACCCTACTAAATGAGTTAATTAGAATGAGTTGATTTACTAAATAATTAGGGTAGTAATTTTAAAATTGCAACTACTTTCATTTAAAATATTTTGAACTGCAGCAAGAATTTATTGTTAGAGTTTAATACTCAAAAAAAAATTGCCGACAGACGGCAATTTGTCATAGGCGTAAGTTCTATTTTAAGGCATATGTTAACATTGCAAATAACTAACTATACTGTCTAATATATATTGGTGTAAAAGAACATATAGACAAATGAAACAATTCTAAGCCTTATAATATTATCACAAGTCTAATTACTTCGTTAATAGGAAAATAGGACTGAAGAATCGCTTTCTGAATTTTCTCATCAGACACAAGGGAAAAAACCTGGAAAATAAAAGAAAAAGAAAACCAGTACAAATTCAGAGCAGTTTTCACTACACTGATAAATTATCTTATGCCTAAAAATATGCATCACACAGATTCTTTAGAAACACGGCAAACCAGGCCCATTCCCCCGCCCCTCCCGAAATCGGTCTCAAATTAATATTTTAGTTTTTGCTCAGTTCACACATAATAAAAAATAACACAAATATTTTTTTAGCATGTTTTTGATTACAAAGTTTAAAAGCAAACATTTTACTGCCCGCATTACCCCTTGCGAGCTATGCAATGTTTTAACCGAATATTGTTCTGTTTTTAATTTTGCTAATTCTGCGGAAGTATATAATAACCTATTCATACGCAACCGAAATTGAGCTGAAAGAAATTGCTCAATTTCGGTGTAGAAATAGATGCCAAACAAAATGAAGTTGCATGCTCAATTTCGTTGAAATTGTTCTGAAATCTAAGTGTAACTCTGTTAGTCAATAACAATTTGGAAAAAAAAGTCGATAAAAAACACATCACTATCAGAAAAACAACTGTCAGATATAAACAATTTTATATATTTTAAATGGAGAAAAGTACAAAAAAATAAATGTAATGCATTGTAACGTGCGTTTGTTCCTTTGCTCAAGTCAATCGTGGGTATACTAAAGGTGAGATTTAAAGTTAAAAGTGTCAGATAATTTAACTTTTTTATAATGTTCTCCATATGGTCTACATATTTCGTCAAACTTCTCTATTGTCAAATGAAATTGTGTAAAAAAAAGAAAAACTCCGTGTCAATGACTTAAATTTAAAATTGAAATCGAATGCCGAAATTAGTCAATTTCGGCTCCATATGAATAGATTATAAGATACTTGACACAAATAATGTTTATTTAGTTATATATAATTACTTTCCTCACGTTATTACACTTAAGATAATAAGAAAAACCTCTACTTTCGCTTGCAGATAAGTAAGGGTTTCTTGATCATTTCAGCGTGAATAATTGGTAAAATAAAGTCATATTGCGACAGTGCTATTGTGTTTAATATAACTTTAAAGAAGGGTCATATAGACCCCAATGTACAGATAAATGGTTAAGTGATTTTTCTCGAAATGTTATGGCAAATTCCATTTATTCAAGAACATATTTTTTTCAGAATATTTAGAACATTTCTTCATTTTTACCAATATTTTTCATTGAGAGTACACACATATGCACCTGAAATAATGTATGACATTAAAAAAATCTAAACTTTCTGCAGAAAAAATATTAAAATGGAATGAATAACAAAAGAAAGAAAAAAAATGTATAAAAACAAAAACTCATCAATTTTCTTCACACCATATTGACAAGTCAAATCGTCACATTCTTTACATGCTACGACAACCGTCATAGTCGTCGTTTCCTCCCTTCCCACATTTACTTCATAGTACAAACCACAAAAATTTCAATCAAATGTCAAATATGACTTGGCTCGATGCATTCCATACACTGCTATTTTAATACGCCCCCCCCCCCCCCGCCCCTCCCGACTTGCGTTCACAAACCACGGCATCAACACGTAGTCTAATAGCACTAGTGCTACTAGGGCATGAGCTTCTTCTTCTTTTTCTACCTTCCTCTCTTGATCCCTATTACTCTTTACTCTCCTACAATTGCCGTCTTTGCAAGTTTTTAGCGCGCTTATTTAAACCTTAAAAAATAAAAACACAACAAAGCAGCGTTAAAACGAAGACTGCTGCCTAACATGGAACCAATGTAATTGCTTATAAAATATGCATGCCGCCATTTTGACTATTATCCATATAAACACACAAATATACAGACACACACACGTACGAAAAACATTGATACCAAACCATCAGCAACAAAAACAACACCAACCTAAACAACAATCACTCATCACTAGCAGTAAAAGTAGCAGTAGCAGCAGCAGCAGCAGCAACCAGGATACACTTCTCTCTACCTTCTTGGCTTTCTTCAGCTTTTGCTCTTCTTCTGCCTTTTCACCAACTTATTTCCTTATTCTTTATCAGAAAAATCTTTTAAAATTGTGGCTTTTGTGGTGGTGTGTTAGTGGCAGCAGCAACGTTTATACGTGCATGCAGAACTGATGCCTAAAAGTATGCAACGTAATATATTTCTTTACTTGTATGCACGAGTTCAAGGGTGGAGAGTGGGAAGATGGTATTTAAAAGCTGCTGCCGTTGTTACTGACTGCTTCTGGCTGTTTTCATAGCTACTACTACAGCTACTGTTGTTGATGCTATATTAAACCAAGTGTGTGAGTATATTTTTAAAGGTGAGCGAGAAAACAAAACAGTTATAAACCAGTGAAAATATAACGGTATATAAACATTAATAAAATCGAAAAGGAAGTAAAGGACTAAAAATAGGGAAACACAAATGAAATAAGGTGGAAAAGAATAGAAGGAGGTTAAGGTGAAGTTATAAATATATAGTATATGTACTTCGCATATGAAGATTGAAGTATAAAATGGAAATGGTATGAGCTAAAAGCCAAAAAAAAAAAAAAACAAAAACAAAGACAAAAACCACAAATGTGAAGACAGCGTGTTTTGAGATGTTCCACGTTGTTGTTGCTATGATTGTTGTTGATGATGATATTGTTGCCTGAGCTAAAAAGGGGCGACGGTAGCAGCAGTGTGAATAAAGAGGTGGGTAGTTAACATCCAACAGCAGCCAACATGCGTATCATAAATATTTGATAGCGACATGTACAAAGTATGCAATTTTTTAAGTGAAATTGTTTTCCGCACAATTTAGAAAAAAAAAAAAAAAAAGATGAGGAAGCAGCAAAAGAAGTATAGCCTAGCAGCATGTGAACTGTGTGAAGGCATATCCGCCGTTTTTGTTTTAAAAAATTTGAGTTTAGAATTTCTTAAACTAAAGGAAAGTGTTATCAATAAATTCTAGAATGATTTCGCATTAAAAATTCACTATTATGAGTTGAATTTTCTTTACTTCATTTTTGATTAGGTTAGCGGATTTCATTACCTTTCTTCTAGGTAATATGGCCTAGCAGATTTTAAATCGAGGCAGACCCCACAGAGACGATTAACACTTTATATAGAATTAACGTCTGAACGACCCCCTGAGAAGACCACAAGTGGCTCTGGCGAGAAATGGCACCAGAGATTTGTCAAGCAAGAACTGGTTCTTGAAAGTGTCAAAGAGAAAGCATTAGACCTCATGTACTCCTTGGATAGAAGACAGAATGAGCTGCGCAGGCAAAAAAAAAAAAAAACAACATCACTCCAACGCAACTCTCAAATCCTAAGAAGATAAAGTTTATACAGGCGATATAGTTGGTTTCGGGAGACAACAGGGTCTCTACTGAAATTTAGCTGTCAGACGCCAGGTGCTCCGTCCAGACAATCTTACTGATCTAAAGGAAGGCATTGCCAGCGAGATTGCTCAGGACTGGACTGCTTCTTATATTCCACTACATCCATTTCCGGATTCTGAAAGCACTGCAGTGCGCCTTTAGCAGGTGATCTCTAGTCTAAAAGTAGTCCCGCGGTGAAGTATAGGGTTGAGGGTGTGTCTTGAGGAGGATATTACACAGTGCAACAAATTTTCCACTTTTATCTTATGCGCGAGATTTTCCAACGGTTTTATAGTAATGTAGTCGCTGATCACGACTGAGCACTCAGTTTTTCTCCATCACATCTAGTTCTTCTATAATATAGACCTGAATTAAAAAAATGGGGTCTTCAGGGGCTATTAAGAATTCTTTTATTTCAACAGATACGATGTTATTATCATTTACCCTCTCCTAAAACTTATTTACCTCACTCTTAATTATTAACCGTGTTGTTATTCGGTTCAGTTAATAGTTTTTTATCTAAACATTATACCGATAATTCTCTCTAGTCCAACAAAAAAAAGCTTTAGAATTTAAAATCACACATGTATTACGTTTTGTTTTATTCTAATACTATTTGATAAATTTAAATTTAACCAGAACTACTCTAAGAAAATGAAATACTTATTTTTATTTTTTTTTTTATTTGAACTGCAAAAGAAGTATTCAAAAATACAGCACTTAGACAAGATTAGTGTACTATATCATGAGTTCCCTTTTGCTATTCTTTAAATCTATCAGATTAATTAATAAATCTTAGCAGATCCTGCGGTATTAAGCAGCTCAGGTGCTCGTCTCTCAACAATCCAGTGCCAAATATGCTTACTCTGATCCAACTGAAAGCAGCGCAGACACTGAGAAAGTGATTTGCCGTCTCTTCACATTCTTACTATAATTACGCATTTGCTCCCAGGCCAATCATATTCAAATGTTTGGCCCAAGAGAAGTGATCTGTGTATAATCCCACCAGCTGTCTACAGCTCAGTTTAAACTCGATTCGAGGATTACGCAAGGAATTAAGCGCAGCTTGACTGTTACGAAATACACAGATACTCCTTTCTCTTCAAACCAGGGCCGTAGCCAGGATTTTTTTCGGGGATGGGGGGGGGGGGGGTTTCATTCGAAGCAAATATTCATATAAAATTTTTATGAAACTGATGTATAAATACAATAAATTAAATATGATGATGCATTTGATGGACCCTGTCAGACTAGGGAGAAAAGTGGATAAATGTCTTAAGCTTTAGGAAAAATGTTTGTTTCCGAGTTTTCTTGTGGATTCCAATACATTTTTTATCGAGCAAGACATAATTTCGATAACTCATTGACTTGCCATTACAGATAATGTACCCAACCTCAAAAAACTGCTCAAAAATGACAAAAATAGTCAGAGGCTACTTTTTTTCAAATGATTATTGGTGGGAATTTGGGCCATTATCAATGATGAGGAGCACGGATGAGGTTGGCATATATTCCCTAAATTCGTACAGTCACAGCACTAAAAGAGATCTTTCAAGTCGGAGTGCTCTGAGCCATAATGGGTTAAAGGATTAATTACATTTTAAGATTAGGAACTTTGAAGCTGATTCAATAACACTGCCCTGCATGGGTTTGGTGAACAATATGATTCCTAGTGTTTGTGAATGATTTTTTCATGCTGAACACAAATCTGAGGTCAAAAACTTCTCATCGCGTCACGTTTAGAAAAAATGGGGTTGAAACCCCTGAAAATATGGTTTTTGGCCATGACGTGGTACAAACTTCGTACGATTTCAATTCAAATTTATTTTTAAAATTTCTTTTATATATGACTTTTTAAAAAGAAAACGATTGAAGTAAAAAATATTTAAAAATCGTTCAATAGATTTTATTTTTACTTTTTCTCCGTCCACTGGCAATCAATATCAAAATTTAAAAAAAAGTTTTCACATTTCGGGGGTGGGGTGGGTGGCGTGCAGAACCATCTCATATACGTCCTCTCACAGCCATTGCTGTAATAGGACGTCTATCGAGCTTGACTTCCTCCATAGTAATAGAGTTCCTAGATAGACCCCTCGACATGCTAGGAGTGAAGTCAAGGGAGATAGGTTCCGCAGTATTTGAGGAGTTAGAACACCGATGTAGCCTCACGTTATCATTGCAAGCAGTAGTAGGCGTCACAGAGGTGGCGCTAATACTTTGGAGAGTATTAGAGCCTCCCATCTGCGCGCCCACCATGCAAGAGATGGCAACGCTTGTAGTATTAGCCTTCGATCTTTTTACATGAGCACGTCTGAAGGAAGAGGTTTGGTTTCTCTGAGGAACCTTTGCATCAGTTGGTGTAACCTCAGCAGAGCGTACCCTCTTTGAAGAATTAGGCATAATTGGGCATTCAACCAGAGTAGTGGCCGAAGCCTCCTTACGTCTGTTTTCCGACTTAATCCTCCTCCATCTGTATCTCATTTTGCGGGAGCGTTGTGGTCCCAGTACGCCGGCTTCAGTATGAAGTATGTCAGCCACATTTGTAATGTCTAGACTTATACCTACTTCAGCCGGAGTAGGGTTCACAACCCCGGACATCAAAGAAGAGTTGGTTGTGGTAATTACAACCTCACTCTCCTCCAAGATGCGTTCTCTGTCGCAGACTCGAGAGACTTCTTCGTTTGGGTTTTGGTTGTTTGTACTCTTTCTGGTTCGTCCGGTCACATGCTCCTCCTGTTTGACCTGGGCGAAGCTGTGCATCCTAACATTGCTAGGTATACAGCGACCGCTTCAAATGTTATGAGCATTGATGATGATGAGGCGGAAGTTCGGGGTACAAACTCTGATTATTGGCTTTAAGGTTTTTAGGCGCAAATTATAGTTATTTTTAAATTTTACTTTGTCGGGTAAAAATAAACAGTTATCTTCGGACTTTTATTTTTCCTGCAAAACAAAAAAGATGTAATTTTATGACTTTTATTTTTTCACACGAAAATAAATAGCCAACCCTATTTATAAAGAAATTACTTAAGTGGCTGAAAAGAAAAAATGGTATCATTCGATTCAGTTTGTCCGTGCCCATATTTTAGGTAAAAAAAGATTAATTTTGAGGTTCCGAAACAAGGGCTATAATGGTAATTAAAACTTTTTGAAAATAGGAATAGCTATAGGGTATGAATTAAAAAAGTTAAGCGAATACTTAAGCAATTTATTACACAGTGACATACATTTTTGGGCGTGAATGATCCTTGATTAATTTGTATGTCTAATATCATTTGATTTTTGAGTATTTTACGACGCCCACGATATTACCCACCAAAAACCCTTGAATAGAAGAGAACAAATAGTGAACTTTCTATAGCGAGCAACTTTGCCTCAAACGATAAAAGTTGTATGACTTTAAAATAAAAATACTTACCCATCGACCCCCCCAGCTCTTCACCATGACCTTGAAAAAATAAATTATGACATATATGTGTTTTCGGAACTATTGATCAGAACAGTGTCCTCCTTCAGAAAATCATCTGCTACACATCTTCGCGGAAAATTTAGTGCTGAATTCTCGAATCAAAAAACTTCTACTATTTCAAATTTAATATTATTAATTATAGTTATTTCCAGTTAAATATTGAACAAAAATTAATGAGAGAAAAGTGTTGAAGAATACAATGAGATGACCGAGAGAAACACAGTGAACGGTGCCACCAAGCAGCAAATGTGCGTATGCAATTACTCCGAGAGTTCACATTTCTTAAGCTTAATTATAGGACCTTAACGTAAGTTAGGTAAGTTAGCAGCGCATAGAGAACGGTCACATAGAATTCGCATTCATATGTATACTTTGTATGTATCTGATTATAGAAACTCAGCAAAACTTAATGTACATAGCATAGAAGTGTGTTGAATTTAGATTTCTTTGATGTTGCGTTAAGTGACATTTCACAAAATAAGCAGTTTTCTGTTTTCTGAGTTTTATGGAGATTAAAAGCAAGTACTTACATATTAAATGATTGTTTTATTTATTAAATTGATTATTTATTATTTTAAAATTATTTTCCTACTTCTGATAAATTCTGCATAGGGGTTTTTTTGGCTGCTGTGCTATGTTTTTATAATCCGCATTAAGTTTTTCTATGCGCTGCTATGCTAAGTTACGTTACGTTAAGTTTCTATAATTGGACCTTTATACATAACGTTTAAACTTTAAAGTTTTTTTCCTCTCCTTTATTTTACATTTGCTCTTTAAAATATTACTGACTCTACACTTTGCCACTTACCTTAATGATTTGTTGTTGTGATCCAAATGTATGATGTTATTTTTGTTTTTATTTTTGTTCGTGTACTGTTTTTAACAGCTGCTGCTAATACAATTGTTTGAGTATTTGTTGTTGTTTTAATGTAATGTTCGTTTTTCGTTTGCTAGTTCGTTGGTTTTTTTTTTGTGTTTTGTTCTCGTACTCTGTAAACTTCGTTAATTAGCAGTTCAATTCAATTTCTTCTTTAACTCTGCTTTGCTTCGCTGTTGTTGGTATGTTGACTTCAGCGTACGGTACAAACAGTGTACACAATGTGAATACAATTAAACTGTAATGAGACAAGAGAGAAAAAAAGGTGTTAGTTTTTTGTTGTTGCTGGTTTTCCAAACGATATTTTTATCATTTCTCTGAACAGAGAGGAAATAATTATAAAAAAAAAGTGTGAAATTAAACAATTTCTTAACCCATTAATGACTAGCATTACTTATAAGCACTAGTGGATCCACAGATTGCGAAAAGGAGAAGTTTAGGTTCTTTGTTCATTCAAAAAGTTTTAGTAACAATGATTATAATGACAAGTATTTATCCTCTCTTTATGGATCCGCTATTGCTTATTTATAAAAGTAACATGTTTCAAAATGATCATAATCAAATAACTAATTCAAATCTACAGTATAAAAACCGTTACCAATATGTTCTGGTTACGTCATTATACATTTACATTTGGCAAAACTTTATATTTTCATAAAATTCCTTAGTTTGTAGGAGTATTGAGCTCTCTGCCGTATTTCTTTTTCCACCTTCTCGCCTTCAAGTTAAAAAAATAGCATTCAAGAATTAGTAAAGAGTTACGAAAAAGAGAGTCAGTCAATTACTCTGTAAAAAAATTCTAAAGAGTACGGGTCGTAGTGACACGATAAGTAAATAGAGTAAAAAGTTTAATAGCATAGGTCTGAACTAATTGCTATTTGCTTAAATAAAGAAGCAGAGGTCTTTCAGCGCAAAATTGCTGTCACAGTTGTTCGTAATGCTGCTACCCGGTATATAAATTACTTCCTTACGAAAGATTCCCTTCTAAGTGAACGAAAATTTCCTTTTTCATTGCAACTTAGTCAAGTGAGATTTAGAGTTCATGTACCTAATAATTCTCCACAAAATATACGTATTCACCCTCGAGAAACTTGCAGGCTGATTTAGAATTTTCTATGAACATAGACACCACAGATCGCTGTAATTTGATATTGCACAGCTCTAAAACTTACAGTAGATGATTTTCAAATAACTATCACTATCATAATTCTCAGTAAGTTCGTAAAATACAATCATAAATGAATTGAAAATCTTTTTTACAATTCAAGACCTTTCAAAGATGATTCAGAAGAAGTTGGCTTGTTGATTTCAAGTAGCAAATCAGGCAAACGCGGAGGCCAGTCAAAATCACCATAGTTTGATAGACACCGACCGAGGAACAATGGCTTCAAAAAATCGGTTGTGGCACGAGCTGTGTAAGGTAGTGCACCGTCTAAAGCCAGAAAATAACTTCTCAATCGGGAAAATTGAGAAGTTCGATTGATGTGTACTGCTCTATAGCAAAAATCTCGAAAGGCTGACGCTTCAAACACGTGCTGTCATAAGTCGATCTGACGTTTATTGCCAAAGTTATAGTGTTGTCTGATGGTCCACCTAATATAGCTAACACTGTATGTAGGGTTGATAGATACTTTCGAGATAAGTTGGTTATTTATTAAAATTAACAATAGTTGTGAAACTCATACTAAATACCTTCAAAGACAAATTTCTGGATTGAGTTGTTGGGTTCGACCTGGGTTCGACCTTATAACATCTGAAATTTTAAACCAAACAACTACCAGGCACCGCTATTCGCAAATTGTTACACCAGTTCATTGCCATTATTCGCCTTAAATAAATTATTCCTAGCTTATGGAAAGTTGCTGAAGTAAAGATGATTCCCAAGCCAGGTTCCCAAGTAGCTTTTACCAATTTTTGCAAAACTCTTTGAGAAATTAATTCGCAAAAGACTTTTACCCATAATTGAATCTAATTCCTACACAATTTGGATTCCGCGGTAAGCACTCTACGATAGATCAAGTGCATAGAATCATCACCGAAATTGAAAAAGGATTAGAAGATAATAAAGTATGTTCTACCCTTTTTCTGGCCTTTGATAAGGTTTGGCACAAAGCCCTCTTCAATAAGCTGGAGGCAAACTTACCGTTGTCATATTATACCATTTTAAAGTCATCTATTACAACAATATTTTTTTACATAAAACATGGAAATTACTTTTCCCAATTAAGCGAAATCAAAGCTGGTGTACCCCAGGGCAGTGTGCTTGGTCCACTCTTACAGCTCCTCTTTACCATGGACTTACCAATACCGCCTGAAAGTAAAATAGCAACATTCGCAGATGACACTGCAATTGTTGTTACAATTGGGAAATCTGCTGAAGAATCAACAGCCAAATTGCATAGTACAATGGACAAAAAGATGGCGTCATAAATAAAATTCTACGAAGTCAGCACACACCGACTTTACAAACAAGAAAATACAACACCTTCCCATCATTATCTCGGGTAGCCAGGCTCCATATGCTAATATAGCCAAATACCTAGGAATAACATTAGATGCCACACTACGTTGGAAAGAACACATCAAAATAAAAAGAACAGAACTAGACATAAAACTGAGTAAATTGCAATGGCTAATGCATCGTAAATCCGCTCTATCTGTGCACAACAAATTAATGATTTATAATCAAATCCTCAAACCTGTGTGGCCATATGGCGCTGAGCTTTGGGGATTCGCAAGTCAAACTGACATCCAAATCATCCAACGTTTCCAAAATAAAGTATTACGAAACATCATCAATGCGCCGTGGTACGTTAGAAGCAGCGATATTCATCGTGATCTAAAATTTCCTACTGTTGATGACGTTATTAAAAGTAAAGCAACTAGCCACAAAATAAGACTACAGCAGCACGTTAACATTGAAACCGCAAATATCCTGGATTCATTCAGACAACCGAGACGGCTTAAAAGGGGAAATGTCCTTGACATAGCCGAATGTCCCGAAATATAGTGAATTTGATAAAAATTTACTTATTCAACTAACTTACTTATCCGAAACAAGCTACTCGTTGTTTATATTGTAAATAGTCATAGCGTTAACAAAACCCTTGTTTATTTATTTATTTAATTAAATAAAGTTTTTCAAATAAAAAGTTGGGAACGATCTTATTTTAACAAGTATTTGAATCAATTGTTGATGATTATCAAGAATTTCTATTTTTTTTTTCTCAAATTAAAAGCGCACTTCAAATGCGCATAATTTGGTAAAAATTCAAATAGTACACCAAATATGGATGATATATATATATATATATCAAAAGCACTTTTTAAATAGAAATACCTTGGATTTCACTTTCCCTTTAGCTTCCGCTTTTAATGGAGCTATACAGATGCAAAAACTTGAGTTAAGTCACACCCAATTCTCCAATATGCACGATATAAAAACGTGCATAGCTTTAAGAAAAATAAAATAAGTCAGTAACTAACTGAGAAAGGCATACATATAGCCTTTCATAGTCCAACAGGCTGCTAAATAAACCTTTAACTATGCAATCAACCTGGAAATATGTAATAAAGCCAGAGTTTTGCACTCTGTATAAGTTTTACCACAAATCTCCATCATTTACCTTAAATCTTTCTGGTATAATAAATTTTTCGCACACACACAATTAGTTTCTCTTTAAATTGGTTTTTCTGTAATAATTTTTCAGGGTGTGTACGTACACACACCACTCATAAATTGAATTGTTTATATAAAATGATGAGTGTAAATAATTTATGCCCTACAGCTATGCAGTGATGCCCTACCACACACACACATATAAACACATCACGATAAGCAATTACTAGCAAATAAAATAAAAATAGGGGAAAAGAGAGTGTGTAAAAAAAAACACCTATAAGAAAAACTATTACTACCTTTCTGAAGTAAAGTATAAAGGTAACGTAATTTAAAAAATTTTATATTTGTTTTGCTTACTTTTTTATTGAAGGAAGAATACTATCAGCAATTACAAATACAATGTAGGAGTTAACAAGTTTTCGCTAACAAAGCGAGTAGAGAGGGTAGGGGAGTTTATAAAACATGTCTGTTTATTGTGTTGTTGCCTTATACAATTATTATTTAAATGTCAATAAATCAACATGAGGGAGGGAGTGTCAAAAGGTTGTAGACCAACGAAATTTGTTTATGTATTATGATTTTATAAATTTATACGCGAACAATTTAAGTAGCTTTAAATTTGTAGGGGAGCTGTACTTTTCAATTACACTTTATAGATACCAGATCATTCCATAAATTTATTTCTACTACTTTCTCGATTAAATCCTTTGAGAATTCTCCTTCTTACTTACATCAAAGTGATTTAAGTATTTATTTGGATTTTTATTTCTTGCTTTTGCTTGCTTCTTTTTTTCCTCTCACTTCAGTTTTCCTTTGCAAAATCTAATGTATTTTTAATTGGCTTCACCCTCTTCTGGAAATTAATATACACAAATATATACACGTTTATCCATGCATACCTACACATTCATATGCATGCATATGTATGTGTGTATGTATGAGTGTGCATAATTTAACTAGTAGTTGAAATGTTTTATCGCTAAATAAACAAATAATTAAAATAATAACTTGAGTAATTTAGTTTTCTGGTTCGTTAAATTGAAACTTCTCTTCTTCTTCTATTCTGCAATTCTGGTATATGAATTAAGTTAAACATAAATAATTACTTTATTATCCTTGTAAGTTAGAGCAACAACAACAACAACATACATTCAATATTGTATATTATTAGCTAATTGGCTTGATATTTTCAAAGTTTCCAATACACAATGGAATTAATGTTTCATGTAAATGCATTACGTAGCGGTACTTGTATGTAAGAAAGAGAGAGGGGAAGAGAGAAAGAGAGAGAGAGAGAGTTAATTAAGCAAATATACCTAGTTTCTTAAAATAAACACGTTCATACTAACATATAATGTAAAATTGATGAACCTCATCGAACCATATCGGCTACTAAGGATTTGTTATGCATATTATTAAATCACCCAAACTAGGTAGACTGAATATTCTTAAATTTGCTAAAAGATTTTATAGTCTTAAATTATAGAGTTGAGTTTTAATGAATAATGTATAGTAATGCATTTTCAAGCACTTTTTATCAATGATATAAAGGGTAATTTTATTGCTGTATTCATCTACGTGGAAGATTTTACGCAAGGATCATGATCTGAAAGCGTATAAAATACAGTTCAAGAACTGAAGACAGGCGACCAGCCACAACGTCGAAACAATGGACCTATTAACAGAAGAATTCAGTGAGCAATTCATCTAACGTTTCAAACCTTTCAAGGTCGTGCTATTGACGCCTCTGAACTATTTTTAATGGGATCGCTCGTCTATACCGATAAACCAGCATCAATTGTAGCCTTGGGAAAATGCATTGCATGTGTTCTTAGCGAGATACCAGCCGCTTTGCTCGAAAAAGTGATTCAAAATTGGACTTCTCGCATAGATCAGTTCAAACGTAGTCGTGGTTAACATTTACATGAGATAATCTCTAAAAAGTAAAATTTTTTAAACTTTTATGCGTTTTAAATAGGGGAAGATGGGGAATGTCGAGCCACACTTTGATTTTGACTGATAACTCACCCTAAAATCGTAATTTTTCAAAATTTTAGAAATGGAGGTTAAACTAAAATCAAAATGCCACGTTTTGGTAGTTTCAGAATTTAAAAATTCGAATTTGTTGTAAAGTTTTATGCGTTATACCAAAATATTCGATTTTGTCATTTTGAAAAATCGTGGGGAATATCGAACCACTTTGCAAATCGAGAAAATTCGTACAAATATTGATGTAAAACGTTTATTTATGACTTCATTATGAAAAAACATAAGATTTGAATGAAAAATATAGAGAAAAAATCGATGTTATTTATTCGGTGTCGCAGTTTTTGCATGTGAAATAGCCACCAGTCATGTGTACTAATAAATTCAAAAAATAGTTTTATAAACTGCCTATAAAGTATAAGTCACAGAACCAAATTTCGTGAAAAAAAACTTTTTTGACTGTAAATAATATTCACACACAATGATTTGAAAAATATTTACCTGCTTGGTTTTACGCAAAAATGTTGAAAAAGCAATGTAATTTTAAAGCACAAAAACACTTTTGGAATCTCAAAAATCACTTGATTATCGCAGAGAGCACAAAATACGTCTCATCGGTTTGACTGCTAATGAAAAAATGAGATGAAGCTGAAATAATACGATGGCAAAAGTTTCGTATAGATCGAACGTCAGATAATACAGTTAAAACTAATGGTTCGACATTCCCCACATTCCCCTACTTAACATCGAAAATTAAGGCTCGCGTTTGGTGCTATACACTTTCGTAAGCAAATTCGTAAGTAAAAAAGCATGTTCCTCACAAGGTAAGTTGAGAACAGGCCCATATTTTATACTAGAGAATATACATATATATATCGCTCATTTACTAAAAGACTGTCATAAATCGAAAAACGCGATTTTGCAGAAAACGCGTTTAAAGTTTTCAATTGACTCCCACTTTGCAGAAAAAGAAGAAATCTTATAATTCTCACGCGCAGAGTATACAAGATATTAATATGAAATTTTTACACAATATGAAGTGTAATATAATGAATAATTCTGCATCATTAACTCAAAAATCGTGTTTTTTTACTTATAACAGTCTTTTAGTAAATGAGCGATATGTTCCTTTAATGTTGAAATAAAAATTATATTAATGAATTCAAACTTTTGATTTTTTACACTTTTATTCATTTTCAGCACGATGATACTTTCAGAGTTAACAAAAAAGTTTAATTGCAATTTTAGTCGAAAAAGTCATGTTCAGATATATTTTTAAATTGAATTATATCCTGAAAGCGAAATAAAACGGGTGATGTTTTTGCATATTCCGATAAAGAAAGGTGCCTTCTAAATTTGAGAAAAAATCCAGGAAAATATGTTCTAGGTTTTCTCTGCGAAAATTCGTCAATTTTATTGTATTTTCATAAAAACTTAACTTGAAAAGCAATGCAGAATTTTTAGCTTTTCAAATCTTGATTAAAAAATAACACCAAAAATTTTCTTGATAAATTACAAATAGAAAACTGGAACTTTTGACAGGATATCATTAAAAACTTATTTTTCAGATGTATTTTACTCAACGGACTAAAAACTAAAATAGAACGATCCCACATTTTAGTGAAAAATTTGTCGATTAATTATTTTTTCGCCAAGATTTTTTGGGGTTTCTAAATAAGAGTGTTATCTTTAAAATGACATCAAATTTGTTTCCTTTTGACATTACAACTTTTTTCAATTTCGTCTATGGAACCAATCACGGTGTGAAGGGGATAATTCAATTAATGCAAAGCAATGTGTTGATTATGAAAGAAAGTTATATAGTTATATATCTAGAATTTTGTTTTTCGTGTTTAATTCATTATTAAGCCAAGACTTATCAAATAATATAAACTTAAATGCCTAGTTACTCTAAATTTAAACTAGAAACCGAATATAAATAATGTCGCGAATGTTAAATATGTACATATACCTTCCAAAATTAGTTACGCATGACAACCAATTATATTCGAAAATGTGCAGTACTTGTAATAACATAGCTACACACACAAATATGTATTTTATAACGATATTTATCAACCCGCATCCTACACTGATACATTATAATTATCCGTAACGATTTTATTTCAAATTGATATTACATTTTCTAACTAAGTATATATAGATAGTTGCATGTATGCATATATCAATAATATTTAATAATTCATGTATAAATCAACGCGTCTAACAAACTACGTACCTATCTATATACCTACATATGCACAATAGAATTTAAGCTAATTAAATTTAATCGTCTTTATAATTGGTAATACAATGAAGCTATTTAAAACAATTAACATATTTTCAATTTAAAACAATTAACATAAATACATATGCACCTACTATAACTCTCTCGCATTCTAAATGAACGCATATCGGCGTGCATAACATTCAAATATGCATAATACATAAACATGCAATATGAAATCTTACATACACATATTGACACTTTCTTCGATTACTTATTACCACACTTGTCTGATTAGTAATGCCTCTTTAAGTAATGAAATGCCAAAGATTTGTCATCACCTTATACTACGCATAATATCGTCTACTGTGAATACTTCTCGTTCTTTTCCTGCTCTTACTTCATTTCATTGTGTGATTTCGATTATGAAATATCATTGTATGCGTCATTCTTAATTGTTATCATCATTGTATTGTTGACATTTTTCCTCTCACCTGTTCTAGTTGTAATTGTACTTGTGCATTATAATAATATTCATAAGCTTCATAAATACATGCATAATTAATGAACGCCGCCTGTAAGTATGCTATACAATAAAGTAGTATGGTGTATGTTTATGTATAATTATACTTGATACACTTGTTCTTCTTCTTCTACATACTATATAATGCATACATACATACAAATAATAAATCAAAAATTTTATTACATTACATTGAAATTGAAATGCAATCGTAGGTAATTATTTTGTCATTTTGAAAATATACTCATATTTTTGTGTTGTTGTTTATACACCCATTTGTGTGGTGTGTCTGTCGGTTTTTATTTATCTTAGTATTAGTTGTGCATAGTTGAGAAATGCTGAAGGTTTGAGTGTACATCATCAGTTTGTTTAGTTGAGTTTGTTTGTTTGTTTTAAAATTGATTGTAATGGTATTTGTGTAAGCATTCATTATTAATTATTTCTGTTGTCTTGTAGATAGATAGCTGAGTTGTGCCTGAAGGATGTACTCCAAAGATACACTCAAGCTAAAATAAATTGAATATAACTTAAGATTTAAGCAACTTAAATAAAAAATATGAACCACAAACTTCAATGTCTTTGCATGCTTAACTTGTTCTTCCTTTTCTTTTGTTTATCTTTATGATTAACTTTATTTTTTGTTGTGAATGTGTGCACAGCATGAAATGTTGTTACCACTAGTTAAATTTAATTATGAAATTGAAATTTTTGTTTTTTGTTTATGTATACACAAAACAGTAAATTTATTGCGATATTTAATATAATATACCCCGATTAATTAACATAAGTACTTGCTCAGATCATATCAAATTTAGCGACAAATATTTATTTCCGTTCTTAAGAAATGTAAATGTCAGTCTCTTTGGAAATGTAAATTATTGCTTATTATTAATAAAATTAATTACGTTGATAAATTGCCATTAAATATTTTGAAAGATTTGTATTACATTTATGCCATAAAGTAACGGTTAAATCGGATTTTACAGCTAAAATATATAGTTATGCACAAAAAAAAAATTTTAGTTAGATTACAATTATTGACATGATGTCTTTCCACACAAACTTGCAAACATTTATTGTGGTGTGGTTTTCGAGATACCACGTTTCACCCATTTTGTTTGTATGGAATGTTTCATGTCTAGCTGTTCATAAAGGCTTGAAAAAGCTTTACGAAGATGTTACAAATTTTCGTATCAATAGAAGTCGATTTGTGGATTTATATTTGCCTCAAACAAAGAAACTTCGACCATCAAGAATATCATCAAAAAATGTTTGTATTTTTAAAATCAGATGTCTGATTACACAGTGCAACAGTAAATTGCAAATGCCGAATAGATAAATTTTTAAGATTCTGCTGATTCCGCTGATTCCGACCCTGTATTCCTCAGATTTTCTCTATTACGTCTGGCATTCCCGCTATGAGGGCTAAAACGCATAATTTTGGAATACGCGGGACCTATATAAATTTTTTTTATTGTACCTTATACGTACATGTTTAGTGTCTAAGAAAAAGTTGTTTATCCCCTTACTCACCCATTGGGGTGTTATATGTAGTCAGTATTCGATGTATGATTACACCGGGTAAACATATCATAGTGCTTGGGTGAAAAATGTTCCCCATTGAGAAGTAGTTGGGGTCAGCGAAGGTCAAAATTACCTGGTCCAATTTTTTTGAGGAATTAGCCTTTGAAAAATTTTTTTTTTACAATCCCTTTGTAATGAATTAATTGTTGAAAAAAATAATACACACAACAATTGTACGTCCAATACTAACTTACGGTTCAGTAGTATGGTGGCCGGCTCTAGACAAGAACTATATTGTTGAGAAAGTCAACAACGTGTGTCGCCATAACGGGGTGCTTAAGTACTTCGCCGTCGGATGCCCTTTTACCTATTGAAATATACATTAAAAACTCAACCTACAAGAGTGAGTTAATGCTTAAAGCAACAGGTTCTTGGTCAAAACGAACTTACGGTCATAGTAAAGTGCTACCTACAGTGCCAAGGAATTTGACGCAGATGACGACAGACTATATAGCACCTCAACTAAACTTTGAAAACAACTTTATGGTTCGACTTCTGTCTAGAAATGAGTGGTCAAACATAAATTTTCAAATTGAATACGATATATCCATATACACAGACGGCTTCAAAACGGATCTGGATGTTGGTGCAGGGATATATTCACCTCACGCTAGTAGTGATCAGTAACTGTATACGCCTACCCAACGCAGTCAGGCCACAATTGCAGCCCTACAGTCCAATACCATCAATTCAAAGCTGGTCAGGAACTTATCACCAGGGACCGTACAGCCACCACCAGACTTATTGCGGTCTTTACAGGTCACTGTCCCATAGACACTCATGCAGAGAAACTGCATATACCTTTCAACAAACATTGTAGAAGTTGCGGAAACTCCAACGATAAGGAGACACCAACCCACTTCCTTTGCAAATGCCCAGCCTTAGCAGCTGCAAGAAACACAAACCTAGGAAACTACTTTCTAGACCTGTCCGACCTCTCGGCTGTCAAACCGAACAAGATCCTTAACTATCTTAACTCCAGAAAGTGGATTTAGTTTAACATTCATCTTTTTATCGTTAGGTAGGAGGGGTAGTGGTATCAAAAAAGCGCAAAAGCGCTAATTGTAATGAACGCGTGTGGACTACTATTGATCAGGCATATAAACCAACCAACTATTCTTCAGAGAAAATATTCCCCATTAAAAAATTGCTGAAGTCATTGAAGGTCAAAACCACCTAGGTTCAACTTTTTCCCAAAAACTATTTTTTGACACACTAAAATCTTCTTTTTTTTGCAGTAATGCCTTTATATAGAATTTACCGTTGAAAAAAGTATCAAACAGTCATTAAAAAAAAATATTTCCAATTAAAAAGTAGTTGGGGTCACCGAAAGTCAAAATGACCTAGGTCCAACTTTTTATACTGGATTAATTGTTGGAAAAAATAATACACATATGTATATTCTTCGGAGAAAAAATTCTCCATCGAAAAATAATTAAAGCCATTGAAGGTCAAAACCTCCTACGTCCACTTTTTCCCAGAAACTAATCCCTTATTTCAAAGTCAATGAGAATTACAAGACAATACCTTTACTGAATAGTATTATTGTTTCTATTCTCCTTTGACATTTGAGTGAAACATTAGTCCCATTCACTATAAATTGCGATCGACCTTGCATTATTGCAAATGCAAATTTTTATTCTGAAAGCAGAAATTTTTTGCATTTTCAATGATGCGAGACCATTTGCACCAAATCATGAATAAGGCTAATATAAATTGCTTATGCTAGTTAGTATAACATTAGTCACGACAAGTTGCAAATGCAAATTTTTATTGCATATTGCATATATTTGTCGTTGTGATACCAGAAATTTTTAGCATAGGGCTAATGTTTAAAATACGTACGAAACCTGAGCATGCATATTTTCTAAAAAAAAAAAAAACAAGTATTCTTATGATTTAAAAAATTAAATTTTACAAATAAGACCTCTTGAATCTGTTTCAGCTACATTTTATCCAAAACTTATTTATATATTTAAGACTGACAGCAAAACTTCGACCTGCACTTACTTTGTAGTTATTATTTAAGAATAGAAGAAAGGCCTTTAGGCATATACCAATCAATTTAATGTTCGAACAACAATCTAAAATTTACCCTTACGTTAGTTACAAACATAAAATATAAGAGCACACATACACACACACAGAAAGCTAAAAATTTTATAATAGAATGCACACAGATACACAATATACACACAAACACACGCGCATACAAAAATATACATTAGCCCAATTATTACAACAATTGTTAAAATGTATGTACGTAGTAGAGTAATACACCTGATGCATCCATACAAAACACAGCATTTGACCAAAAAAAAAACAAAATCTGGGAATTTTACAAAAGCAGCAAGAAAATAGTAACAAATACCAACAACTCTCTACAGATTTCCCTAAAGAACTTCTCACAACTCAACACACATATACACATCGATCATCAGGCAGAGCAACACAATTGAATTGAACATCATTTCATTCAATATAACCTCAGAACCATCAGCAACATCAACAGCAACACAACAGGAATAATAGCTACAGAGCAGAACAGACACACAGCAGCAACAACAACAACAAAAACATATGCAAGAGTAGCAAAATTTGTACATAGTAACTAGTAACAGCAATTTCTAGTATAAGTCAACAAATATTTCCATACCATTCCATTTTCATGAAAGGAAAAATGAGTGCTATATGCACACAGCCACATGCATGCATAGTATATAAGTATATTGAATTATTTTGCAAAGGTATGTGTGTATTTGTCCATTCATGATTTTACTTTACACATCGACGTATGTATGTATGCATGTAGTAGAAAAAGAAAACTTTATACTTTCCTCATTTTATGCACAGTTGCAACTAAACAAAAGGTAGCAAGTAGAGATAGTAGTAGAGGAAAAAGTAAAGATAGAAGTATCCATGTAAGTACTTAGTAAGTAAGTAGTAGTAAACATCTTTTTTTTATTATAGCACAAATAAAGTAAGTACAGTATAAAGGTAAGGATACCCCATAAAGTTTATTTGGTTAATTGAAAAATCATGCTCGGTATAGTTTACAGATAGATACATAGTAAAGGCAGTAAGTATATATGTATCGACGCATGTTAGTAGTAGATCATCATCATCTTCAACTTGGGATACTCTTCAAATGTACAAGCAACATTTTTCTAAAATATGTTGATATTGAAAATGTTATTTGTTTGATGAAGTACATAAATACATGTATAAAAGTACAATAGGAATATTGGTAGCAGCACAATATATCTATAATATATGTACAGCTGTGCTCAAAATAATAGAAGTGACATCAATAAAAACAAAAAGTCATAGTAGAAAATAACGTACACTTTAACTAAACTACACTTTAATGTCACTCATTTCTTACGGCCGCCTTCTAATATTTAGTTGAATAGCCTCTGTTTTTCATCACTGCCGCACATCTGCGGGGCATGGAGTCGATGACATAGCGGCACCGCTTCAACGGATTTTGCATCCATTCCTCTTGAGTGGTTTTCCACATATCTGCAGCATTTGTGGGTTTATGCTCTGCAACGTTTTTTTTAGTGTCTGCCACAGATTTTCTATGAGGTTAAGGTCAGGTAACTCAGCAGTGTTTCTGGTCATTTTTCTGTTCGAACAACCGTTTTAGTAGTATATTCCACCATTCTACTATACTTACGTTTCTGCTTCTCCTACGAATTTTTAACTTCAACACCTTTTTTATATAAAACTTACTTTCACTCCTCTTTTTTTGATCAGTACAACTCAAAGCGAGGATAAAGTCACAAATGTGCTTGCAATTCAGGTGGTTTGGATATATTTACATGATCAAATTAATTTTCAAACAAAATAAGTGCCAGCACTTCTATAACTTTGTACACAGCTATATAAGTATCATAGATGTATACGTTTGTGTTAAAATATTTTCAGAGTAAATGTGTGGAAAAATTTGGTATATATAATTATATAAGCATTTTTCAATCAAATTTTATTATATTACCAATTAACACATTTTTAATTTTTTTATTTAGAATAATATTGAAAAATTAAATGCTGGAATTCGCCACTGCGAACAACACATCGTTAATAATTAAGCAGTGAATTCCAAAATTAAACAATAAAAAAAAAGTATTTAATGCATGATACTCGCCAACTACGCACGAGAGAGTTAACCCATTACTGCCGGACGGGCTAAAACTTCACTCTATCGGAAGGTAATTTTCTATGAATCGCTGTAGATAGATGCTCCAAGTAATTGAATTGGAACTTGGTGGAACATTAGAGAATGAATTTTACATATTTTCACTCCTGAACGGTGTCCTGGACTTATGATATTTACGTATCTTAATTTAATACTAGGGGCTGAAGCAGAATTTATAGTGGATTGAATTGATAGAAATTAAAATCAAATGTCACATCGGTGTCATGTGAGGTTTCATAGGTTGTGTGAGTTTATAAATGTGTGTTTTATTACATATTTTACTTTAAGCCCAAAAGTATGCAGCACATAAGTTCTATATCAAAAACGGTTGTAGAATATACTTTAGAGTTAGAGTTGAAGGGGCTGGGGCTGGACTAAACCAAAGCACTCAGTCACATAGACCTCTGTACTATACCCAGGATAAAACCAGTAGAAGAAAGTAGAAAGACATGAAAGGTCTAAGATCTCTCAACCTCGAACTTCTTTGTTTCACTGATGAATCTTAGACGCTCAGGAAGAGGTCAAGTATGGACATTATTCATACTCAAGACATCATTAACCAATAGACTTAATGTGATTCTCGCGAACGCCTAACAGCTATAAAGATAATATGCTCCATAGTGTCGTCGTCCTTAAGACACGATTGGCATGACGCCCATGTTGGTCATGTGCTGACTACATTTCTCTTGGTAACGACACCCACCAGTAATCACCAGTTTCAGAAGAAATTCCGCTGATTTCCTGTTAGGTTGTCTCACGAAGCACTTTGAGGTTCTGTAGGAGTCAAGCTCGGCCTTCAGTGCAGCTTGGATATCACTGCAGATACCTATGGACTTCCCACGCCATCTGCTCTCAATTATCCAGCCCGTCACGTCCACGATAGCGAAACTCTCCGTTAAGAAGATAATCGCCATCTTCCCAGTGGAAAAAGAGTACTTGGTCTCATCGTCCAAGTACCAACCGGATCCAGCACCGTTTGAGGTTGAGTATCCGCAGGTATAGAAGACATGACGGAGACTCCGGAGTACGACCTCTGGACTTAACCATTTATCTCGTTCCGGGAACCTGACATCATATCTTCTTCCGAAGCTTATACAAGAAGATGGAATATACTTACATATCAATGGAATAGTGGAACATATCAAAAATTGTTTTATTTTTTTGCACTTTTTTATTACATAGTTTATTTTAGTTTATAGTTTATTCTTTTCTAATTGAGATTGTAAAATCGTATCAATATTAGGCGATGTAGACATGCAAAAAGCGAAGAGGAAATGAAAAACTTTAAAAACCCATGGTTGCACTTTTTGGAACATAACAGCGAAAACTTTTATAATTAAGTAAACAACTATGCTTTAAGTATGTTATCGCATCATGAAACGAGTGCAGAAGGGACTCATTTTAGTTGTTTCTTTAAAAATTCATCAAAATAGCATGCGTCGATGATTTTCGAAGTTTTCTCTGAAATGTATATCCCTTGCCTATAGTATGTAATAGTTTTGATGTCGATGTGGCTTTCTACTTGCTTTCTGTAAATGATTTTCTTCAAAGGAGTGAAATTTTATCCTTTTTTACCATAAATGTGCAAATAAAATATATACGCCTTCAAGTCTAACATTGAAAAACCAATAATTTAAATGTGGGAAACGTTATACATTTGTTAAAAATTTTCAAAGTGTTCTTAACGGGCTTAACGAAACTTCCTTTTTGTCACAGTGACTGTGTCGCAAAAAAATATACTACCCATGTGCAATGAAGTTGGATACTTACACATTTCCAGTCACAAAATGAATTAAAATAGTTTGAATTTCATGAGATTCTTGTTGATTTAATTTAAAATTTAAAAAAAAAAAATCGGAACATAATTTATATAAATTCAATTTGGCGATGAAAATTTGCCAAGTCTAAGGTATTCGTACTTATTGTGATTCCACCATTTATTCAAATATTTCAATGATTTGACCAATTCTACTAGCGAGTAATGATACCTTTTGCTGAAATGAGATCTTTTAATCGTCTTGGCACCGTATCTACCGAATTGTGACAGTCGTCTGTTGTAATCGTCTCCCAGACTTCTTGTAATTTTGTTCGAAGTTTTTCAATGGTTCTAGCCGGTCTCTTTCGCAATTTTCATTTCACCAACTGCCATACTGACTCGATAGGCGATTGACCAGGTCATTATGAAAATCTTCACGTAATAGCTATACTAAAAATTTAAGGCCACATTACAATATATATGCGTACGTTTCTTAAGTAATATTTAAAATAGATGTTCTTAACATTAAATAGTTCAAATGTTAATAAAGAAAAATATTTATCATGAAGCAGTGGTCGCCGTAGCCTAGTGGTTAGTGTCTTGGACTGCTACGCAGAAGTGCCCGGGTTCATATCTCGGCTCGCCCAAAAAATCAAAAGTAGAAAATAACAATTTTTCTACACGGCACAAGCCGAAGATTAAAAAATTGCCTATGAAAAGCTTTTCACTTCGCCGTTTGGATTCGGCATAAAACTGTAGGTCCCTAGGCGTAAAGTCGGCCTTGACCCTCCAGGGGCTGTTGTGCCATAATGGTAGTAGTAGTAGCAGTATGTATCATGAAGCAAGCTGCATATGCATGATCTATACACGTGCAAATGTCTAAACAAAATTTAGTTTCTTTCAAATCATGTATTGTATTTTTCCTTGGAAGAAATTTGATGGAGCAATTTCAAATTACATTTGACGACCAGAATCGCCTTCAGTGTTTCCACTTCTAATCGGGTTGTGTCTGCCGTTTGCATTTATTTATACTCGCAACGTGTTGCCATTGTTCTCTCTAACGTTTTGCATTCCGATTGAAAATTTGAGTTCCGAAGAGTTAAAAAATTAAGTTTTATATTCTTTTCTTGGTATAGACGATATTAGCCCGTGCATATGATTCATAAATGCATTGTATATTATTCCAAATCAAAATATAATAAGGAGTGAGGTTGAAAAAATTTTAACATACCTTTTACCTAATAATTTTTTTTGGGTGTAAAATTTAAAAATTTCTTTGATCTAGTTATCTTTGAAAATGTGTCAGTTGTTATTTTTAATGACAAACATGTTGATTTATTGTGAGTTTGATCAAAATGAGTGAAGAAAAAGAAGTACGTCTTAAAATTATTAAAAATTTTCAAAAAAAATCCAAATTGGTCCTACAAAAAATTGACCAAAGAATTGAAGGTCAGTCGTCAAACTGCTTCCAATGTTATTAAACAGTTTCAGGAGAATTTGACCATCGATAGGAAACCTGGTTCGAGAAGAAAACAAGGACCACATGATATTGGGAAAGCTAAGAAAATAGAAAGCATATTGAAAAGATTTCCAAACACATCTGGTAGAACAGCTGCCGGTTAGCCCAGTGCTCTGACTATTTGGTTATTTGGCGAAAAGTTAAAGCCAACGCAGGTTTGAAAACATACAAAGTCCAAAAAGTTTCAGACAGGATTGCTGTAAAAAATTTAGACGCCAAAAGTAGGGCTCGGAAATTAAAATCGAATTTCAAACAAAAATATTCATCTTGTATCATATAGATGACGAAACGTATGTACTGGCAGATTTTACGCAGCTTCCGGGTCAAAATTTTTATGTTGCTGATGCTCGAGGAAATGTCGAAGAACAATTTAGAATCCAAAAGCAGACAAAATTTCCTAAAAAATTCCTGATATGGCCAGCTATATGCAGTTGCGGCAAAAGAAGCAAGTCATTTGTTACAGTGGGCTCTATAAATACCGAAATATACATCAAAGAATGTTTGAAAAAGAGACTTCTTCCTTTCATAAGAGAGCACAATGTGTCCACATATTTTTGGCCCGATTTGACATCATGTCACTACGGCAAGAAAACTCTGGAGTGGTACCAAAGTAATAACATAGTTTTTGTACCAAGAGAGGCCAACCCTTCAAATTGTCCGGAGCTAAGACCAGTGGAGAGATATTGAGCTCTTGTGAAAAGAAACTTAAAGAGTATAAAAAAGATGTTCCAAAATATCGAAGATTTTAAAAGGAGATGGGCAAACTGTTCCAAAAATGTGTCTGAAACAACTATCAAATCTCTAATGGAAGGCTTACCAAAAAAGGTCTACGAGTTCATAAATAGTGGTTAGAACTATAAAAGTTATATTTTTCTGTAATTTGTAAAATATTATCAATTAAATAAAAAAAAATAAAAACTCTAAGATCAACCGTTTAAAAATTATTGAATTTTATATATGTTAAGATTTTTTCGATCTCACTCCTTGTGTAAGATCCCCTTAAGCAGTCTCGGATGTGGTTCGAGTAGTGTTCCCGTCACGGATCATCATTACCACCACCCCCTGTATCGTCATCTCGCAAACACTATACAATATATTACTATGTACAATTATATTATACTGAACTGTTACTCTATCTCTTTTGTTTGTAAATACCACTCTGGTATTTAGTCTAGTATATTACGTTATACATATGTACACTCTGTACATATCTACACTTGTAATAGACCTCCGTGACCATAGGAATTTATATCAGTTGCCATACGGTATAAAGTTCTATGGCTTGAGAATATTCAAAGTCAGTATCGAGCAACTCTTGCTACGAAAATATTCGAAACCCGTAGTTCTCTAGCAACTCCTGCTGGAACAATATAAAACTCATATTCAATAAAATTCACATCTCGTGTGATTCTTTTGTAATTTTAAAAACAAATCCCGTGTGTTCTTATTTATATTTGCAAAATCTTTCAGTGTTTTATTCCCAACGATTTCGTTCACTCCTTATTATAAATTACGTAAGCTACTTAGAAGGTATGCACGATTTACTTATGTAGAAATTCACAGAACTCATAATATATGTACTTTCTATATAATTTCTGCTTCAGCTTTCGCTGATAGCTGTTTTCTATCTTACTAAGTACATATGTATCGAAACTCTAACTAAGCACAAAGTAAAGAGAACGAAGAAATTAAGTGTTAAATTGCTCAAAGCATTTACGCTCAATATTTTTCGTCCCACTTTTCTCATTCTCTTCTTCTGCTGCATAGTAAATGCTTAAAATGTGTTTAACGATCCTTAAAAATATTAAAAATTCTCACAAGAAAAATAAAGAAGAAAAACAAAAAATTAAATAAATAAATAAACGAACGATGAAAAATATTTAATCACTTTGACCGACAAACCCTTATATGTGTATCAACATCAGAGGAGCAGCTTACGGGCAGACAGCTTACACTCACTTACTCTCACGCTCTTCTTTTCTCGTGTTTGCTCTCGGAAAATAAAAGAAACAGCAAAAGTTTAACGCCCACAACACCAAAACACTTAACGCAAAAACACACAAAAAAAAATGGTAAAATCAAAATCAAGAACCTTTGTACGAAAAAAAAGTATGGAGAAAAAAGTACAGAACGAAAAAAAACAGTACGAAGAGCAACAAAAAAAAAAAGGATGCAAAAATAAATTCAATTAACTTGATTCCCCACTTAAGCTTTTAATAATAAGCAGTTAAGTACCCCCTCTTTGCCCGAGTGTAGTGTAAAGTAGAAATAAAACAACACAAACAATATCAAAAACTTTGAAGATGGCTTCAATATTGTTGCATGTTTGTTGCTGTTGTTTTAACTAACAAAAAACACAAACGCAAAATTGAAAATTATAAAAAACAAAAATTAAGGAAAGTAAAAAAAAACATCATTAAAAAAAGAAAACAAAACAGAAATTTTAGTAAAAAGGAGCATACTTAAGAGCGCTCCTCTTACTAAAGAATGTGTGAGTGTGTGTGTGTGTGTGCCAAAGTAAACATCCCATAAAAATAAATTTTGAAAAACATTTTGTAATAACATCAAGAAAACTGATATCGTTGTTGTCTTTCACTTGCCACGCCAGTGTTAGTATTTAGTTCAAGGTGGCAGAGCGAGTTGAAGTTGATGGTGAAAGCGTTGCAAATGATTTTGTTACTCCAGACTCAAGCGCTGAAATAATGTTTCCAACTTTAAAAATAGAAGTTTCCGGCAATTAAATGTTGAGACATGACACAATTATCGTGCATAACTTGCAAGCAAATTCTTTTTCATTGAAAAAAAAAAACTTTTAACGCTGATTCAAACAAAAGTATTTTCGTAAAAGCAAATTTTCTACAAAAAGTACACAAACATATGCAGATATATTAAGAAAATATTTATATGTATGTATGTTTCAATAAACATGCACTTTATTAATAACCTATGCATCCCGCCTGGGAAAACGTTTAGTTTTTGTCTAGTTTATAGGAGGCCCTGGTTAGTTTATGTCGGGGCTAAACTAGACTAGCAAACCTAACTAGTAGTTGAATAATTCGTTATGAGGAAAACAATGATTATGAAACTTGCTAGCGAAAACAAATCAAAAAATTAATTTCTTTAAAGAAAAATGCAAACAATTGTTGTAGTAAGTGTGTTGGACTGCTACGCAATGCTCGAAACTACGAAGTGCTCAGTGAATAGAAAATACCTCATGTATGGCAATTCAGGGAAGAAAGATAGAATATGCAATGCACTGAAAGAAAATCGATTCACAAAGGAAAAAGAGATCTATCATGAATTATCTGAAGGGATTCTTAATGTGCTAAGTTTGGCATTGCAAATGGCAGAAAAAAAAAATCAACCGAAGGTTAAAAATAACTATGAGAAAAGAGGGAGACTAGAATGACCGGTATTGGGAATAAATACACTTTTAAAAGCGTCGCACATACTCCTTTTGCAAGTTATTTTCAATGCCATTTTTAATTAAAATATACTCACAACAAGTTTTTTTTTTAGTTTTTACTTACGTTTAGCGTAAAAGTAACGGGAAAGCGAAGAAAATGGGGATTGCAATGTTTATGAAAAAGTTAGTCGTCATGAACACATCGCACCCTAACAACAAAAGTGGCACAACTCAAAACTGAAAATTTATAATATAATGGCATATTATTTTCCATAAAATAAATTTTTAAATGCACATAGAGGTAAGTAAAAGCCTTTTTCTTACCGTTTCCTGAAAATTTTTAATTTTGAGTTGTGTCACTTTTGTTGTTCCACACATACATATCGGCCGGAACGTTGTCAAATTTCGAGTCTGATATTGTTCCTGAGTTCCTCGTAAGCCAACGACTTCGCGTAACCCATAAAAAGAAATTCAATGGCGTTGAAACGCATGAGCAAGACATGCGTACGGACTATTTCTATAGATTACACGAATACCATCTTCACCTCCAATAGATCGATTATTTGACCAGCTACGTGGTATGTGGTACCATCTTTTTGAAGCTACATATCACTTATGTCAAGTCTATCCAATTCTGAACAAAAATAATTTTCCAACATGGCTTAATAGTGAACTCCATTGACCGTAACATGACAATCATTTCTTCCAACGAAAAAATACGGTCCAATCATGCCTTTGGCATAAAATTCATACCCCACGTCACGGTCACTGTTTGTGAATCCAATGGATTTGTTGCTGTTGAAGAACGCATATTTTGCTTATTGACAAAGTCATTAAACCAAAAATGAACTTCATCGGCGAAAATGATTTTCCGAAGAAATACAGGATTTTCTTCAAACTTTTGCCAGCCCCAATCGGAGAAGTTTTGGTGTTTCAAATGATCACGAGGCTTCACTTTTTGAATTAAGTTGATCTTATAAAAGTATACGCCAAGATCTTTATCCAAAATTCGCCACAATGTGGACTGAGAGATTCCCAATTCCTATGGACGGCTTGGAATCGACTGATATGGCTCATTGTGAACTGAAGCAATTACCACTGTAATATTTTCGGTACTTCGGCTGACACGTTATCTCACTGACACAGGAACATCTAATCGTGAATATGATGACTCGAATTTATCCATTATAGCATGCATAGCTTGTCTGGAGGTCCGATTATTACAATCAAAAATTGGAGTAAGCGCTGTTAAAGTAGCGACCACCGACTCAGAATTTCGGTAGTAATTTTTAATAATTTCCAAATGTTGCTCGTTCGTGGATTTCACTGTGATAACAATGTACACCTTGAATGACGTTTTGACATTGTCAGATCAAAAAAAAAATTTAAGGTGCGTTTGTATTTTAATACAAAATTGTTATATACATTTTCTGATGCTACTAATCCTAAATTAAATACTCGACTAAACTTAAATTGGTGATAGCCCTACAAACAACGACCTCGATAGTCTAGTGGGTAGTGCTCTAGACTTTCATCCGGGAGATTCCGGTTCGATTCCCGTCTTCGTCTGGTGGTTAATTCTCATAACTTTTCTGTATTCACTATCAATATGAAGTGTATAAGAGTAATAAGAAAGTGTACAAGTACACATCTTGGTTTGTAATGGCAAAAAACCACCGAGCTGATAAAAAATTGCCACACCGCCGTTCGGAATCGGTCCTAAACTGTAGTCCAACCATGTGGTATCACAATGGGCCGTTCAGGCATAAGTGTGTCTCTCGACAGCCACTCTAACCGAACTTAACCTAGCCCAACAAATATTACGTATTTTATGATTAACTTTGAATATTTTTCAAAAAGTTAAAAAAATTAGAAAATTCATTCCTAGCAGCAACAATTATGCAGACTGAAAAAATAAGAAACGAAAATATTTTAGAGCAAAAACATTACACAAATACACAAAATTAGATGTTGCAAATACACATACACATACAGAAAACTTACATACAAAGGCCGTTAAAGCCAAACTGCGGTTTAGCAGGTATGACGGGGTCAGGTTGAATATAACATGATTTTGGGGAGGCAGAGTTTTTTATATAGCAAGGAAAAAACAACTTTTTATATCCTACATAGATCATGGATCAGCCAGCAAGGAAGCGAATGAACAATGATGGCAACAACAATAATAACATTGAACGAGAATGTTGCAGAAGCAGCGTCAACAATAGCGAAAAACCAAAGCAAACAAAACAAACAACAAATAATCAAAGCGAAACACCGAGAAATTCGGGTCAGCGTGTAAAATTCTACGCTGGATTGCACAAAAGTGGGTTAAAAAAAAAAAAAACCAACAGCGCAAGCAAATAAGAGAAAAGAAAAGGTAGCAAGTATTGTCAAAAAGGGTTACACTGAGAGGTTAAGCTGATGTGGCTGGTGAGGTATGCACGATGGGTCAAACGAAAATTACAGCACTAGCAAGGTACCACTTCGACACAGTCGTCGCCGCCGTCGCCGCCGCCGCCGCCGCTGCTGTGTAAGGATAACTTTAAAGTATAAAATAATAAAAGTACATATAATTTTTTGTACCATTTTTTTTCTTTCTTTTTAGTTACCTTTTTTTCGATGGGATTTATTTTAATTAAAAATTGTCGCTAGATATTCCAGCACTGCAGCCAAGCTTTACTACGGTTTAAATAATAACAAAAATTGGTAGGTTTTTATTTTTTTGTTGGCAGCAGCAGCACATGACGCTGTTTGTGCCGGATGTGATTTCCGGCAGCTGTGCAGTTCATATACACTTTTCAAGAGAAAGAGCGAGAGAAAATATTCTTTTTTTTCATGGATTCATCGCATTGTTTATGATTTGCTGTATTTAGACAGGTGGAAAGTTTCTTTTATCTCTCTGTGCTAATCCTAAAATACGAGTTCATAAGCGCCAAATTTTGCATGTGCTGGTCAGGGAGGAAATTGAAGGAATTCATCGTAATTTTTATTAAATATAGAATTTATAAATACAATGTAGGAAAAAGTATGCATGAATGCATGCATCTATGAAAACATAAAAGTTAGAAACTTTAAAGCCGCATAGATTTAACTAGGGAAATAAAAATTAAAAACAAAAAATGTTTTCCATTGTAATTTTTTTTTAAATATACACAATAATTTAAAAACAAAATATGTGTAAGGATACAAAAAGCTATGCACATTTCTGACACGACTGGATAATTTATAAGGTTAAGAGAACCATATACACACGAAAATATAAAAGCTACGAACGTGAAGTATGCTCGAATACAATGGCCCTATTCACGTTATGGTGGAAATGGTCTTGCATCATTGCAAACTACTTTTTTATGTAAATTATTTTTAGATTTGAAAAAAAAACCAAGAATTATGGTTTTTTAATAAAAAGTTTTAGTTTTTCAGGATCTCCGTCCATTAATGTTATTATCGTAGTGTCCGACATCCTCACAGCTACTGAAGACCACTTTCTTTTAAAGTCTTGAAAGGCTTCCGTCACTTTTTTTTATTAACTTCATCTCCCTTTTTAATAAAACTTCAATTCGTTGGAACCACTCTAAGGCCGCTTTGCCATATTGACATAAAGAGAGATCAGGCCAAAAAAAGTAGATAATCTCTTTTGCCAGCATTCCTTCACATATATTTCGTCTTTTTAAGAATTTCGTCATATTTTTGGTTTTAAATTTGTCAGCGACATTTCCTCAATAATCTTTCATTATGCAGCATTCGAGTTTCCTAACATAATCTTGTTTCAGCTTTTCAGCACGTATTTTTGCGATTTCATTCCTGACAGCGTTTCCATTTGGAACTTTTAGCTTTTTGTACGTTTTCAGTCCAGCTTTTTTTTAGTTCTGCGCACGAACGTTTCTGAGCAATCAGCCTTCCTCGCCAATTTCTTAACCGATATACTTGAATTTTTCTTCAGAATGGTCACATCTTTTTTCGGCTTCTTACGATCCTGTGCCCCTCTCTTTTTACCAGAACCTTTCTTCCGAGCAATACAGTTTTTCTTAAACGCGAGAAATGGTTTTAGGGTTAGCCCTCTTACCTCTTGGGCAATTTTTTTTTTAAGGAAAAGGTTGCTTTTGAAAAATTTTAATAATATTTTCTCGCACTTCCAATTCGCTTGCAATTTTTGCGTTAAATTAATTTTTGTTGAATATAAGCGACAATTTTTGAATTTGAATCTTTCAACATCACAGTATGGGGAAAAATGTAACGCACAATTTTATTCGGCGCAGTCATTACGGCGAGCGAGGCAAATCTTTCCATCCACTAGTTTATAACCGGTCAAACAATATGAGCCCGCGCGTTGTTATGCCGGAAAATTAAGATCTCGTGCCTGGTCACATGTTCTAGTCATTTTTCGGTCATTGCTCCCTTCAAACGAATCAATTCTTCTCGATACAGCTCTCCCGTAATAGTTCACCAGGTTTTAGCAGCTCGTAATAGATGATAACCTTGTGATCCTACCAAATACAGAACATTACATTGGTACCATAAACATTCTTCTTCGGCGTTGAAGTTTCTGAATCAGCATCTCAGACATACAAAATCGCCTTTCGACGCCTCTCGGCTTTAAGTAGTATGGCATCCAGTTTCTTTCCTTTTGAATGAATCCCCAATGATTTCAGGCGCTTGGAAATTGCTGCTTGAGTAACTCCCTATGTTATTTCAAGTTCCTTTTACGTTTGGCACGAGTCTTCATCGAGTAACATTTTCAATTCTTCAATTCAATAGCTTATGCTAAAAACAATATTTTTGATGATTACAAATAAATTATGAGAAATATAAAAGAAAAATATCTTAAGAAATACTAAATCCCTAACGTTAATGTATACCTACTCCAAAAACGTGACAAAGAAATATGCACGAAATAAATACATAAAATTACTTTTGAAACTATGGAAATTTTTAATCCCTAGCAAAAGTGATTCCACCGTTCCAACGCAATATTGAGTTATAAATTTCAGGTTGCAATATACTACGAGTAAATTATTAATATGCCATACTTACTCAAACTTGTCAACAACTTTTCGCTCACATTCTCTAACTTCCGTTGCTATCACGGTCGTGAAATGTTGCAGATAACTTCAGAAGAGGTGTGAAAATTCTAAGAGGAGATTTGGGTGCAGAATTTTCCACACTTTCTCAACTACCCGACCAAATTCGAAAACAGCACAAAACTAATAAACTTTTACTTTCTACTAACACATTCAATTTTTTATTTTGGCTTTGGCATTTGGCATGAAAAATTGTATGCTGCAATGACGCTATCTCTTTCATGCATACATACATACATACAAACATACACTTTTACAGTTAGTCGTTTAAGCGGTTTTTCATCTTTATTAAAAACCGCTTAAAATATGAAAAATAGAAGGATAAGGAAAGAAAGAAAAAGTGTGTAGGGAAAGAGAGAAACCAAGAAGAAATAATATTTTGCTATATTTTTTAGCAACAGCTGTGACAAAGTATCGTTGCCAAAAAATGAAAAATAAAACCGGAAAGTAACTACCAAAGAAGACAAAAAAAAAAAAAATCTACTTCCCGCCGAATCCAATGGTTACCAATGTTGCCAATTTGAATGTAACTGATTTATGCATGTATATGTTTGTTTGTTTGTTTGTTTGTATTTGTAAGTGGTTCTAAGTGTGCTTACTAACAGTGAATATGAGTGTGTGTGCGTGTTTATGAAGTACGAAAACGCACAGCGCACTGTGTAGCAAAGTATATGAATGGAAACCTTGACTTCATTTTTTCAATTTGAATCAATTGCACAAAATCTCTTCAACGTATTGCCAAACAGCTTAGAAAGTCACAAAAGTAAACACACACAAAATGAAAAAGAGAGGTAAGTGTGAAAAAGCGAAGAGATTTTTGGGTTGGGAAAAAAACCAGCGGAAGGCGTTTAATACCCTAAAGCTATATACAAAACAAAAAAAAAACAATTGGTGTTGAAAAATGAGTTAAAAGCTTGAAGTAAAGAACGCTAAAAGGGGTGAGGTGAAAGAGAGAGAGGGAGAGAGAGAAAGGAGCGAAAGCTGAATGTAAGGGGACAGTGCCGCTATATAAAAAGGACACTAAATGTCTTTCTGAATTGGCATACAAATGAAGTTGAGACCAAGTGGTAGAAGAACGTAAAAAAAACAACAGAAAAACGAGCAATTGATAAGCAGAAGCAAGAAAAAAAGGGTAAATTTGAATATCACTGCGAATAACTAAAAAGGGTATGGAGTATCTATCACACAAAGGGTGAGGTAGTGATAAAAATATTGCACTTGAAATGACAAACAAATAAGTTGCACGCCAGCAATGGGAGAGGAAGGAAGTAGGAATAAATTTATTATTGCAACAGCGCGTTTTTATTATTGAAAGTAACATCATTTTTTACGGGCGGGGTTCTCTCACTTTATTATCTTTTCGTTTTGTGTTATTTTTTATTCTTATTTTTTCGTATAGCATATTTTTTAATAATAAAAAATAACGATTTATAATTTTTCATAATATAAACGCGCAGTTTTATATAAATACATATTTACGTAACTACTTATACATATATTAAACATGGTATATGAAATTGAAAAGATATATGAAGATAATTTAAGAAGCATGCACGAAGAATGACAAATAAATGGACACAACACACATATGCGTTTTATTGGAGAAATTTATGCAGCGATTGAATGAATATGTTGAAAATTTCATATTTCACAGATATATGCACGGAAATTAAATGGAATATGTACAGTACAGTGGGTGGAATTTTGAATTTTAACAGGCGTGCAGGTGGAAAAGGTCTGGAGACCATTGAGGATTTTTTTTTTTTAATTTTTTATTTTAGAGTTTGGGGCTCTTGCTGGGCCTCTGAAAATAAAAAAATTTAAATCAAATATGCGCGTATCATAAAATGTTTTCTAATAGTTCTTTATTCACTCATAATAAATATGTTGATATGAAATATGATTAGACTCTTACTCGGTAATTATTGGGCCCTAAAACTTCGGTTATAAAGTCATTATGCTATTAACGACCAATGTTGTATATACCTAACTCGATTTCAACCCCTTTTATTGCAGGAAATATATTTTAGGAATGCAGCCACAAAAAAAAAAAAAAAATTTATAGGCTCCAGTCGTTAATGGGTTAACAGGGAAGACAAACATATGCACAAAAAGCTTTTTTGACTGTAGTTAGCATTGATATTAAATTTTTTTAGACAAATTGTAAAATTCAAATTTTAAAATCCACGCTTACTAGTTATACAAAAACTTTTTTGTAATGTCGGTAGTTTGCATTAATTTTTAATTTTTTTAGGTCTTTCTTTGTTTAAAATTTAAATTTTGGAATAAAAGCTTGCTACTGATAAAGTTTCCGAGCATATTTTTTTGATAACGCAAGTCGTTAAAAATTCTGTTAATTTACAGTTAAAGTTATGAGTTCAGCTTAGTGCACGTCAATAATTTTTTTCATTTGTGAATTCTCATATTGTAAAGCTGTGAGTGAATTCAGCTCAGTAATTTTTATCGTTCTGTATCTACCGGAAACCGTCCAACCAACTTGACTAATAAATCGCCTTGTAAGATGTCTCACGCGAGATGGCTCACTACAGCCAAATCGTGTACTACGAGCTTGAATAGAAAATCAGGAACACTCTGCTGCGTTTTAGATTCTTATAGAGCACATTTTAAAAATCTATTCAAGGGTTTGGTCACTTGTCAAATATTCACTTTTATGCTCAGCCGGGACTTAACCCCTTTGGGAACTAATTCAATATTCACGATACTTAAGTGATGAATTGGAAGCGGTAATTGACCAAGTAATCCACAGAAATGGCTTTTACGGGCTTCCTGAAAACATATTGATTTCAGTGATCTATGTCAGCACGTAAGAGAATTGGGATTCAAGAAATTAATCAAATCAAGATTAAAAATTAAGAAAAATAGAAAATCAAGTAACACTTGATTAAGAATTTAGTGATTTTTACTTTCATTCAGGTTTCGGGGCCCTGCGGGAGGCCTAAATGTTATTCAAAAAAATAATGAATATTTATCTTAAGCTAAAAGACCAATGTACAACTTTTTCCACTATAGGTGTTCCGAAATTCGAAAAAATTTGGAAATCGACCCACTCTAATGCGCTTTTACGTCATATAGTTACGATAAAATCAAATTAAATCCTAAAAATTTACGCTGAAAGTGTAAAACAATTTTGTTTAATAAAACATTTTAAAAACTATGCACGAAAATTGAAAAACTTTGTATGTGAAATTTCCAGACATACATGCATCGGGTTTGGTATGTTTTTTCAATGAATATAAGAATTTTTAAGAACCTTAAAATATTTTAATAAAAAAGACTCAACATGAAAAAAATATGAAAATACAAAACTATGTACGGGAAATAAGTAGCCTTAAATCAGATTTGATACGTTCCTTCAAAAAATGTAATAATTTGTAACTAGAAATATGCATGATAATATAAAAGCTATGCAAGCGAAATAAATGAGCATAAATCGGGTCTGATACATTTATACAAAAACTTCAAGAAACTAGAAAGATTTCATAAAAGTCGCAGCATATGAAAATATAGAACTATGCACGTTAAAGAAGTTGCCATACATCGGATAAATCGGTTAGAAAGATTTTATTAAAAAAGGCCCAACAATAAAGAAATATACAAAATAATATAAAAACCATGTATATAAAACTAGCAACACAAAACTTTTAGGATTAATTTTTATTAAAATATTTAAATATATTAAAAGAGTTTAACAGCATTGCAGATGAATCTAAGAATTTCATATTGAACATATATATATGCACGATTTATTAATACAACCGTTACAAAAATCATGCATGAATTGAGTGATTTGAATACATTTATGGTATATGTCAAGCTTTTATAAGAAAATGTGAATATCATCATGATTTGTACTTAATGTTAAAAAGATATGCATGAAAATCACATTAATGGGAGAAAAAAGAAATATGGTTTATATGGAAAAAGTTCTTAAAGATCATAGATATTTGTTAATAGCATAATTTAGAAATATAATGCATAATTCATATTTCCCAAAATTTGTGTATAGGTGCATATATGTGTGTATGCATAAGTCTATATCGTATTTCAAAGAATTTACATTACGCGTATTCTTAATATTACAAAAATCCATTGATATAAACGAAGCAACAGAAATAACTCTGAAATGATTTTCCTCTGCGATTCATTACAAAATTTTTAATCCTTCCATTGCCTCCATTTTCAAGCATCCCTCGAACAAAAAAACCGAACGAACGGTAAAGCACAAAAATATTCATACAACATCAACGAGTACTCTTTGTACTACATAGTACTGCAGCAGCGTCAATATAGCAACAGTATTTGCAACAACCAAAGTGGTAACAATGGCATCACCAGGAAAGGATTATGCCTAGCCGTGAGATTAATAAAAGGATTACGAAGTGGAAAATGCCAGCTGTGGCGCATAGTACCCTGTTGCTGCTGCCACTACCATCGTCATCACCACAGTAACAACAGCAACAGTAGCAGGAATAACAGCCAGGCAATACAGAAATGATGATGACAACTCGACAGAACAGCAGCAACAGCAACAGTACACAATATTGCCAATGGTAGAAAACAACATTCTTTCATTTTTTTTGTATTTGTATGTGTGTATGCGACAAGAAAATACCACATGCAAAGTGGTATTGCATGACAGTGTGTCTATATGTGTGTATATATGGATGTATGCACTATGTGCATATGAGCTGTGCATGTGTTTTGACTAGCTTCATGTGAAAGATGTTGCTGCTCCATGTTGCATATTATTAAGTTGTCTTCAAATGCATTTTCATTTTTTTTTTTTTTTAATTTGGTTTGGAATTTTCTACGTAAATAAATCATTTATAGTTCCTAGTTCTTATGTACGTCGTTGTGCATAACATTTGGCGATGAAAAAGTGCACAAAGATTTTCTTCATTTTATAAGTAACGCAAGTGGTAATCAGTTTATATGTTTATGCTGGCTGAAGTAAGTGAAATGCATTTATTTAGATTAATATTAACCATTAATAAAATTAGCATGCATGGTTTTAAATTTTACAAATATGCATAATTGTCAAATAAAATTTTTACAACAGCAGATGGTTGAGGGCAAAGAAAAAAAGAAGTGTGCTGATCAAATTTGAGGTTATTCACGAAAGAAATTATAAAATAAATTTGCACGAACATGTCAAAAATATTTCAAATACAAAAAGTTCTTACTTGATTTCCTAAGGCATCGATTTATAATACTCCCTTCTGCACTCATATGATCTGAAAACATACTTTCGGCATTGTTGTTTACTTTATTATAAAAGTTTTCATTTTTATGTTCCAAAAAAGCAACCATAGGTTTTTTAAATTTTTCATTTTCTCTTTTCAATACACTTCGCTTTTTGCACGTCTACATTGGCTAATGTTGATATTATTTTACAATTTCAATTGGAAAAGAATAAACTATAAACTAAAATAAACAATGCAATAAAACAATACAATAAATAAAAACAAATTTTGATATGTTCCAATATTCCTATATGTAAGTATGTATATTCCATTCCGTTTTTGGTAAAGAAATTATGTGTTGCATACTTTTTGGCTTAAAGTAAAATATATTATAAAACACACAATTATAAACTCACGAATACCATGAAGCCTCACATGACACCGACGAGATATTTGATTTAAGTTTCTTTCAATTCACTCTACTATAAATTTTCCGTAAGCCCCACGTAAAGATGTTATCACATCAATAGCAGATCTGCTTTCCATTAAGTCGGGAATATTATATAAGTCAAGTGGCCGTCACCAAAGTTTAAGCGGATTCAGGATCGTTCCACAGCATTTTCATGTTTTTTTTTTCCAAAACTTATGGCGATAAATTCGCCACTTGTTGGATGTTCTATTTTGTGGCTCGTCGTGCATTACACTCGGATTTCCAGGGCCCCAGAAGCGGTTGTTTTGCTTATTCGAGTATCTGAGTAGGTTGAAATGCACCCTCATGATGGCTCTCAATGGAAAATCATTCTGATCGCGGTCGAGTTTTGGCTTTTTGGTTTTTATACGTGAACATTTTCAAGTCTTTCAATAAAATTTGCGGTCGAGTCTTGGGTTTTTACTTTTTATATGTGAACATTTTCAAGTCTTTCACTAAAATTTGCTGTAAAGAATGACTATTGATCCCCACTTGCGAGGCCTGTGGTCTGGTTAATGTTTAAATGTATATTTAGAAATCTGCAGCTACCGCAACGATATTCTGGCCCGAACAGCTCTGAAATCGGCCAAGTCCACTACTGCCATGTGTTAAGCCAGTTCTTACATTGTGCCAAAACCACCGAGCGATTATTTGTCAAAAACATTGAGCACTCCGCGTTCTTGAGAAATTTAGCGATCTATGGCTTATCTACGTGTATTCTGCTTCAGTTTATTTCAGAAATATTGAATTCGCGGCGATATAAGACGCAATTTACAAAACTGAAAAAATTTTTCGAATGACTTTTGCGACAACAATAATTGAATTTAAAAATGTCATTTAAGATTTTAGATATAACCTCCTTTAGCCTTGATCATACGATCAAAAGAGTTGCACGCCGCACGAATGTGGTCTTGGGAAATTCGTTACCATTCTAGTTCAAGTGATGCTTTTAAAGCGTCCGCACTTGTGTGGTTTTTTTTTTTTTTTTTGTAAGGACCTTGGAGTCCAAAATTTTCCAGCCGATTGACGACTGGTGAATTCGTAAGCTATTGTTGTGCCGAAATAAGGTTCGGAACGATGTTTTACAACCAATTTTGGTTCACGCGCGCTTATTACGACGATATCGAGTCCTGTTGAAAGAAGTCGGGTCTATTGCCAAGACTTTACTGTTTAATTTTAAAACCAATTCACTGTACACAGTCGCATTCACTTTGACGCCAGGCTCCAAAAATACGAGCGAGGAACGGCCATTGGCGGTCACTTCGGCCGAAACTATGATGTGGGCAGGTGCTTGTGATCAAGTGGCCATTCTTAGTTCCAAATTTTCGTACCTTCTCTCCTGCAACCAGACTCAATTGGGTAATTTTTCTCATCTGAGAAGACGATATTTGGCAACTGGCCACTCGAGCACAAGCGCTTTGAGCTTTACTCTTTATAGTCGTTGTTGTTTCTAATGCGGTAAAAGATTATGTGCCTATTGAATATTGTAAGGCTTCACTACGAGGCTGTTTTTTAATATCTTAAGCAGACTTCGCTCGAATATTTTTAAAGCAGCAGCCATTTTTCTTGCACTCTGTCAGGGATTTTGTCGAGTTCTGTCTTTTACTTTTTAAGCAGTTTCTGTTGAAGTTGTGTTTTTTCGTCCGCCACCGTAAAGTTACGCAGGGCTACCAGTATCTTTGTACCATTTTATGGTTCGATATACAAACATTTTAATAACATTTAAATGATTTAGCTCTCTAACGATCGTGGGCTACGATTTTCCTGCTAAATAAAGGGCTATCACACTATTATGTTTGACTTACATTGCCTACGAAATGTTTTCTGCAAAACTTAGACACAAATGCTTTTGTAAACTTGTAAATAATGAGATCGCGAGATTGCACTGAAAGCTTGAACAAAATTTCAATCTCCACACCCTGTAGAATATATGCTTCAATGTACTAAAAACTCAAGAAATATGCACGTGTAAAAATATATTGTTAACTGCCCGAATGTAAGTAACTTTAGTAAAACCGAATATATTTGAAGAATATTTAAAACTATGAACGCACAAAATAAAATTATAAAAATGATCAATATATGTAAAAAGTTCAATGAATTAAAGAAATATATGCACTTTTGAATGAAGGAATGCACGTGAGCAACAAAACATGCATAGTTGAGTTTAATCGTGTTTAGATAAAACTAAAGACTACAATAGATTCTTGGACTTAGACGTCTGAAATAAAGCTAGAATGTTCTATGGGCATTGAAAATATTTATTGTTCATAGAATTAAAAACAATATTTTTAAAACGATAAGTAGTTTTCAGAAAAAATAAATGCAATATGCACGATAATATTTAAACGATTTTGTATCATTTTAATTAAAATCTGACACAAATTATAAAGAAAAACTATAAAATAAAATGTTTTAGTATAAAAATTCATATTTTAAATAAAAGTACGTATGCACGTTTGCTTATCATTTTTATCCAAATTAAACCACATAAAACCGCCATATATAGTACTTTTTAAAAAGCGTATCATCATAAATCAACCAACTTATTATAGGGATGGAAAAAAATAAAAATAAATCAATAATATATTTAAACAAACGATTTTCTGCATTTCATCTATAGCCATAAGCATAATAAACAAACAGAAAGCAAAAAAATACCCGGAAACAGTAAGCATAAAAATCAGGGAAATATAACATAACATACTCGTACATACCTGCAACTATTCGATATTTACAAATAAAGAAATATGAAAGACGAAAAAATAAGCCTTCTTTTTACGCCGGAAAAGGAAGGGGCCACAACAAAAACATATACAAAAAAAACATTAAATACAGCAAAACTTGGAAAGAGTTGTAACGGACATGAGTATCCACCACTACAAAAAACTCAGTCGCTGCTTTCGAATTTGAATTATCTGCATCATTTTCATTATTTTTTAATGAAAAAAAAAAAATTCAAATCTGTAAGCTGATTTAAATTTACATATTTTGAATTAGAAAATTTAGAAATTGTTCATCCACGTCGTTAATAATGATACACTGCAGATCTGCACACGCATCCGGATTTGTATTCGTTACAATCCTGATTTATGTATGAGTTAGTAAAAAAATTAAGTTCAAAAGCTCCTCTATAAGCGAGACAACGAAAGAAAACATCCAAAAGAGAAAAAAATCTATAACAAAAAAATGAAAGTAATTTAATGCACGCATCATTCGTAAACAAAATGACGCGCAGGGACAAGCAGCAGCAACCAGGCAGAAACGACAACATCCTCATCATCATCGCCAATAACATTAAGGAATCAGCATATATTCGTTTATGCCCTCACATTTTTTATATTTATTTTTTTTTTGGTGCTTTTTTGTTTGTGTGCATATGACAAACTCGTATAAATACGCAGTATGTTTCATATATGCACAGACAAATATGCGTACACTCATCGTCGAATATATGCATATAATGTGCTTTACGACGATGCGCGCAATATATTAAATATAATCCTTTCGATATCTACTTTAATACGTAAAATTTATGAGATTTCACATTTTTTTCCTTCTGCTGTTGTTATATTTATATTTATACGTGCTGTATGCACAAGTCCACCGGAATGCGTTTCCAGCAGCCAGCCAGCCAGTCTGAGTTCCACCAAAGCTTTGAAAGAGTGTGAGTTTGATATTTTATTGCGTAAAGGATTCGTTTAAATATTTTACATATGCAGCTGTTGTTGCTGTTTCTATACGAAAATATGTTGCTAACATTGATACTACCATTGACTGGTACTTTTCTCATCTCTGATGGTTTGCTTTAGTAGCAGTGAATTTCTGTTTGCCTGTCTACGCGTGTACCATTTCTTTTTTTTTTTTTGTTTCTGTTAATAATGACATTTTTCTTTTTACTGCCTTTTATTTTTAGGTAGGGTATGTGGAACTGGGGGTTGGGTATCAAGTACTCTGTGTGTAAATCATGATTTCTGTGTGATTTGCGTATGATTGACTTAACTTATTACCGCATTTCAAGAAGCCGAAGTGGATTTATATTTTTTTTATTTTATGTTATTTTTTAATAGGTTATATATATGTATTCACATTTTTTTTCTTTTTTTTTTTTTGATGTGGAGAATATTTGAGAGAAAATTGCTTTACAAAGTGAGGTACTTTGTATGTATTATTTTGCTAATGGAAGATTTAAGATAAAGTAAATTTTAAAATATGTATTTATGTTTCTTTTAAGGAATTACTGAGGGACTAACAAAAGTTGGCGAACTTTGGTTGAAAAAAAACGGGCAGAAAAAATTGAATTTCCATAATTTTTTATCTATCTTTTCTATAAAATGTTCATCTTCTCTAAAAAATTTTTATCTTTTCTACATAATTTTTTTCTCCTTTGGTGTAAAAAAAAAAATTGATTTCCCAGCCATTCTTTTAAAAATAGTTTATTCTTGATTTTTGACTGCGCCGGAAATTGAACCTAAATAACTACTATGCCATGAAATCTATCAGCACATTATTTAACCCTCAAATGGTTTTTGATGCATATTTGTATCGTCTGAAAGAAGTTCCATAGGAAAAAAGCTTTACTGTTTTTTAAATGAAAAATTAGGTGATCTTTTTCGGAAAATATGATTTTTAATAAATTCAATTCAAAGAATGGGGAAATAACAACTCGAAAGCATGTTTTGCAAAAATTTTGAGCCACAAACTGAAAATAAGCTTTTTATATTTTCGAATTTTTATATAAAAAATATATTGCCGTGATAAAAAATTTGTGCCAAACAATATTGGATAACACCAAATAATTGTTTTTAAAAACTATTAAACATATACGATATTCTAGTTTATTCTCCAGATAATCTCCAAAAGTTACTACGGGAGCCAACCATGTAAATCGAAATTACGGTACCTTAAACTAATTTATTTTTTAATTGAAATCGGACGTATTGCGCATTTAAGGGTAAAAGCGGAGAAAACAACGTTTTAAAAAATTGGGCTACTAGTGAGTGTAAGTCGAGCAGTTATTTAAAAAATAGCTTTTTCGTTTGTTGTTTTTTTTCAACGGTAAATATAATAAGAGACCACGCATAAAGGCAATTTAGCAAAAAAAAAAAAAGAAAAAGATTTTAGTCTGCCAAATGTCAATTTCTGGGAAAAATTTGGACTTAGTGGTTTTGACCTTCAATGACTTTTGTGATTGAGAATATTTTTTTTGCAAAAAAAGTTGGACCTAGGAAATTTTAATCTTCGGTGAACTTAACTACTCTTGAAAGTTTTACCAAAACTTAATGATAGATTTCGCGTTCGTTTACCCGGTATAATCATATATCGAATAAAAATTTCATATAACACCCGAAAGGGTGGGTAAAGGGGGTTGGTGGAGTGTTGCTGTCTAAGTAATTTTCTCGTTTCATCCATGATAAACAAGTTTTTCTTAGCCAAGAAACAAGGTAAAATAAAAAAAAAAATGCATATTGGTTCCGCGCATACCAAAATGATGGGTTTTAGCCCTCATACCGGGGATCCCAGACGTGATAGAGAAAATCTGAGTACAGGGTCGGATTCAGCGATCCCGAATTACCCTTAAAAAGTTATCCATTTGACATTTGATTTTGTAAAGCGTCAAATTGTTGAAGTGTTATTAAAAAACGTTAATTATTTGTAAATAAGAAAAGCAAATCAATATATTGCGATGACATTTGGTTGCATAAATAGTCTATATGGCGATTGTTAATTAATTGTAACTTATAATGTCGTACAACTTTATATTAAAAATTAGGAGATAAACAACAAAACGGTGAATTAAACTAAAATGTTTTATCTTATACTAGCTGGGCTTCGCTCAGCTTTCTGAGCAGCCCTTGCAAAGTTTGAGTAAAACGAAAATTACAGCAACAGCAAAAACCATATATAACATAAATTACTATATGTGCGTGGCAACTTGTGAAATCCCTGGGAAAATTTGTTTCTCTTTTCTTCTTTTCCTAAAGGAATACGGAGGAAAAAAAGTTTTTCCCGGGGATTTCTTTTTGGGAATATTTAGATTATCTTTCACAGATAACATCGATTTTAGTGTTTCTTCGAGTTTATAAGTGCCTGCTGATACACTCTATAATGTAAGAGCCTTACGTTTTGACATAAATGAGTTGAGTGTTTCCATTACATCCCATGACGCTCGACTCGTTTGGGAAAGTTCGAATTCTATAAGAACTAGATTTTCTAGAAATTTTGGACAATTTTGTTTTCTTTATTTACAGCGAACTGAAATTTGTACTGTCCATAAAAATGACTAGTCGGTAAGGCCCTAGTAACTGGGGCTAGTTTTTTGCTGAAGAAATCTCTTTATGAAAAACAAATATCAAAAGAGAGCCAAACTATTTCTTGGTGTTTGTTTTGTTATTTGTGTATGCAGCTAATTCGTTTGATAATTCTGAGAAATGCCGTTTCTCATGTCTTCTCTCTCTCTCTCTCTCTCTCTCTCCCTTTCATTTATTATTTACTTCGGCTTAAGCAATGATTTTTACAACGATGAATGCAATGCTTTGTTCAATGAGCGAATTTTAAAAAACTACAGACGCTAATTTTTTGGAATTGGCTTAACCGATTTTAAATCTGATAATTTTTGGCTAACCTACTCGTCAAGCTCTTTAAAATGATATATAATATGATATCATAGCACTTCTGGATCTTCTGGAATAAAATTGTAGTTATGTAACAATATAATCTTAACTAAACCTTATCAACTGTCTAAATATTTATCAGTTAATGAACTAGTAATAACATTAAATGACCAGTTGAATCAATAAAGAGTTAACTAGATTAATTAATTTTTTTTTCCATATCAATAGTAAATTAAAAAAAAAAAAGGGTTTATTGAAATGGATATATTAAAATTAACTATAAAAGTGTAACAATTTACAATACTTTGTAACAATTTGCAATACTTTGTAGCAATTTTCAAGTCAGTGTTCGAAAGCTTGAACATTCAACTCAAATACGCAAAGCGAAAGTAAATCATGAAGAACGTTCTCCTAATCGTGGCATTAATAGTACTGGTGCTGTTAAGCGCGTGTACAGGAAGAAACGTTGATGGTGATGTCAGTGGTGATTTTTATGATGGCGCTATTAATGAATTAACTGGTGGTATTAATATTGTTTCTGACGTAGTTTTAGCAAGCTATGGCAGTATTGATGGCGCTGTTGCAGCTAGTTTGTTCCAAGATATCTTCTCTGGTTTAGGTGATATTGAAAGCGACATAATTATTAGTTACAAAAATGATACCAAATTCGGTCAGGCTACAGCACATTTCGTAGATAATCTAAACAACTCTGCAGATATCTTTAAACAACAAGCTGAAGCATATACTGAGGCAATTTAAGATGATATAAACAATACTTTACAACAAGGTTCTATTGGTTTGCATCGTCCGTTCAAGCATTAAAACTCAATTTGAATGGTCAGCTAAAATTGCTGGAGAGTTGCGTGAAACGCGACGTTTTGAAAAAGATCTAGAATGTAAGCGCACTAGCACTAACAAATATAGCTACGACAGCAAATAATCGTTATGACGCACAAATCACCCAAGAGCAGGAACAAATTCTGAAAACTTGGAAAACATTTGCCAGCACTCAATTAGAAAACATTGAGAAGGAAACCGATAATAATGCATATATAAATAATAACGCCAAAGATGTCCTTAATGAGTATACGGATCTCTATAGCAATTATTTGAGTGTCTGCTCCAAAGAAGCAAAAAAAGAAGCCAGTGCATATGATAGAAAAGTCCAGAGTACAATTGTACCAGGCTTTTGTTCAACAAGCTATTGTTGAAGTGCAAGCTTGTCTGGGCAGTGATGGCAGCAACATATCAAGCAATAATTGTCATCCCAATACACGTACAGTGTTGACAAATTTACAAAAACCCCAACTGATTTGCAAATTCTAATCAAAAAAGGTGCAAGTCTTTTGAGGACAAACTATCAACGTCGTTCATGTGTTGCGCAAACTTTGGTCGAATACAAATTGGAAAGTTGTGCCATCCAAAAAAAAAATCAATCAATGAGTACAAAAAGATCACGGGCAATCATCATAGGTCGTCATCGTCCACGTCTCAGCACCATTCTTAAGAACAGAAATAAGCCCGTAGTAGCTCTTCTTGACAAAAGCTATTCTTCGCCAGATCTCAAGGCTAACAATATCGTTGTTTTTTATGCTGGATCCCATATATTTGAAATCCGTGACAACTTAGAATCTATAATTGTCAACAGTTACATTTTGTCCAAGGCGTCGTAATTTTGTCCTCGTTTACTGCCAAAGCCATTCGACGAAACTCCTTTCCAGACTGGTCAATGATGCGATGTCTACTCTCACGCTAAGATCAACCATTTTAATATCAGCATGTACAAGAATCATGATAGCCTTTTCAAGGGTAAAGCCGGAGATGCCGTATGATAGGGAATATGCTTGTCTGAAACCTGTCGGTCAGTGTCATGCTATATATATTCTAATCAACTCCGCAGAAACTCAAAGAGCAGGAACTGCCGCCTACAAGTGATCCCTAATCCTGCTCTCACATTCAGCTTCATAATCGACGATGAACAGTGGGTGCTCAATCCTGTCACCAAACATTGCGAATCATTGCACTCACGCCTTTCTGCCTCTCTCTTCTTGTGCTTGAAAATACTTTTCACTCCCCCTTCAATTCTCTGTATCGCTTGATCGTTTCAGTAGAATCGCGATACTTTTGATCGTACCACAGATTTCTCCGTCGACGATGGTGTCCAAGCACGGCGCTGTGGCATAACTTCAAGTGGCATAATTCCAAATTTTAATTTTGAGCTACCATATGCTTTTATCAGTAATTTACTAGGACAACCCAAAACTTAATTTCTCAAGATTTTTTTGACAGTTAGCTCCAAAACACTGACCAGAAGTAATTTTTTTCCAATAGCTTGTTAATAAAATTTGTTTATTGGACTTTCATATAGCTACAGTTTTATGGACAGTAAAACGCTGTCACCAATAGTAGACGAATTATTGGCCAAAAACTGATGCGATCAATTTTTGAAAAGCGATAAAAAAGCGATGATTTTTACTCAGCTATGGTAGTACTTTCATCCGGGGGCATAACAGTTAAAGAGAATGTTTTCAAGAATCGAAAAATAAGAGCTATTTTCAGAGGTTTTGTTTCATAAATCCAAAATAGTTATTATTTGTGACCAAATAAATTAACTGTAGCAGCTGTTTAAATATATAACTTTTAATAATCATTTCACAATTATAAATTTTTTACTATTATTTACTGTAAACTGACCATTTGTGTCAATAATTGAGAAACAAATTAATCAATTTTATTGTCCAAGCAATAACCGCATCGTTCAGAATTCACTATAAAAGTGCGGCAATCTGCACCATTAAGGTCAGTGTTCAAAAGTTTGAACCTTCAACTGAACTACGCAAAGCAAAAGTAAATCATGAAGAACGTTTTCTTAGTCGTGATATTAACCGCACTAGTGCTACAAGCTGCATGGGCTAATCCACGTCCAGGAAGTATTGGTGGCGGTTTCTTTGGTGGAATTGATGGTGGACTCGGTAGCATAGGAGGTGGAATAGGAGGTGGATTTGAAGGTGGATTCGGAAGTGGTTTCGGAGCTGTAGTAGTTGCTGGAGCTAATGATGAACTTTCCCCTACTACTGCAGCTACTTAAGCTTACCAGCTTGTCTATTAAACAAATAAAAAATAAAAATCAATTAAAATTTCAAAATAATTTTTGTAATCAAAACATCACTACAGATTTTTATTTTTGAAATATATAAAAATCAGCAGGGGTTTTTTTTTTATTTATATTCTTCAATGAATAAAAATTATGATTGGTTTTCACTTTTATTCTTTAATGTTAAAAATTAAAACTGATTTTTATTCCTCATATTTACTATCGAAACAGAATTTCACAAAAATTACAATTTTCAAATTATGACATATTTTGAAGCTAATATAGCAAAATTAAAAAAAAATTGTTCTAACTGTTTTTTTAATTAGACATAAATATCATAGATGTAGCTGTTGTCAGTGAAAGTTTGCCCTCAGAAACTAATTTCCGTTAAAATTGTAGATATACGCTATTGAATATAAGTCCTCGATATAAAACTTACTCATCGGATAAATAAAAATAGTAACTTATTAAAAATGGGTTTTTCGGTCCTAAGTCCAGATTTTGAGGACCGATTCTGGATAAAACTTTTTATGAAATAAGTATCTATACTCTATAGAATCAGATATAAAAAGTAATCCCAAATCCTTCTGGATATTTTTTAATTCGAAACGTAAGTGCAGTGGGTTTCCCCAATCGATGCGAGGAAATAATACCAAATGACACTTCTGATGAGGAAGTCGATGTTGATTACATTGTTGAATAGAACCAAATTTCCGATTTCGGTAGCATTCAATTACTGGAGGAGGAGGTCCTTGAGGCAATGGCGAGCCTGGACTCAAATAAAGGAGCTGGCTTTGACTTATTTCCTCCATCGTTCCTAAAAAATTGTGCTAAATTGCTCACTGCGGCTCTAACTTAAATTTTAACAAATCGTTTTTGTCAGGTGTTGTTCTAGATGAATGGAAAATCGCTTATATTCCTCCAATTTTCAAATTCGGTCAGAAATTTTTAATTGAAAACTATAGACCAATTGTTAAGCTTTCAGTGCTACCTAAAATTTTGGATAGCTTGGATAATAAACGTTTATTAAGTCATATAACTTGAGGAAAAGCTAGGAATTCATTCCAGTCTTTTAAAATGGATAGAATCTTACCTCGCTAACAGAAAACTTATTGTCAAAGTCGATAGATTGACTTCTGAAGTTATATAAAGTAGTCAACTGGGACAATAATTATTCTTGTTTTTTATAAATGACCTAACTCGTGTGTTCAAATTCTGTAATTTTTTATTTTACGCGGACGATCTGAAAATGTTCATGAGCGTAAAAGACATATCTGATACTTCTAACTTTCAGAAAGATATAAACTCTATTATCTCTTGGTGCACGATAAATGGAATGAAGCTGAATTTTTCAAAATCTAATGTATTGACTTACTCTCGTAATCAATTGCCAATTGTAAATAATTACTACTTCAATGAAAATGACCAATTTTCTAGAGCAAACACTGTTAAGGATTTGGGCATTCATTTCGATGCCTGATTTTCTTTTAATATTCATAAAGACTACATGATCTCCAAAGCTTATTCTATTATTGGTTTCTTAAAACGTAACTCAAACGAATTTTTGGATCCATTTACTTTAAAGCCGATATATGTGAGCTTGGTCAGGTCAATACTCGAGTATCTCAGTATTATTTGGGATCCCTACTACGTCTGCGATATCAATCGCATCGAAAAAGTCCAGAAAAGATTCATAAGATTTGCTCTTTGCCTACATATGTAAGTCGATGCCAACTTTTAGGGTTTCAAACTTTGGCTGCGAGGCGAAAGACTCAAGGTGTCTTATTTGTAAAGGATATCCTTGATAATAAAATCGATTCGCCTGAGCTGCTTAAACTCATACCTTTTTATGCTCCAGCAAAAGCTCTTAGAGAAAGGTCATTGTTACGAATTATGGAAACAATTACCCTATTTGCAGACGCTGGTCCTGCTGCAATGATATATCTACTCATTTAGATTTTAGCAGTAATAGAACATGCTTCAAAAGGTCACTAAAGGAATATTTTTTAAGTTAAGTTTTACCTTTTTTGATTTTTTGTTAAATTAAGTTAAGTTTAAGTTCGTAACCCGTGCTGTAAGGGCTACGCCCAGTAGGTCGTAAATAAATAAATAAAATTCTGAGTATACAGTTTGCGACGACCAAATTTTGGTGATAAAAATTATGGCCACACAATACTTCGCTACGCCTCTGTACACCAAATATGACAACAACGCAACAGAAAAAAATCTTGTCAAAATTTAAAATTTGATATCACGCGATTGACCAATCGCAGGAGAGCAACAAAATACAACATCATATTTTCCAGTCGCGACTGCGATAAACTGGAAAAGAAAAGGAAGAAGAAGAACTGCCTATAAAGCAGCAAGCACAGCAGTATTCTTCTGCTCATTACACCGATAGCTCTCATCGTGTTAGCATCGGATTGTGCCGATAGCTCTCGGGGCGAGAGAAGACAACCAAAGAAAACAACTAGAAGACGATCGGGTGAGTAATTTTAGTGTACCAACGAACAGTAACAAGACAATCTAGTAGGGCAAATGATTGATCGACTTGCACGGTAGTGGGCCGACTTGGTCCAGTGGGCAACAAAACGCCAGGTCTTACCTTTGTCTATGATGTGTTACAGTTTGCTGATTGATCGACGTGGACGGTAGTAAGCCGACTCTGTCCCCAGGAGGAAGACAACGGACGGAGAGCGATACCACCGGGTACACTATAACGCGAGGCACGCACACCAGCATTGTTTCCTGCATCGCCCACAGCAGCGTTTCGCCGACGTTCAGCAGTGTTATTCACACTACGCTCAGCATTGTTATTCTCTTCTCAGACCACCGCAGCGCTACGTCAGTGCATCGCCATTATTATACAAACTACGTACGGAATTGACTTTACATGGGGCATTGCAGCGCTACATCAGCGCATTCACACTACGCTCAGCATTGTTTCTCAGACGAAGCACAGCAGCGCTACAGACAGCGCTCCAGCATTGTTTCTCATACGAAGCACAGCAGCGCTCCAGCATTGTTCTCATACGACGCACAGCAGCGCTACAGACAGCGTCCCAGCATTGTTCTCATACGACGCACAGTAGCGCTACAGACAGCGCCCTAGCATTGCGCTCATACTACGCACAGCAGCGCTACAGACACCGCTCCAGCATTGTTTCGTATTCCAATTCCAGAAGTTTTTGCTTGTATCTGTGTTAATGTTTGAAATTTTTGACAATTGAAATCAATAGCAGAAAAACCGAGTAAGTGTGAAGCCTAAATTACAATAGCGCGTCGTGGCAGTAAAGCAGCAGCAGTATGCAGCGCTGCTGGGGTTAGCTCCATTTCGAAATTTACGTCAGTAACCAGCTCTTTTTTTTTACTGCCACTGCAAAACGCACTATTGTTTTCAAAACTGGAAAAATTTATTGGGCCAATTTTCAGTTTTCCACATAGCCGTGTAACGGCAAGAAGAATTTAAGAATTTTTTCTCAATTGAATCTAATAATAGACAAAAAACGAAATTGCTTGCTGACTGTTTCTGTTTCTGCAGTAAAGGTAAGGAAATGCTACATGATGCCTCCAAGTGGGTCTCGTCAATTAAGCTGGTTCAAAAATACCACAAATAACATCCTATTTTTTATACCCGGTTTTGAGAAGAAGGAACACAACTTTGTTTTACTTTTTTAATCTTTTGTTTTTTTATTATTATTACTAATATTATTACTTAATATTGTAACTTTTTTTTTTTCCAAAGAAGGAATATTTTATTTTTTATGAATTTCTTTATTTTTCATAACTTTTATAGCTTTAAGTATGACTGAATACACAAAAAAGCTGTGAATAAATCGTGTGAATAGTATTTTTTTTTGATAAAATTTCTATGCATTAGTAGAAGTGGAGACATTTTGAAAAATTCCTCCTCTGTAAAAAAAAATCCAAAAAATTCCTTGGCATAAAATTTTCAAAACGGCAGCACTGAATACAACTTCATCCAAGTAAGAGAAGGATGACCAACCTCCTAACTCTAAGAAAGCAAATGTTAAAAAGCTTAATCCACAGTTGGGAATGAAAACGATTAACCCCCGCTCTTTCCAGTCACAGTCGCTCTTGAGAGTCTGGACCCCATGAAGAATAGTAGGGTGGCTAGTCCCTGTGACTAAACTGGCCAAGGTCAGGTACATCCACAAACTGGAATTGATTGCAATAAAGCGCCACGAAATATTAGACGCCTAGTTCCTAGTATTAAAAACCGAAGAACCTTGGAGAGGTGACACTCTTTAAAAGAGATAAGCACAACAGGAAATTATGGGTTTCGCGTCGCCAATGTACAGGCAGTTCAAGCAGCTACAAATTCACCTTCATCAGGTTGATACCGAGAAACTTGACTTTTACTTCAGCAATATTCGATGCATGCATTAAAAGCAATACAACAAATTAAACTTAATTTAAATAGCTTAATTTAACGAAGTAAAATAATTATTATATTAAATTTTAATATATTAGAAATTTTAAAAATTTAAAGAAAATTTAAATTTTAAATATTATAAAGAAAGCAATCAAGAGGTGAAGGGAGCTAAAATACGTAATTTTAATATATTTTGCTGCTTAAGTATAAAATGTATCAAAATAGATAAATTTTAGCGGCTGTTTAAATATTTAACATTTAATAATCTTTTCATAATTATAAACTATGTACTATTATAATACAACTGTAAACTGACCATTTGTGTCAATAATTGAGAAACAAATTAATAAATTTCATTATCCAAGCAATAACCGCATCGTTCAGAATTCACTATAAAAGTGCAACAATCCGCTCCATTAAAGTCAGTGTTCAACAGTTTGAACCTTCAACTGAACTACGCAAAGCAAAAGTAAATCATGAAGAACGTTTTCTTAGTGGCGACATTAACCGCACTAGTGCTACAAGCTGCATGGGCTAATCCACGTCCAGGAAGTATTGGTGGCGGTTTCTTTGGTGGAATTGATGGTGGAATCGGTAGCATAGGAGGTGGAATAGGAGGTGGATTTGAAGGTGGATTCGGAAGCGGTTTCGGAGCTGTAGCAGGTGCAAGAGCTAATGATGATCTTTCCACTACTACTGGAACGTATCTACCAGCTAGTCTATTCTCAGGTATCTTCGATGACATAGCAATTCTCGGAAACGACATAATTGATAATTTCAAAGACGCTACCAAATCTGGAGTAGAAACAGCAAAGAATTTCGCTGATAATCTAAAAAAAACTACAGATATCTTTATAAAACAAGCTGAAGAATATGGTGAAGCAGTTGGTGAGGATGTGCATAGTGCCTTCCAACAAGGACTTATTGGTTTGACATCGTCTGTGCAAGCATTACAATTAAATTTAGATGCACAGATAGAATCGTTAGAGAATCGCATAAAACGTAATGTATTTAAAGAATTTCTAAATGCTCTAGATAGAGCAAATGCAAGCGCTACTGAACTACAAAATATTGCCACGACTGTGCATCATCGCTATGATACAAAAATCGCAGAAGAAGAAGAAAGCATTCAGAAAATTTGGAATAAATTTGCAAGTGAGCAAATTGCTGTTGTGAAAGATAAAACCAGTGATAATCAGTATACAATAAAAAAGGCTGAGGGCATCATCAATGAGTATACCAAACGTTATAGAAATTATTTGACTAGCTGTTCCAGTGATGTGATAAGAGAAGCTAAAGCATATGAGACAAAAGTCCAGGGCACCATCCAATTGTATCAGGCTATTATCCAACAAGTGATTGGAGAAATAGAAACATGTCTGGCCAGTGATGATAGCGCTAGATCGAGCCTGCAATGTCGCAGCGATACACGCTCTGTACTCGCGCAATTGCGCAGGTCACCCGCAGACTTTGTAAAATTAACCAGACAAGGTTTAAATTTCTTAAACGCGAACTACCAACGTCGTACTTGCGTTGTGCAAACTTTGCTCGAATACAGACTTGAAAGTTATGCGATTCAAAGGCAAATTAACCAACTGATTGATGAATATCAACAGATTACTGGTGGTAATAATGGATCTCAGGGAGGCGGCAATGATGGATCACAGGGAGGCGGTAATGATGGATCTCAAGGAGGCGATAATGATGGATCTCAGGGAGGCGGTAATGATGGCTCTCAGGGAGGCGGTAACGATGGCTCTCAGGGAGGCGGTAATGATGGCTCTCAGGGAGGCGGTAATGATGGCTCTCAGGGAGGCGGTAATGATGGATCTCAAGGTGGTGGTAATGATGGATCTCAGGGAGGCGGTAATGACGGTTCACAGGGAGGCGGTAATGATGGATCTCAAGGAGGCGGTAATGATGGATCTCAAGGAGGTGGTAATGATGGATCTCAGGGAGGCGGTAATGATGGTTCTCAGGGAGGCGGTAACGATGGATCTCAGGGAGGCGGTAATGATGGATCTCAAGGAGGTGGTAATGATGGATCTCAGGGAGGCGGTAACGATGGTTCTCAGGGAGGCGGTAACGATGGATCTCAGGGAGGCGGTAATGATGGCTCACAGGGAGGCGGTAATGATGGATCTCAAGGAGGTGGTAATGATGGATCTCAGGGAGGCGGTAACGATGGTTCTCAGGGAGGCGGTAACGATGGATCTCAGGGAGGCGGTAATGATGGCTCTCAGGGAGGTGGTAATGATGGATCTCAGGGAGGCGGTAATGATGGATCTCAAGGAGGCGGTAATGATGGCTCTCAAGGAGGCGGTAATGATGGATCCCAAGGAGGTGGTAATGATGGATCTCAGGGAGGCGGTAATGATGGATCTCAAGGAGGTGGCAATGATGGCTCTCAGGGAGGCGGTAACGATGGATCTCAGGGAGGCGGTAATGATGGATCTCAAGGAGGTGGAGATAATGAATCTCAGGGAGGCGGTAATAATGGATCTCAAGGAGGTGGTGACAATGAATCTCAGGGAGGTGGTGCTGATGGATCTCAGGGAAGCGGTAATGATGCTTCTCAGGGAGGCGGTAATGATGCTTCTCAGGGAAGCGGTAATAACGGCAACAGTGATTAGCAAGCTGATAATAGCCAAGAAGGCAATTGTTTCCCAAGTCATCGATATAATTAGAGCTCTTTTTCATGGATATACGATGGCAATATTTCAAAAGAATTTTAGTGCATAGAATAGTTCCTATTATTGGTGTAGGTGTAGGGTGCAATATTTAGTTGAAATAAAATAAAGAATTGAAATAAAAATATATATTGCAAAAATATTAAGTCGTTTTTTTTAATTTAAAAATAAAATGAATTGCTGTTCGCTGTTTACCAGTGGCAGGCACATTTATCACTTTTATAGGGATTTCCTTTTTCGACCTACGCGTACAACTGTTGCCTTTATACTGTTATTTTTTAGTTCAGAGAAAAATTCAGCTTCTAACTGACATTTTTATATGATTTACCCTAAACTCGGCCTGCACTTTTATAGAGATTTCAGAAAATTCTCGTTCCATTAAGAATACATTTTTACAAATGGTTTTCTGAACCCAAAGAAGGCTCAGCCTAAAACTGATACTTTTGTATGCTTTTTTTTTTTTTTTTTGTTGTAAAAATAGTGCAGCCTGCAAAAAAAAGAACCATATACATTGAGTTTTTTCTGATCCCAAAATAGACCCACCATGAGACTGACATTTCTATATGGTAGTGATACTTTCCTGGGAATCCTGAACGAGACTCACCTAATAATTATTATTTCCATAGGGGGTTTCCAAGTCGTACAGGAGTCATCGAGTGTATGAAACAGTTGCATTATGTTGTGTTTAGCCTCAAAATAAACCCAAACTAATTTCAATTGAGAACATTGATTGTACTTGCTTTTAATAAAGCATCCCACATTGTCATAATACCTCCGAAAGTAATTCAACGTACCTGCAACAAGAAAAAAGTAAAGATTTCGATTAGGTTTTGAGTCAGTAATAAATTCACCTATTTAGTTTTAGAAAAAAGTAAAATCATAAAAAAACAATCAAGAGGTAGGAGAAAGGGCTAGCATAAAAAAGTTCAATACTTTCAACTGCTTCACTTCTTATACACAAAATAGATTTATCTGTCTGTCATTCATTGTTTTTGAATCAGCACACTGCCGTCGTCGAGGTCGAAATAATTCCAGAACATAAAAAAGGCCGCACACGACTGTATGTCGAAGTTTTCCGCAGATTTCTAACAACAACAAAATTAAAAAACAAATTCACTGAACCACAATAGTCAAGTCAATGTAAGTCTGTCTGTCTCTCCGTCTATCTAACTGACTCTTCTAAACGTTGAAAAAACTGTCAAAAGCGTGTAAAGAAAAATAGAAGTTTCTATTCTTTCAGAAAATAATAAAAAAAAAAAATCACGAAAATTTATTCATACGAAGCAAAACAAGTGAATTGAGAGCTTTCGTGAGAGCAGAGAAACGGAGGTTTTAAAGGGTGTAGGAAGACAGAGCTGTCTGCACAGACAAAAAGAGAAAGAGAGGGAGAAAAATAGAGAGGGCAGGCAACAGTTCAGGCGCAACACATAGCTACATAAAAAATAACGCCTAAAAAGTTTTGAATTTCAAATAAACAAAAAAATTTCAAAAACAAAAACTGGCAAAAAAAAACCTGTCACGTGATTGCTCAACAAATGACAGCATGAGACGATGACGATGCAACGACAAAATGTCACACATACTCGTGCATAACTAAATATGCCAACTGCTTCTCCTGTTGCCTAACTGCTTGCCTCTTGAACCTTTGCATTTCTTTAGCTTTGATTTTTTGGGCTTTTTTGTTTATTCCTTTTCTAAAGGCATAGAATTTTAATTGAATTTTCTTTTATTGGCAACTACAAATAACAAAAACAAGAACTCTGCATAGCTTTGAGAAGAGATATGCATACAGGTAACAAGAGAAAATTGTCGTCCTCAAAAATATTGTAGGAAATGCATACCTACGTACCTTTTTTACGGTGCTTTGCACACACACACACACACATACAAAAAAACTCACTACAAATGCCTAAAAGTGAGCAATGAATTTTAATGCAAAAACAATTTAGCATGTGATGTTACTATTGTTGTTGCTGCTGTTGTTGTTGTTGTGGCATATGGTTACAATGAAATCGGTAGCAGAAAAAATGAAAAAGAAAAGTTAAAATGACAAAAAACACTATACTTTTTCTACCTTCTTGCTTTGTTTTTGTTTTATCGTCGCTTTCGAATGTATTCGTTTGTACGTATGTTAGATAGAGTCGAAAGTTTATGGTGGTGTGATTTTTGACAAGTGTTTGATTCAATTTTAAGCTAAAGGACAAGACAAGCCAAAATTTTTATTTCTTGTTGCTTTCAATTTATGCATAGGCAGCAAGAAATGTAGTACGCCAAAACAAAAAAACAGAAAACAATTTCAAAGATTTTTTAATTGGTATTAAATTTTGATCAATAGTTTTTGCTTTTAGAAAAATAACGACGTAGATTTGATTGCACATGGTTCGGGTTGAGCTCACACCTTAGGCGCCTTGGAGTCAAACTAATAGTTTGAAAGAAGTTTCAAGCTGCTATTTATAGTAATGGTGACTTCTATCACTAGCGTAAAATGAACAAATTTTAAATAAAATCAGCCGTATACATCGTACTTTTAAGCGGCTATTACGTAAAGCTTCGCAGTTTGACAGGAAAGGCAGCTAAAATTTTCCATTTAAAAGCAGCTCTTTAGCAATATACAAAGGAGCAGTATAATTATTCAGTAACTGTTATTTTAAAGCAGTAGAAATTTTGACAGAAAAGTAGTAAACAATAATTGTTTATGATAGTTTTTTAGGAGACTATGAAAATTAAATCTAGAGGTTAATTTTCAAAGTCATGACTTAAGTTCATGTCAATTTCGTTATTTGAAGTTATATATAAACAGGTTAATGAACAAATGTAGTCATCACAACAACAATGTATATAGAGACGGGCAAATCAGACGGCCGTTTCGGAATCCGCCACAATTCCTCATCAGTGATCTTAGTGATAGTTCTTAATCTTTCAATATCCTATATAAGCTACTAATATTTGCAATCATAACCCAGAATTACGGATTTGATTCCAAATATCTTCACTGAATAGAGATATTGAAAGAAACTACCACTACCGTTCTATACACTTATGTTGTTGTTTGTTCCCATTGTAGCTAGTCTGCATAACAGTTCGTTATTTGAAAGTCTAGTACATGGGAGAGTGTGTGTGTTTATGAGAAAATGATTCCAGGTGTCATTTTTTCTGAACGGTCCCCATTTGATCAGTTCATGATAGTTTTTTTTTTTTTAGGAGACTATCAAAATTAAATCTAGAGGTTAATTGTTTAAGCCACTGAGTTCAACTGTCTAAAAATATACAAAATGCTTACAGTGTTTTTTCACTGTGATTGAATTTTTGGCAACACATCGGCTGAACATTAGCAGAATCTCGAATTTCTTAATAAACTCGCATGTAGCCCACCGATTTGCACTTTCAGAAAAAACTACAAAAACAATCACAGTGATTTGAAAGCAGCACAAATTGTGACTCAGAAGTAGCAGCTTTCCACATATTTAACTTTTTTGAAAGAAGAAGTCAGTAACAGGGTTTTATATAAACTGCGTTTTATTCGCCACTTGCTTCTAGTTATGTATAACTAGCAGCGATAATTGTATGGGAAAACAACAACAAAGCGGCAGAGATAACAGTTATGATTATAGCTGTTATGTACACTTAACAAGTTGTTTAACTACATCAAATTCTATTTTGAACTGCTAATAGCGAAACAAGAAGCGTGACAGTTTGGCAAAAAACAGAAAAGGAAAATATTTGAAATGTCTGGCAATGAAAATAACTTAAATCATCGTTAAATATTCTTATAAAGAGTAAAAACTAAAAACAATACCCGCGATTGACCGCAATGACTGGGATCCATTAAAATGTTTCAGCTCTAGCGGCTGAGCAGTTTCATTGTGAAAATCATTATAACGAAGAAGAGAGTTAACAACTTACTGGCGAATAAATCACAGCCATAGTTAGGTTTGATTCAAGTTTAATGTCGGTGCATGTTTGATCTTAGTTTTAGTTTGGTTTAGGTTTGATTTAGGTTTGGTTTAGGTTTGGTTTAGGTTTGGTTTGGTTTAGGTTTGGTTTGGTTTAGGTTTGGTTTAGGTTTGGTTTAGGTTTGGTTTAGGTTTGGTTTAGGTTTAGTTTAGGTTTAGGTTTGGTTTAGGTTTGATTTAGGTTTGGTTTAGGTTTGGTTTAGGTTTAGGTTTGGTTTGGTTTAGGTTTGGTTTAGGTTTGGTTTAGGTTTGGTTTAGGTTTGGTTTAGGTTTGGTTTACGTTTGGTTTAGGTTTGGTTTAGGTTTGGTTTAGGTTTGGTTTAGGTTTGGTTTAGGTTTGGTTTAGGTTTGGTTTAGGTTTGGTTTAGGTTTGGTTTAGGTTTGGTTTAGGTTTGGTTTAGGTTTGGTTTAGGTTTGGTTTAGGTTTGGTTTAGGTTTGGTTTAGGTTTGGTTTAGGTTTGGTTTAGGTTTGGTTTAGGTTTGGTTTAGGTTTGGTTTAGGTTTGGTTTAGGTTTGGTTTAGGTTTGGTTTAGGTTTGGTTTAGGTTTGGTTTAGGTTTGGTTTAGGTTTGGTTTAGGTTTGGTTTAGGTTTGGTTTAGGTTTGGTTTAGGTTTGGTTTAGGTTTGGTTTAGGTTTGGTTTAGGTTTGGTTTAGGTTTGGTTTAGGTTTGGTTTAGGTTTGGTTTAGGTTTGGTTTAGGTTTGGTTTAGGTATAGGTTTGGTTTAGGTTTGGTTAGGTTTACTTTTGGTTTGGTTGGAGTTTACATTAGATCCATTTAAGTTAAGTTTAGGTTCATTTATTTTTAGTTAATTTATTTAGCCTTAATCCAAGTTGATTTACACTGTTAGAGATAGAAGCAATGAGGTGACTTATTTACAAATAAGTAATACACATAGCTAAAAAAATTTTCATTTTCTAATGCTTTCCACACACATACAACTGAAGTGGAAATTTTGTCACGTTCTCAAAAGAAATCCCGTTTGGAATCTTTTTTGAGAAATTCAAATATTTAGTTCACATTCGAATGCATTTCCTTCTACGTTTCTAACTTCGACTAATTGCATACGTTTTAAAAGCAAATCTTCGCATATTACATTTTGCATATCTAAATTCAAATGCACCATAAATGTTTGTAAAAGAATTTGCAGCCACATATCCCAATACACACGTGCAACACTTCAGAGGCAGAGATTTCTTCGTTATCTCACAAAATTTCTTAACACAAAACAAAAGACAAACAGAGCAAAAAAGATTGTACAAAAGAAAATAGGAGAAAATATTACTACCTCATTTAAGAATGTATATACCGAATTTTCACATACATATGTGTTCAAGCAACCACAACTTTGATTTTTGTGGTTGTTGCTGCTATTTCTGGTACTGGCGCTCGTTGGCATCTTTATGCTATTGCCTTTTGCACACCTTTATGTGCCTTTTATCATATGTTAAACAGTAGCGTGCAATGGCGCTTTCGACTGTGACTCCAAATGACAGCAACAGCGTTGCATCTCAAGGGAGTCACACATTTACACATATCATTCTACAGTTTTCTGCGCTTTCCTTACTTTTTTTTTATTATGTTTAGCTGATACAACCTTTCTCTCATTGGCTTGTTTTCTCTCTGCCTTGCCTCAGTGAGGTGTGTGTATGTAAAATGAAATAAAATACGCATATATATGTATAAATTAGTATTACCAATTCCCTTGATTGTTACCATTTTTCCGTTTTTCGCGTACCATTTTGTTACATTTTTTCTGTATACATTTGATTCTACAGCAATGTATGAGTGAGTACATAGCAGTAGAACATTTTTATGTACACCAGTGTGTGACTATTACTATACTTTTGTGCTTTGCTATGCTGTGCTGTACTGTTAAAACTGCTGCTGCTTTTATGCTAATTAAGTAACTGTGGATTTTGTTGCGCGACACAGATTGCAGAGTGTCTTCTTCTTGGGAATACACTCGCTCGTAATGCATGGTGCATTTAGCGAACGAAAAATATATAAAATGGTAGTAACTAGTTATAACCCAGTTGAACTTTCAATGATCGTAGGAGTAATCATTGAGTGCTCCAAAGCGAGCAATCGATTACTCCCTATTACTCCAGAGCTCTTGCATTTTGTACTCCTTTTTAACATTGCATGCCTCCATGAGGAGTAATAAAAGGAGGACACGCTAGTAAGCACGCAAGCAAGCACTTGAGTGTGCCAAGGTTCAAATCCCACAATATTTATTTTTTTTAATTTAAATATTATATTCATTTTTGCTCATTACTTTTTATTTTTTTATTTTTTTTTTTTTTTATTATTTACTATTATAATTTTATTATTTTTTTGAGTTGCCTTTTTCCAAGCACGAACCTGGGCTTGAAAAATTCGCATTGCGAATATTAAACGACGCGCTTACCGACTGAGCCACACAAGCAAATTTATTGCTATTGAATTTTGTTTCTTTTACTCTTGCAATGATTCTAGTACTACTTACTGATTTTTAACTCTTTGATGCCATGATTTTAAAGAAAATAAAAACACCAGTTGCACAGAAATTTTTTTGGTTTATATCATTACCAGCAGAATGAGAAACTGTAAATAAAATATTAAACTGTGTGACTATAAGTAATCTCAACTTTTCGAGGTGGGTTAAAATATATCACACTATGCATAAAAAAATATGCAAAAAGTGGGGCAGTTTATACCCTACCTACCGTAAAGAATTGCCTGGGCAAGAGAGAGTAAGATATACAAATTTGAACTACTCAATCAGGCTGTCTTTGCTTATCACTATTTCTAAAAATAGACCATATGAAGTTATGAATTGAAGTTGCTCGTTTATCTCTCCTTTTCGAGTAAAGAAATCATTAATCGTTTGAGGAGTACTCACTGTTTGTGCAACTGGGAATTCAAAAAGCCATATGTACAGTTAAGACCAAAATGTGCAACAGATAGTATTTTATATGCTGTGTGTACTTTGAGTTATTACATGCTGAGAGAAAAAGTTCAACAAAAAGAATCTCTTTAAATAATTGTTAAACAGTTTTCAGTTTTTAACGCTGCTTTTTTTCTAATTTTTTTATTGCCTAACTATTTGTTTAGTATTGCACGATCACGCCCAATGTGGGCAAGGTCGTCTATAAAAATTCTACTTATTTCTAACCTTTAAGCAGTTTTTATACCTTTATTTGTATTACTATAAAATTTTACGATAGTGGGGAAAAAAGGTCCAAAGTCACAGCCTCACGCTGAGCGTCAAAGAGTATTTCGATTGGCCTTTACCTATTCATTTTTATTTGTATTACCCTAGTGTTTACCCAAGTGTTATCTGTTCAGAACCAATGCATTTTGAGCACATATTTTATACCCCACGTCGGGCGCCAAACAAAATTCTCCCTGGTTGCAACTTTTGGCTAATTTTTATCTTATTATTTTTATTACTAAGACATTTTACAACTGTGGAATGGAAAGGCTCAACGGCAATGTCGCTTGTCTTCAGACTATTCATTTTTTATTGGCATTGGAAAATTTGTCCAAGCATATGCTTGAGCAAATTTTAGAGTTAGTCTTCGTTTTACTAATTTATCTAATTTATCAGCGAGTTACGTCCTACATTGATTAATTAATTTAATCCTTAAATGCGCAATACGTCCTATTTCAATTAAAAACATACTTTGACGTACTATTTGCGGTTCTGAACAACGTTTGTTCCACGAGCTTTCAAATAATTTTGTTTAGGGTGCCGTAATTTCGATTTGCATGATTGGCCACTGTAGTAACCTTTGGGGATTATCTGGAAATTAATTAAAATATATATGCAATAATTTTTAAGAACAATTATTAGTTGTTATCCCATACCGTTTGGCACAAATTTTTTATATCTGCAATATATTTGAATATATAAATTCGAAAATAAAAAAACCTTATTTTTTGTTTGCTTTTCAAAATTTTTGCAAAATATGTTTCGAGTTAAAAATAATAAAAGTTGTCATTTTTTTGAATTGAATTTATAAAAAATTACCTACTTTTAAATTAGAAAAACACTAAAACTTTCTTTCTATGATACTTTTTTCAGACGATGCAAATATGCATCAAAACTCATTTAAGTGTTAAAGAATATTAAGTCTAAATCTAAAACTTTTAAAGCAGCTTGGCTGTCTGTGATATAGATATCTTAACCCTATCTTGAAAACACTGGTGTCTAGGTGCTGTAAGTAGACCCCTCCCCATTTTGAACCGTCCGTGTAGTTTAATTTCAAAATTTCACATGATTTCTTATTCAATCAAATGCTTTTGTTGGGAGAAATGTGAAACTCAGTTTGAGTTAGTTCGGTACTTGTGATAGATAGAATTTTACTACTAGTTTTTGGCCGTCGAATCTGAATTTTGGATTTTGTTATCATATTTGGCCTAAGCTTTTGTCTGAATTTGTAAACTTTTTGGTCTGAGTTTTATTCAAATTTGGTGTAATTTTTGGGGTGCTTTTGGTGTAATTTGAGTTTAGTCTAGATTTTGATCTGATTTGGGACTGAATTTTCATCTGCATTTTGGTCAACTTTTTGTCTAAGTTTTGGTTGCTGATGTAAATTTTGGTCTAATTTTTTATCTGAGTTTTGAATTGATTCTTTAGTCTACTTGGGTGTAAGATTTGGTCACATTGTTGATCAGAACTTGACCTAAATTTTAGTTGTAGTTTTGATCCGATTTTAGATTTGAATGTAGATTTTATTTCAAGTTTGAGTTTTTTTTCTGATTTTTGGTATAATTTCTGGTCTGCTTAAGGTCTGAGTTTCACTCAGGTTTTTACTCTCTTGAACTGCTTTTCGACTGAGTTATGGTCTACTAATTAGTTTCAGGTTATGTCTTTAATTTGGTTTGAATTGTGATTTGAATTTTGGTCTGAGACTTGTCTGAGTCTTGATCTCAATTTTGGTCTGAGCTCTAGTCTAATATTTAGTCTACTTTTGACTGGGTTTTTGTCTTAAATTTGTTGTAAGTTTTAGTATAAGTTTTAGTCTGAAGTTTAATCTGATTTTTGTGTAGTGTTTTTTTAGCTGATTTTTTGTCTACATTTGGTATGATTTTTTATCTAAACATGATATGAATTTTCATCTGGTTTATCGTCTAATTTTAGTTTTATGAAAAACAAACAAACGAACAAGCTCGATTGGAGCATATTTGGGCATGAACGGATAGCTCTTGTAATACGAAAATAAAACTCATATTTGAATTAGTAGTATTTTTCTGATTACATCCTTTTTTCATAGTATGCCATATTTAGTTTGATTCTAACTATGAAAAGATTTCAATACCAAAGTGGGTTGATTTCAAAAATTACCGATTTCCATGTTGTAATATTGTTAAGTTTTAAAAATTATAAGAAGTATTTGTATAAATTGAAGTACTACAAGTTTATTCAACAAATATTGATTGCATTACTTTTTGATAAACATTTAATGGTTTCAAAACGCACACCTAAATAATACTGAATTCGCTCACAAGCCAACAAGCACACATCACATTCACCATCAACACTACATTAAACAATAACATACCATATATGCCAGTGCCGTTTTAGCCTTGAGAGAATTATGAACTTTTTTTATATAAAATATGTTTTCAGGGAGAAGAGATAATAATTATTATTTATTTGTCATTCATGCATTTGTTTTTTAAGTTATTAACTTAAATTTTAATCAGTTTTTATTTTTTATTATATTTATTTATTATCTTATAATATAATCACTGAGTTGAGTTTATGGCTATGTGCTTTTGACGAGATTCCAACTGAAAGAATTAGTTAATTATTGCGTCGTAATAGTAATTCATGTTGAATGGACATAAAAGCAAATGCATTCAATTTTTCATCATACATTGAGTTGCCTAACGCATTTGTTATAATTTACAATTTCGCTCAGAGCCCTGCAAAACCTGAAGACGGCACTGATGTGTGTATAAGTAAATAGCTATTAACGCTTTAAGCGAACCAGTCAACCGCCTGAGAAGCGTGCTAATTCAATTTAAAATGCTCTTTGTTTTTGTTTTTGTTGGTCCGCTGATGTTTTACTGATATTACTACTACAGTTATAAAATCTAGAGCGCGTTCATTTTAAAGTCCAAATGCCAAAAGGGGTGGATTGGCGTAAACACACACACACACGCATACACATGTAAATATTTCCCCACATGTATGAGCAGTATATACAGGGTGACAATCGTAAAGTGACGCACACATTTCAGCAGTTATTTTCAAAAGGACGTACTTCCATTAAGTACAATTAAGTGTTAACATTGCTGAATATATAAGCATTCATTTGAACCCCACCTCATTCAATATAACATCCTTTAGCCTGCACACATGTCTTCAATCGATCCGGAAATCGTAGGACTGTTCGCCGCAGGACTTCCTGATCAATTTCAGTCCAGGCTTTCTCTAATGAATTTGTCAGCGACTCCAGACTGTGGTGTTGAGATGCACAAGCCTTACCCTCTAAAATACTCCAAATAGAGTAGTCCATTGGATTCAAGTCTGGGGAGTATGGTGGCCATTCTTGAGATGTTATGAATCCAGAAAAATTGTCTTTTATCCATGTTTGCGTTAATTTTGCCATGTGGGAAGGTGCAGAATCTAGCTGGAAAGTCCAGTTTTCATTTCCAAATGTGTCTTGGGCCCAGAGAAGAACTTGTTCCTTTAAAATGCTCCGATAAACAACCTGGTCAATTTTAACACCCTCTTCAACGAATATTAGAGGGGTTCTGGCATTAGCGGAAACTCCAGCCCATACCATAACGGAAGCTGGCTTTTGAACTCGGCCAACAGTCCTATTTTGTTGCGATGATGACGTTAGCCACATTCGGTCATTTTGCGCATTGAAATGTTGTTCAACCGTGAAAATTTTTTGATCTGTAAACAAGATATTTTCAACATTTTTTAACACGGAGGAGCGTAGCAACGCCTTGCATCTTTGCAGTCGCAAATCTTTCTTTTTTTGTGTCAGATCTTGAGCTTTTCGGAGCTTGTACGGCTTAAGATTAAGCTTTGCAATGATTCGCACTGTTTCACGGTTTACTCCCACTTCCTTAGCGATTTTTCTCATTGAGCGCCTTGGATTTCGCTTGATTCGTTTACGAATTTTTTCTGTTAAACCAGTAGTGGCAACTGTTGAAAATTTTCTCCGGTCTCTATCTCCAAAACCCCCAGTTTCATTATATCGAATAATAGCTCGGTCTACCGTACGACTTGAAAAATTTAAAGCCTTTGCAATTTGACGGCTACAATAATTTGCCAAATGAAATTTCATAATTTCACGACGAATATTTTCCTTGTCCATTTTTATGGAAATTTCAAAATGTAATAACAAAAATTCAAATGAAATTAAAAGCAAAGCCAATGATGAATGAATTTGCTTTTTAAATTAAAGTAACGGTAAATGGCAAAGCTTGCTGCAGAGTATTAAACTTGCGTCACTTTACAATTGTCACCCTGTATATATTTATAGCTTATATTTGTAGCTTAACATTCTCATGCGGCATATTAATGAAATTTTCAGTAATTGAAATCCAGCTGAGTGTATTGTATACACATATACCAATAGTATGTGTGGGTGTGTTATATGTCATACAATATTATCCCGATAATTACTTCATAACATATATATATACAAACGCACACATATACCAACAATTTGATAGTTTGGGTAGTTTAATTTGACCCTCGCTCAAATGAATTTCAATATTATTTAAACAATTTTGAAATGCATATCGCTTATGGGTATTATTTTTCAGGCAGTCGGAGCAGCAGCAGTAGAAAATCGCTATTGGTAAATCACATCTATATAAATGTATGCGTGTATGTGTATAGTGTATACCTTTTCAATTGAAATATAATAATAGCTTAATTATTTGTGAAATGCAATGGTTCAATATTTGTCAATAAATTTTAAGCTACACACACACACACACACTCAGCATTGACTAAGTGGGAAAATGTATATTGACTTTTTGTTGTTATTGGTTGGTCAATAATTTGGCTCGTCAACATCTTCACTACTATTTTTATTTTAAGAATTTTAAAAGGCCATGGAATTTGATACAATTCAAAATATTTCAATTACAATACTCGCCAATATTGCGTATACATTTCTTGAGCTTGGCACGGGAAATCAGAAAATCACATAAATCATAAATTCTTAATGATTTCTGTGGAATTTCTGAGCTTCTAGCAAAAATATCTTTTGAAACAGTGCTGTTTCTATAGTTTGGGTCTGGTGAGGTGCAGAGATGGAGGCGTCAGTCTATAGCAAATTAAAAACGAAATATTTTCATATTAATTTGTATGTATGTATGTAAAAGAAATTCTTAAAATTTATATTAAAATTTGAATTGTACTATGGGAGACAACGTTTTATATTTACGCCCAATGCTTTTTTTTTTTTGGACTACCCCACTTTGGGCGTCACTCAAAATTCTAGCTGTTTTTAACCTTTTTAATAGCCAGGGCTTTGTTTTATTACATTTGGGGAACGGAAATGCCCAAGGTTAATGCCTTACGTGTGGCACCAAATGATATTTTAAGTGGTCTCTACTTGTTTTTGTTATTGCTTTAGTATTTGTCTAGTGTTGCATTTCTATCACTAATGCTTTTTGATCAAAAATTTGATTCTCTTCCCTACGTCAGATCCCAAAAAATATTTTAAAAACTAAAATACCATAGCACCCCTTGCTCATCCACCTCCTCTTCCTAGTTATTTAGTAGCAAAAGAATTTTCTTATCAACTTATTGTATCCCAAAGACTGTTTATATCAGTTATTCGATATGATATGATATTAAAGCCTATAAAAATTTGCTATCACCAGATAAAAATGACTTTCAAGCTTTTTGTGAATTCGAAAATGCTTGGTTGTAACTTATTACAAAATAACAAACTTTTTCAGGCGCTATATCTCAAAAACTTTCAAATTCTTTAAAAAAAAAAATTGTACAAAGTTGTTCAAAAAACCTATGCGGTGAAGGGAGAGGGCGGAAAAGGCCAAAGCCTGAACTCAACCTCAACTTTTTATCTAAATTTTGGAATTGGAATCCTCTGTCAATCCAAAAATTATGCAAAATTTTCCCCAGAAGGAGGGAAAGGAGAAAGAGTAGATAGATGTTAGCAACAAAACTCAATAACCAATCAAATTTTTTCACTTCACAATGAAAGCAAATAAAGCTCAGCTAAAGCTCAAATAAAGGACTCAGCCTATCATCTCGACTCTCCTCCTGGATCCAAGCCTCCAACAAAAATCAAATGTTTTCATAAAAAATTAATTTTTTCTAAGTCTCAGTCGCGCAGTTTCTTCCTGGTTCTTTCATTGAAGCCGAAACTGTTTTTTAAAAATTATAAAATCAAACCAAGCTAATTTTTCTCAGTTCTTAGATCTCAGTTTTACATCTACGTTGATAAAAGTCTTGGTAAAGTTTTATCAACTTTTAAGAAGTTCTCTGCTATGAGATTGAAAAGGGTGAGGGGCAGAGAGTGGAAAAGGAAAATCGAACATAAATTATTTTCAAAAATTCTGTGCAGTAAAGGGAGGGGGTTGTTCTTAATCAGGGTTTGGACCTCACATCCTGATTAAGAATAAATTATAATTGGCTTCAACTTTTTGATGTATGATATCCCATAAAGGAAAATAATTGAACTTTTCTATACAAGTTTAACTCTTTTGAAGAGGAAAGTACCAAAATCCTGGTCAAGCTCTAAACAAAATCAAACGTTTTATTTTCAAATTAAACTTTTCTTCAAGTTTCAGTGGCTCAGTATTCTTTCTGCTCTTTTCCAGGATCCGATTCTATCTGTCACCTAAAAATTTATGGTAATTCTATATGAGATAGGGGAAAGAATCTAAGTCGTACCGAGTCCCAGAAAACATATAAATGTTTTTATTCTACATATAAGTTTCAAGTGCGCGATTTGTAAGACCGCAACCAAAGATTGGCTGCAGGTTGGCTGAGCACAAGGCCAAATTAAATGACAATCTATCATATAAACACTATGGCACAACTTTACGACGTTCAGGCATTCTAAAATGTTTACTGCTGCACCCAAATCTGGCAAAACAAGTTGTCTATTGGGTTTGAACAATTCTGATCAAAGAACTAACATAGGGCTCATCAAGGGATTTTTCCCTTCTACGGGTACCTCAATAGCATCGGGGTTAACAACTCGGCACTTTGTGGCATGTGCTTGGAAAATGACGATACTGCTGCTCACTTGATATTTAAGTGCTCAGCCTTTGGACGATATACGTACATGTGCCTTGGCAATATGATTCTTACAAATGATGATCTCATGGGTCTTAATCTGCCAGATGTACTCTACTTTGCCAAGTCTACACTCCGGCTAACTTAGATCCAGGGTCTCTGGGAACTTTCTTAGGGCTTAGGTCTGTCAGAATGCAAGAACTATGGTAGACTATTTTTCAAGGCAAGTTGTAGGCGCTTCCTGCTAGGAGCGTTTCACTAATGCCTGTTGAGCATTAATGACTCGGGGAACTTGCAAGCAAGAGTGGGAGGCGTTAGACAGGGTACAACGTGCAATATGCTTACGTGTCAGACGGTCCCTTCACTTTTATTCCAGGCTTCAGTCACTCAAATTTTTCCTATGACCCTTCTCTATATCGGTTTGTTACATCGTCCTTAAAAAGAATTTTCAGAAAAACAAAAAAATAAATTTTCAGATCTTTGCCTAAAGATTTACTTAGTATTTGATTTTAAGCACTACCACTTTAAATTATTAATATTTCAAGTGCTGTATCTCATAAACTGTACAAGTTATTTTAAAGAACTTAAGAGATTTCTTTTTCAAAGATAAAATAGTCTATATTCCTATATTTAAACATTTATTTATACCAAAGAGATGACATTCAACTTTAATTTTGATGAATAAAAATACATAGTTAGGATAATTTGAGTTCTACCCAAAAAAATTTAGTAGGTACTGCTGCAAATTTCTTATGATTTGAACAAAGTTGTACACAAACTGTAAAAAGTTTTAAAAAACTTAAATTTTTAACCGCTTGAAGCTTATGATGGACGACCTCACACAAACAAAAATAAAATAAATAACATTCGTCATATCGATGAGGACATACATCAAACTAATGAATTGTTGTTTTGGAGAACGATATTGATAAAGAAATTAAACGGAATATTTACAGTAACTGTAAATACTGTAAACGTAAAATAATTTTGACTTTAGTGGCAAAACATAAAATTTTAAACATTTGGCGCACCATAACTCTCAAACGATAGAAGATATATACTTGATTTTCTATTAGAAGCGAATTTATATTGTAATAATAAAGTAAACAAATTTCAAAATATAATTTATTGCTATGACAAAAAAGTTTGACTAAATTAATTAATTGAGTAAATTAATAAGATATGCATCAAGTTTCCATCATGTTACACTCTGCCGCTACCATAGAATTTCGCATTCACATTTCTTATCATAATTAGGCACAATAAAAATTACGCGAAATATGCAGTAAAAATAGAATAAAAACATTTATGGTAATTTAAAGACAACACAAAAAACATATTCGAAATCTCGCACTTTCTCTCTTGAAAAGTATAATAAATAAAATGGACAATTACAATTTCCTTTATCCTTTTTCCACTACCTACTCTTTCCCACATTTTTAGCAATGCGCGCTTGTCACTTGAATATTTGTTTTTAATTTTATTTTAAAAATACACAAATTCTCTACAACCAACCAACAAAAAATAATAAACAAATACACTGTTGAGCTATTTTCCATGCCAACAGTAGCAGAAGTATGAGTATGAGCATGTTCTGCTTCATGAGCTGTCCTGTCGTGTTTTTATTCTTTTTTTTGAATTTTTATTGTTAAAATTTACAGCAACAACAAAACAAATATAAAACAATATAGAAAAGAAAAAATTCAACTGCAGTTTTGGGTTATTATATGTAGTAGTTGTAGCACATACTACAACATACATATAGTTCCACTCTAAATGATAATACAAAACCATAACCAAAAAATTTAAAACAACCAAAAAAAAAAAAAAAACAACCGCACAAAAACAAAACAAAAGGATATCACTCGTTTATGGAATTTAACATGAATGGTGTGAGCAGCAGCTCAGCCACGTCACTGAACTGAGATTTTTCTAGTTTCGGTTGCTGTTGTTGTGCAGTAGTAGCATTAAACAAAAATAAGAATATGTAACACAAATCTAAATGAGAATATGTCCTTAGAGAATTTTACGCTGCTGCTGTTTCACTGTTATTTTTTCAGTTCTTTCTCTTTTTTTTTTTTTTTTTTTTGTTTTTGAATTGCAATTGAGTTTAGTTGAACAATTTTTACTACCAGTTACTAAAATAAACTACGATTCTAACATTTTAAATGTATGTAATGTACAAATATATATAAAATGTAAAAGAGAAGATACATGTTATAATATTTTTTTATTTAATTTTTTTTTTTTTTTTTTTTTTTGTATATTTAAAAATGTCTTTCTTTCTTCTTCGTTTATCAGTGCTATGACTTCCTTCTTGCTTTTGTTTTCGGGGAGTTTTGTTTTTGAATAACATGGTCGAATAATTTATGGTTATTTACTGTGGCTAGCTATTGTGACATAATGAAGACAAATAGAGAAAATTAAATACATAAATTCCGTATTGTAAAATAATTACAGTATAGAAACAGAAATTGCGAAAATTTTAATATTTCGGAATATTTTGCAGAAATTTGTTGGTTTGAGAAATTTGTTTACAAAACGAAAATGTTAAAATCATCCAAACTTAAAATACTATCCAATTTAATTTGAAGAAATAGCTGTGGTCCTTATCTACATATTCAAGCATATTTCGCAGTATTTTTGTAGTAGTTTACAAGATGCAATCCACTGAATGATAAAATAACTTATTTGTAGAGCTATTTAAATGCTCTCAAGGCATAACAAATCTGACTTTTCCCACAAGATTTGTATACAGCAAAGAAATATATTTTATAGAATTTAGTAAAGTGAAAAGTTGGACTCAAGGTGGACATCAATGTTATTGGGTAGCAATGATATTGTGCACATCGAACTTCATTATGGGAATTACAGAGAAAATTTGGTATTTTAAAGTATATGGAACGCTACTAGGGAGACTAGGTGGAGCTCTGTAAAACGAAAAAGATGTGAAAGGAAAACTGAACATTTTAGACTTGGAATGGTCATCAACGATATTAGACCTTAATGATACTGATGTTATTTAATAAGTATCAAGTACGACATTTAATGGTGAGCAATTTTTGTAACCCAAGGATTTCAGTACTTTAAAAAGAGAATTCCGGGATTTTTCGGGATGTTTTAGAATTTTCTATATACAGAAACTTTCTACTGAAAATAGGAAAATTTTATTACATTTTTTGTTTGTTTTTGTTTTTTTTTTTTTTGGGATTAAGGGATAGACGGTTAAAAAAATTTACTTTTTTTTTTGTTTTATTTCATAAGTTGTTAGTAAAACTATTGAAAAATATGTTCCTAAAATTTTAAATCAAAATTCCAACTCGTTCTATTATTAAAAACCATTAAAATAAGTAGCTCTCCTTCAGGTCCCGAGCGGCACGTTTTTCAAACGCTTTTTTCTCAAAACAACTTGTTTTGAACTTGCGTGCACGCAAGTTTGAAAAGCTTTCAACCAATCATTTTGAAAATTGACAGTTTCTTTCTTCATATGAAAGCGGAATATTATAATTATTTAAAATTATTTTTTTTGCAAAAAAAATTGTAAAAATTGGCAAAAAATCATGCTGTTTTGTTTTGACCCCTGTAAAAAATTCAATTTTCTATTTTTTTAATAGCATTTAGGCTCATATAGAAGAGCGACATATAATAAAAGTAAATTCCGACCTCATTTGATTTCAAATGAAAATTGCGGCTACCAGAATGTACGCAAAATGCTGAGTCTGATTGTGATCTGCAATATGAGGTCGCTAATATCTTCGATGTTTTTCAAGGAAATTCTTCAAAAACTTTATGGTATAACCTTAAATATACGTAGAAAATATTCTCAAAGTTTCAATAAATTATATTAATTTTTTATACTACAAAAAAAATCATGAAAATTATTGAGAAAACGCTGTCCTAATCCTCTTTCCCTATTAAAGTATTGGGAGTATGAATGTATAAACTCGTAATTGTGACTAATTTCATATCTATCATATGCGCCATTTTTTTGACATTGACAGCTATTCTATCTCGAAGAGCGCCAAAAATACTATAAGAATTGATCTGTTAAATAATTTTCAAAATTTTTCAAAAGTGTTTTACTATAGCTGAAAATGTCGAATTTCGTGCCATCAAAACAACATTTGCTGGAAGTTTTAATTTGCTTCTTCCATTTAAAGAAAAACGCAACTGAAGCAAATCGTTTACTCACTGAAGCTTATCCTGACTGTGCTATAGACGTTCGAATGTGTCAGGTGTGGTATGCCCGTTTCAAAAGTGGTGATTTTGATGTTGAAGACAGGAAACGTTCAGGCGGCCCGAAAAAGTTCGAAGATGAAGAATTGAAGGCATTACTCGAAGAAGATTCATGTCAAACGCAACAAGAACTTGCAAAATCTTTAGGAGTTGATCAATCAACCATTTCTAAACGATTAAAAGCATTGGGAATGATTCAAAAGCAAGGAAATTGGGTGCCGTACGAATTGAAGCAGAGACGTCGAACGACGATTTTTCACATGTGAACTGCTGATTGAACGACAGAAAAGAAAGGGTTTTCTGCATCGTATTGTGACTGGCGATGAAAAGTGGATACGTTACGATAACCCAAAGCGTAAAAAATCATGGGGACCTCCTGGACATGCATCAACGGCAAAGCCGAACATCCATGGATCCAAGCTCATTCTGTGTATTTGGTGGGATATGAAAGATGTCGTGTGTTATGAGCTGTTGAAACCGAATGAAACGATCACTGGCGACCGCTACCGACTACAATTGATTCGTTTGAGCCGAGCATTAAAGGATAAGAGGCCAGAATATGAGAATAGACACGACGAAGTTATTCTTCAGCACGACAATGCTCGGCCGCATGTTGCAAGGCAAGTAAAAACATACTAGGGAACGCTGAAATGGGAAGTGCTACCCCACCCGCCGTATTCTCCAGACATTGCTCCTTCTGATTACCACTTGTTTCGATCGATGACACATGGCCTGGCTGAACAGCACTTCCGTTCTTTCGAAGAACTCAAAAAATGGGTAGATTCGTGGATAGCCTCAAAAGATGAGGAGTTCTTTCGACGCGGAATCCATATGCTACCAGAAAGATGGGAATAGGTTGTGGCTAACGATGGGCAATACTTTAAGGAATAAATTTATAATCACTTTTTCACAATAAATGTCCAAATTACGAAAAAAATACGAGTTTATACATTCATACTCCCAATATTTGATTTCCTTAACAAAAAAAAAAAAATAAATAAATAACCAAGGGCGCATAAATTTTTCGTATATGATTCAAAACTATTTTAGACTCAATGTGATTAAAGCATGGTTAACGCAAAATCTGGACGCACTGTAACGATCATTACATCTACTTAAAATTTTTAGTACACGTGTTTGCAATTAAAGTACCGTTATGTGTCACAATTTTCAATTTAATCAGTTGTCAGTTCGTGATTTTATTAACGATGGAATGCGCAAATCGGAAATTGATTGTGAACAAATTTTTAAGGTCAGGATCAAAGATTGCAAAAATATTAAAATTTGTAAAAACAACAGCGTGCAGTGTTATTAAACGCTATAAAAATTCTTTAAGTTTTAAACGAGCGAAAAAAAATATGTGAAAAAGGAACACATATTCTAAAACTTAAAGCAAGCGTATTGACCTGAATAAAAAATAATCCGGGGCTGCCTGACAATGATCGTGCCAAAAAGTTTTATAGTAGTAAGAGCACGATGCGACGAATACACACATTAAATAACCAAACCGGTCCGAACAAAATTTTAAAAAGACGTGTCCACTTCCTTTGTAATAATATTTTAACGAAATTCAAAGGACGCATAATAATGAACAATGAACTTAACTTGAATCAACTGCCAGGTCCAAAGTTTTATAACTCAACGAAACGTGGCATTACCACGCTTCGTTGAGTTATAATCCATCAATGTTTAAATACAAAAATGTTGATAAATTTTTCAAGAAGGTAATGATCCTGCAGGCAATTTGCAGCTGTGGGCTTAAAAACCGAGCATTTGACATCAGCAGTTTATATCAATGAGTGTCTCAAGAAACGATTCATTACCACCGTTCACCTGTCAAGTTTTGGCCTGATTTATGTAGCTAGCATTGACTACTCAGCAGCAACTATGGAGTGGTACTAAAGCAGTGGTCGGCAAACCTTACTCAAGCGAGCGGTACGCTCATCACATGAATTCTTACGCTCTTGCAATTAGTCGTTGTTCAGACAGCAACGAAACATCATGAGCAGTGGCTGCGTTGATTTTTTTCTTATGTCCACGGTGAGAAATTATATGTATGACTAAAAATTAACGCTGAAAAATAATTTATGATTTCAAATGTTTTTGGTAACATGAAATGAATAGATTTAAATACATGTATTGGAAGCATACCTTTTTTTAAGTTTTTTAAGTTTGTTATTTGTCATTTGACGGCTTTTAGGTTTATTTTTATACAGTGTATAGCAATTACTCTACGCTCACCAATACAATCTCAAACCCACCTAATTGCTCCCAGTTTCGGCCAATCCAAAAGTACTCGGCAATTGTAAATTATAAATTCAATAAAAACAGATTCAATGCTGTTTAAGTAGAACAAATTTTCTGCAAAAGTTAGCAGAGCGGGTGCTCAACGTCTGATGATATCCATCACGAAGCATGCTCGAAATTTTCTACACAATAAGGAAAATTAATTTTTGTACCAATTTTACTTAAAAGCCAAATAAACAACCTTTCATTTAAGATATAAGTTTTTCTTATCAGAGTTTTTTTTACAATGATAAAATAACTTACAGATTTTGCGTGAGCCATGCTTTATAGATAAAAGAAGTTAAATAAATACAAATTGCAAGCAACTATTTTTGATACACCTACACAAGGATCAGTTAAGAAATTAATATGGTTAATTTTTAATAAATCCAGATATTATTAATTGATACACTTTAAATTTGATCTTTGCGATTACGAAACTATTTTCTAGTCAGTATGACCTAATTCTAAAAAAAAGTATGTCAAAAATATTAGAACGTGTAATGTATCACCTGTGAGACTAGATATTAATCAGCAGTTAAAAAGCTCCATTCGGACTTGGATGTTCCCGGTATTGAGTGCCTTCGTATCCACTAGTACCATATAAATCAAAACGATAAAAGAAAGAAGTTGTGAAAAGCGATAGTGGAATTTTGAACTAATTTGAGGAAGTCATCAACGATGTTGGAGATTAATGATTTCCTAGATATTTGAATTAAATTTTGGGCTCGATGAGGCCATTAACTAATGATTTTGCGGTTACACGATATTAATATCGTTGGATTAGAGTTTGAGGGTAAACCAAAAAAGCTTGAAAATTGATGATATTGATGTTATTGGATAGGAATCTGCTAGCACTATATTCTCTACCATGCGCAACTAGTTGAATTCGATCGGGGAAAGAAGTTATTAAGAGAAAACTAAAAATTTTGGGTTCAAAACTAACGTCAAATATTTTAGTGCCAACAATTTTGATATTATTTGATACATATTTACAAGCACGCCACGCTTTTCTATCAATATTAGGGTATAGCAAAAATATGAAAATATTGCAACATACCATTGGCTATGGCTATAATCTTAGCAGAATGATCCTATGACCACGAATTAATCAAAGAAATGTTTTTTTAAATGGCAGTTGCTAGTATGACAAAACAGATTTTTTGATGGCAAGTATAATAAATATTTTCTAGGGATAACACAAAAAAGACCTTATAAGAATTCAAAAATCAATTCAATTTTGTCAATTTTGAGCCATATTTGATCCAAATTGGTGGAGTGATTCTCTCGGAATACCTATTCAAACTTTGAAAATTTTGATTTTTTTCAATTTTTGAATTTAAATTTTTATTCTGATATCAACAAACTAAGTTTGCTTTTTTGCACTCATTGTGAATTTTTGAATTTTGCTAGCAATACTTTTGTAGCTGTTGATGGGAATGGTTGATTGCTGCCAAATTATAATTTCATTCATACTTGCCACTAAAAAGTTTTTTTTTGTCATACTGGCAGTGGTAACCGTCATTTAAAAACCATTTCTTTAGTTAATTCGTGATCACGGGTTCATTTTTCAAGGGTTATGGCCATAAAAAACGTTTTTTTTTTAGAACGAATTCGAAATTATGAAAGGAAAACTGGGAATTTTAGACTCGTAGACTCGTTGTCAGTATAAATTAAAGAGACTTATACGAAGGCAAAGATCGAAGATGCTCGATTTTTGCCTCATAATTGTTTAAAGCCTAATGTAAAATTCTAGAGAAAGCAGGACAGTTGCACAGATATTCTCTTGGTCACAGTTTTTATAGTCGTAGTTATCGCATATGCCCATTATGGTCATATTCTTATCGCAAGTATAGTGATCTGTCAGTTCAGCTGTTAACAGAAGCAAGTTTAGCAAACTCATCAGAGCTCATCATTACCAGTCACACCAGTTTGACGCAGCACCCACTGAAGGCAAAGTTTATTGTATATACCAATTTAAATTACAATTCCTATACACTTGTGGTCACATAATTAAGTCACTAGAACAATATTTTATGCTGAGTTTGAAAAATATTTTGTATTAGTAGTCCAAGAATTTTTTATAATGTCATTTAGCGGTACCATTAGTAGCCTTAAAAATATTAAGAACAATTACAAAAGAGTGACGTATTTTGCGCGCAGTCGGCAATTGTGTGTGAAGGAGTAAGATTAGAAGTGAACATATAATTAAGCCATTTTATATTCTTTAGAAATAAACTTGACTTAGTGCACTTAACTTTAAATTAAATGAGATAAGATACTACAAAAAATTCAAATCAATTGCAACGCAAAAAAAACACTTAAAACGTCTCCAACTGAAGATAGGTACTTGATTAGGCTCAGCAAAATGTACGATTTCTTAACTTTCATCAAACTAAGATCACAAATGGACTTAGATTATAATCTGAAAACATCAGCCAGAACTATACGCAAGCGATTAAACAAAAAAAAAATATTAGAACGAATTAGCTGACATAAACCCAACAGTCCAAAAAAAAAAATATTGTGCAGCGTATTCAGTTTGCTAAACGATATCTCCACTAGTACCAGCATTTTTGGAAAACGATTGTGTAGAGCGATGAATCTAAATTAAATGTGTTTGGGATCGATGGAAGGCTCTTTGTTAGGTATCCATCACATACTGAGCTGGACCCAAAATTTGCTAAGAAAAACTGTAAAAATTGGGGCCCTGGTGTAATGGTTTGGAGTTAGTCTAATTGCTTAAATCGATAGCAAAGTTACTGAAGAAAAGTACAAAGGCCTCCTTAAAAATCATCTACTCCGAGGATACGGTGAAAATTTACCTTTGGGTTGGATCTTTCAGTTTCGTTAAGTCTTGGTTAAATGAGAACAAAATAAAAATTCTTGAGTGGCCAGCCCAAAGTCCATATTTACACCATATAGAAAATCTACAAAATATTTTAAAAAGGGTCGAGGCAGCGCAAAAATCTTCAAATAAGACTTCCTTATGGGCTATCATTCAGGAGGAATAGAATCAAATCACTGCTGCCCAATGCTCTGGTACAAGTCGAAGGGATGTACAGAAATTATCAGGCAAAAATGGTTTCCACAAAGTACTATCAGTACCAAAGGTAAAATTTCAGTTCAAAGTTAAAAATGCTCAAACTTATTATTTTTAAATATTTTTGTTTATTTATTTTATCTTAAAATTCTTCTGCTCATAATTGTATGACTTAAATGTATGTCCACAAGTATACATTAAAGCACGAGTTTTTATGTAGAGTAAGGACTAACTAAGTCTTTAAGTGTAGCTTGGAGACACTCGATGCTGATATCATTAGACTACTGCTTGAGGGTTTATATAAAAAAATTACTACGGTCACTAAACTGTATTCGATAGAAGAAAGAATTTATGATGAGTAAAGGTACGCACATACAGTTGCGATTTCTTCGGTGCGAATCCGCAATGTAAAAAATTACAACAATGCAATTCGTTGTGTCATATGAGCGTGCACACACATCTGCGATTTTAACACATCGGTTTTTCGAAATTTCACAATTTCTCTCTTTTGTCGCCTCAAAAACGCACCAGCAAGTACCAAAATAAAGAAGAGAAAGTGAACAAAAAAAAAAACCAAACCCAGAAGAAATGTTTGATATTATTTTGTATGTTAATATTTTTATTTATATATTTAATTTAATAGTTAATTGAATTGAAAAAAATTTTGCGTTTTGGAATTTTGCAGCAGAGACGCATCGAAAACGGTGCGAGTTCACACCGATGCAATTCCAATTGTGTGGTGCGCATAGGAATTTTATTAAAAAGGTCATCGACAGTACTGCAAATTGCAAGGAAACTGAATATTTGGGATGAAAAACTGATAAAAAAAATTCTTGGAAATACAATTCATTTTATTAAGGGACTAACGCTGAAAAAAGTAAGTTCGAAGCAAAAAGTTATGATTGCAAAACAAAAAACAATCTCCTTATACGTGACATAGTATTAAGATATCAATTTGCCTTTCTCGCATCGAACTATAGTTCTAAAAAACCATACCAGAATTATACAAAATTTAAATGGTTCCAATAGCTTATGAGCTACAAGGAAATAAAAAAAAACACAACATATACAAAAATGAATGCTGTTAAAATTTGTGGAAAAACTAGTTTTGTATTTCGCTTATGTGCAGTATGTACATATTTATCAATGGACTTTGAATTTTTGGCGCCTGAAATGCCAGCTGCATTTCATTACCTTCATTTAAACAAAGTATTGATCTATATTAGGTATTGCACAGAAACAGCTATTTTTGAGTTGAATCAATGTAGCTGTGAGGAGTGATATGTATAAAACTACCCCTAATGTTTTAAAGCATAAACTGTTATACACATACATAAGTAACTCTCCAATTTACTCTAAAACGAAAAACAGGTTCTTCAAAAGGATACAAACATTTTGTGTATATGCTTTACAGTACTAACAAAACTGGTATAAGAATGAATAACAGAAAGAAGCATAAATAATTTTAGCCAGTACACAAACCAAACACGATATAAAATACGATTTACGATAATAGAAAAACGAGCTGTATGCACGTAGTTTTCCTAGGTATACAGAAAACATGGAAAAATTATGAGTAAGTTTATGAATTTTACAATAATACATTAAAATTTCTACGTTAGAAAGAACTTCGACGCTTTAGAGCTTATAAGCTTTAAAGTTCATTTTAAGGTATACAAGCTCAATATAAATATTGCGAATAATTTCTTCACAAATCAAAGCTTCTATTCCTGAAAAGCTTTTATGGCAATTTAAAGAGTTATTCAAATCTTTTAAAAGCTTTATAGCATTATAAGCTTCAATTTTATAGGAAAGTTATATACAAAAAGTAATAAATACACTGTAAAAAAATTTTAAAAATTAAAATGGATTAAAATAAGGATTGTAAGGTTGGGAAAAAGACAATCAGAGCTATTCATAACTAATTCTGCTTCTCCAACAAAGAAGTGACGTTGTGTAGAAAAATAAATTGTTCATTCAATTTAGGATTATGGAAGCCGAGAGTATTTAGTCCGAGCTGAAGGACGATGAAATAGAGAATTTCGAAGAACTTAGAGTTGACGCTGTAAAGTTAAGTGACATGCTCAAGATTTTAATTATTCACAGTAATGTGAAATAATATTGTGTTTAACCCTAGACGGCATTTCTTCATAGAACCGACGAAGCGAGTTTTTTTTATTAGGTTAACAGCGTCGTCGATTCGACGAATATGGACCTAAGTCTATAAAAAATAAGGAGTTATGTCTGGGGTTAAGAACTATGAAATCGGAGACTATTATAGAAGAATTAAAGTCGGTTCTGTAAAATAAAACGTAGCACTAGGAAATATTGTTAAGAATTGTTGAGGGTTTTTTGTTTTCATTTTATGCGACGGAATTGAAAAGCTCAAATTTTCAATAACATTTTTTAATATTTTTATTTTATTTGCCAAATATATTCCAAATATTCTTGTAATACTAAAATTTATCGAATTTCATTTCATAAGAAAAGTATTTACAACTTAATACTTTTTGTGCACCAAGGTGAGCAAGAAAAAGGTATGAAAAAAGTACCAACTGTTAAGTAAGAAATATGGAAAATGCTGATAAACTCAAATCAAAAACTTTTGGCAATAGTTAGTCACTTTTTTTCTGTTTGTTTTTGGTTTACTCTTTCGTTTTACTTTTGGTACACAACTGTCATAAAATGAAAAGTTCAAATGTCATTAAAGGGAAGCAGAAGAATAGTAAGTACTTATTTTTTTTTTTGGATTTGGATTGAGTTATGAGTGATTTTTAGTTACTCGTAGTTTAAAATTTTTGTGAAGTTACAAAACAAAAACTAATAAAACTCTATAAAATAAAAATCGATTTGAAGTTCAAACTTTTAGCTTTTAATAGTTTTTACAATTGATTTTTTGTTGTACTTCTAACTATGTACGACCAAAATAGTTCAAGTTGATAAGTTTGTAATAGTTACTAGTTTTTAATAAAATACAATATCTACTAGGTTATTTCTTTATTTTTGTAATATTTACTCTTGTATAAATTCATATTGACTTGCTAGATGTTTTACTTTCTCTCCCATGTATTTTTTAATAGTTATTGTACTTTTTTTTACTGCTGCTAGGTATTACTACCACAGTACAAATAATACCCAGCGGGAAAAGTAGTGGTTGTGTTAGATTTTTAAAGCGATTCAGTTTCAAGAGGTAGACCTTTCTCTCCTAACGACTGTGCTTAAAAACATTTTCCACTACAAAACAATAACCACACACTGTATGGGGAACAAACAATACAAAAACGAAGATTTTGACAGTTCTGAGTCTCTTCATATAAAAAAATATGAAACAAGAGGAAGAGGGGATTGACGCTGCTATCACCTAGACGCTTTTATAAATTTAAAAATGGCAACCGAATTGGAAGTACTTATATTAATTGTGAAAATTCCTCAGGAGCACCCTCAGTGAGTCCTAAAAAAAACTGCTTGGGAACTTAAAATAGACCAGAAATTTTTGTCAAGAATTTTGACAAAATTCAGGAAAGACTTAGTATTAATCAGAAGGCAGGTTCGTGGGGGAAAAAAGAGATATGCGACTAGGGTAAAGATAAAAAGAATCAGTGCCTGTTTTGAGAAACGTCTAAGCATTTCAGGCAGAAGTCGATTCATCAGACAGGAATGCTGAGAAGAAAGCAAAGGATGCAAAATAACGTGCCAAAATGTCAGAAAAAACATTTTCTTTTTTTTAATTCAAGTGCAGCATTATGAACGATGAAATGTATGTCTTAACCGATTGTTCACAGCTTCCTGGCGATGAATTTTATAGTGCCGAGCCGCGAGGGAATATAGACGGATATTTTAAGACTGGTCGATGTGTCCTCTATCTTTTAGCTCAACTTAGCTTCTTGCCACTACAGTAAAGTGGCCTTATAGTGGTGCACAAATATGATATAGGTGCCTTGAGAAACAAACCCACAAATTTGCCCCGAACTCAGTCCAATCGAAAAGTTTCAAATTACTTATTCAGCAAATTTTTTGAGTTTTGTGGGTAAGTTTTTCAAATGCAGTCCTCAATCATAGAAAGACAGAAATCACAGAAACTTTTGAATACAAAACTTTGAAACACAGAAAACATTAAATACTGATAAAAAAAAACGCTTGAGAAGTGGCTTTTCATAATTAAAATTCTCATCACTTTCCACGCATGACTTGCAATTTCTAAAAAGAAACTCCATTCAAAACCTTTTGAAATGCTTGCTATATATTTTCACAATAGCGTAAGGACTTCGTTGCTTTGGCACTTGATTCAATTATGTCTCACATCCTTTCCTCTTGGGTTTAAGCAATATAAAATTTAGCATCAACTATTTGTCATTCAGTTTATTGCTTTTTTATATATTTTTAGTTCAATATTTTATTTTTTTTTTTTTTTTTTTGTGTATAACTTTTTTTTTAGAAAATAGTTGCAAAAACGCAACTGTATATGCATTTCATTGACGTGCATACATTGCATCTGCATCTGACATATTATTCGATTGCGATTGTCTATTGCAGTGACATTTCAATTTGCTAGTGCTTGCCAGAAATATATGCGTATATTATGCATATAAAACTTTTATGGCATCACTTTTTTTCTAATTTTACTCTTGTATTCGCACTGTTATTTTTGTTTAGACAGGATCCAGGACAGGAAAAGTTTTTGTGGAACATCTGTAGTTAAAATAATACATATTTTAAGGTTTAAATTCTAGGATGTTCTAAACAAATTGAATGGGATTACATATCTAACAGAAACGAACCAGTGGTTGCATATGTATGGGAGAGAGCGACAAAAATATTTAGAATAGAGATATCGATCTGAAATTTTGAGAATAAGTTTTTGGTAAGGTAGATATGGTTTGGTGTAAAAATGGGCATGGTGACAACTCTCAAAGGTTCACTTTTGTTATAAAAAACTTCAAAATTAACGATGATTGCTATATAAATGTTGTGATTTTTTTTCAAACCTCAAAAATTTAATTTTCTTTAAAAGTGGGCGTGGTCTCATCCCACTTGCCAAGAGCTAAGTCACTTTTTTAAAATTTTACAGAAAACACAAAAAATTTTCCAACATTTTTCAATGCAACGCATGAAATTTGATCCATTTTTTGACCACCAGATTTTAAAAATGTGCATGCGTGAAAACACGCATTGATAACACAACCAACAATATAAAAAATAAAAAAAAATTTATTATTGTATATTCTTGTTCATTCAGAAAATTGTATTAAAAACCACGAGTAAGCGTTAGCCTATAGCAGATTACATAAATCCTGGCAAACCTTGGCAGCTATCATGAACATTTGTTTAAACCTAGAATGTGGACTATTGTTTAGAAAAAAAATGACAGGGGGATTCGGGGGGAAAGTTACTAAAAATCCAAGTGAAATTAAAATAAAACTACAAAAAATACAGAAAATAGTACTTCGTAAAAACTATTATTTTATAAAAACCACACCACAAGTTATAAAAATTTTACCAGTTAAAAATAAAGTTAATACTCTTTTTTCTCAATTTCCATTTTGTTTAATGGGATTCGAAGTATTTTTCATTTAGTTTTTTATTGCCAAAAATTCAGTACACTTTCACACTTTTTACAATACAAAAATAACTTCAATTGATGCTTGTACTTCTGATGCTTATATTTAAGAAGTACCGTTAGAGGCCAAAAAAAAATTTACCATTGAGAAGTTTGGTAATAGTAGAGATTGTGCAGTTGCTTATAATTCCCAAATTTGACGTTTGAATTTTTTATTTTTGCATTTAGCATAGTATTTTGGGTTGAGATGTCTTGGTTGAAACGAAGATCGCTATAATGTCACACAGTTTGATCGCCAATAGCAGATCCAATGAGATTTTATTTTTACAAAAATATATCTTTATTTCAATAACAAATTAATTGAATAAATTATTCAAAGTAGTGTCCATCGGAAACTATAACATTTTGCCATCTTTCAGTCGATTCATGGATTCCTTGCCAAAAAAAATAGTCCATCTTTTGAGACTATGAACGAATCAATCCAATTTTTGATACTTTCAACTGAAGTAAAGCGTTTTCCAGCAAGGACATTCTGCTTTCATCGAAATAAGTGATAGTCATACGGACTAAGGTCTGGTGAATACGGCGAGTGAGGCAAAACTTCCCATGCACTTACAAAGAGTTTTTAACCGGTCTTGCAACATGAGGCCGCGCTTTCCTATGTCGGAAAATTGCGGTCTTGTGCCTGGTCACATATTCTGGTCGTTTTTCGGTCACTGCCCTCGAATCAATTGTTTTCGATACAGCTTTCCCGTAATAATTTCACCAGGTTTTAGCAGCTCGTAATAGATGACACTCTTCTGATCTTACCAAATACAGAGCATTACCTTGGCACCTTGAATATTCTTCTTCGGCGTTGAAGTTCCTGGTTGGTCGGGCTTCACATACGACTTCTTGCGCTTCGGGTTGTCGTATTAAATCCATTTTTGTTCGCCAGTAAAAATTCAATGCAAAAACGACTTATTTTGATAGCGCTGAAGCAGCATCTCAGACATACAAAATTGCCTTTCGAAGTCTCTTAGCTTTAAGTCGTATGGCACCCAGGTTCCTTCCTTTTGAATGACCCCAATGATTTGAGGCGCTTGCAAATTGCTGCTTGAGTAACTCCCAATGTTATTGCAAGTTCCTTTTGCCCTTGGTACGAGTCTTCATCGACTAACATCTCCAATCCTTCATCTTCGAACTTTTTCACTTGACCCGGGCGTTCCTTGTCTTTTCCGTGTCAAAATCTCCATCTTTAAAGCGTTGAAACCAGAATTCACATGTTTTAATCGACAGTAATCGACGACTTCCAGCAGTACTTTTTTTCGAATGAAAGAAGAAAATCAAATTGATACATAATCAAAACAATAACTATATGAGTACATAGCTAAAACACGAAAATAGTTACAGTATTGCCAGATGTGATTCAGTTCAAGTTACGCCATCAATTGTAAATCTTTCATTTTCAAGTTATACACCCAATAGTAACTGATGTTAAAAAATAAGGTATACATAACAAAAAAAAGCAATAGAATATAATATGCTCTTTCAAGAAATTTAGTTCTTAAATTATAAAGTAATTGAGTATTAAATACACGCTAAACATCACATAAAGACATAAAAATAATTATTATAATTTATAAAAATTTTAGTTTTTTCACGAATATGATTTACAAGGTCGTTCATAAAAGATGTAAATGAGGATTCAAAGTAGGATACCGCGAGGTATTGATATAAAACTCGTTGAACTGTTAACTGAATATCTTAGACGAGAAACTTAAAACACTGCTACCATATTGGCATTAAATTCGTAGAGTTCCAAGCTCGGAAAGCAGAGACGCTGTTATCGAAACGCCATCTTTGTTGTGTGTTTAAGTGGAGATCAAAGCCTCTAATTGACATTGGGCTGCTAACTGAAGATCCAAGATCAGAAACTTAAGACGCTGTTCCCGGATTAACGTCAAGCTCGCTGGGAACCTTACTAAGGATTTAGGTGCAGATATCTGAGACCCTGTCAAAGAATTTGCATAAAATTAAGCTGAAAATATAAGCTCAGAAACCTTGTAGTCTTTCTAACAGAATATCTTAGGTCAAAAACTTAAGATTCTGCTTTAGAATTAACGTTAAGAGGAGTTATTAACTGGAGTTTCAAGCTCAGAAACTTTAGACGCTGTCATCGAATTAGCATCAAGTAAGAATTGACACAGATCTAATTGACTCTGCAGCTGACGATATCAGTTCAGAAGCCTGCGGCCCTGTCCCCGAATTGACGACAAAATTGCAATATTTTTAGCTAAATATCTTAGCTCATTAACCTAGGACGCAACTACCGAACCGGCATTAAATTCGCACAGTTGATAACTGAAAATCACAAGTTCGATACTTGGGATGCTGTCTGGGTTTGAAGCGACTTAGTAAAGATTTGGAATCAAGAAACTAGAGCATTGTTCGCTGAAGATCTATGCTCTAAGCGTGAGACGCTGTTAACGAATTCGTTGAGTCTCTAAGTAAAGTTCTAAGCATAGAAACTTCGTACGCTTTTTTCGAATTTTTATCTTAAGATTTAAGCTTAGAATCCTAGGACACTACTACTGAATAGCGTTAGTATCACGTTCGCTTAATTTATTACAAAGTATCTATTAAACTAGGGATGGAGTCACAGAATTGACATCAAAGATGTTCGGTTTCCAGATAAGGATCCAAGTTCAGAAACTTGGAACTCCACTACCGAATTCGTGGAGTTACTAATTAAAGACCCAAGCTAAGAAATTTGGGACGCTGTTATCGGATGAGTGGCAAGTTCGTTGTTCTCATTATTTAAGATCTAAGGCCAAAAAGGTGGGACGTTGTGTTCGAATTGATAACAAATTCGCTGAGTTATTAGTTGAAGATCTAACTAACAACACTGCTACCGAATTAACAAAAGACTTACTAGATTTCTTTACTATCTAAAAATATGAGCTCAGGAACCAAGAATGTTATCCTTAGATTGACATCATAGTCATAGGGTTACCAACTGAAGTTTTAAACTCACACACCGGCAACGTTGCCTTCAGATTAACATAAATTTTGAAAGTTGCTGTTGCTGTGTTGCGCTGTTATCGATTCGGCACCAAATTTTTAGTTTTTTAACCGTCCTGCTACCGAATTATCCTAAAACTTAAAAACATTGACATCGAAGTCTTTACGTTTTAATTTAGGTTTCAGCTCAGAAACCGAGGATCGTATTTTTGAATTGACATAAAATTAGCAACATTATAAGTGCTAAAAATTTAAGCTTAAGAGGAATTCTTAGATTATATTATCGGTTTTAAGACTTGCAAGTTAAAGGTCCAAGCATTGCAATGTTTCAAAAACAACGAAAACCAATTTCTTAACTACATTCAATGACACACCCTGTATATTTTTTAGAATATTATGCATATTTAGAAGGCTTTTAATATTAGTTCTTGTAGTCTATTTGTTATTTCTGATACACAACAAATAAGCAAATAACTAACAAATGTTTTGAAATACTATTTTGGTATTCTATACCTGCGAAGACAGAAGATAAATACTAGACACAGTGTTGCAACTATAACAACAACGACAAAAACACAATAAAAACCTATAATAAATGTGCATAAGTAATAATAATCCGATTAATGTCACATATGTGGGAGCATATAAAAAGAAGGCAGAATAAACGATTGAAGGATATACATGTGAACATATAAGGGACTACTATTGCACGAGTTGTCGGTCTGTCTTTAATACTTTTTCCCTATTTTACTTTTTCTTGTACTCTTTTACATTTTGTTCTTTTGTATTTATTTGATGTTTACTACTTAGTAATTGGTGCATAGTTAGAGCATCAACATCAAAAACCAATATTGAATTAGTGAAATGAAACCTCACAAAAGACAAAGCACTCTACGCCCTCACTAAAAAGGATAAAAGTTAAAGCATTGCAAGAAGGTATGCAAATAAAAGTAGATAGTTTTTAAATAGCTCCTTTTTTATTGTATAATTGTAATTTGATATTATATAGAAAGGAAATATTAAAGAATTATTCAGTAAGTAGCAAGAAGATTAAAGAGAAATGTGTTGGAAACATTTGATATGAAAAAACTACAACATTTTTTTAAAGGATGCAACTAATTAAAAAAGGATTACAAATTATACAAACATATTCAATTAATTAACTTCGTTTTAACATCGAGCGTAAAATAAATTTATTTAAGTAGCAAAATTGTAGTAAACGTCGAAAGAATACCATGATGAGAACAAACGAGAAATTCCAACAAAAACGCTATTGAATATCGAAGCTCAGCTATAAAATTTGCAGACTAGCTAACTGAAACTATTCTATATTGAATACAATAGTGATTCAATCAATTCAAATAATGTGCAAAAAATTTTTATTTAAATAGTTTCGCCATTCCAGTAACTTGATCAAGAACTATTAAACGTAAACCAACTCTGTGCAAAGAAGACGCCAGGAACTTAGGCATAAATATTCAAAAAGGAGAAGGTTCAAGATTGAAGAGGTGGTTTAGCAATGAAGAGGAGGTTCAGGAGAGAAGATGAGGTTCAGGGGTGAAGATTAGGTTGAAGAGGTTCAAGATTGAAAAGAAGGTTAGGAGTGAAGAGGAAGTTCAGGAGTGAAGAGGAGGATCAGGAAAAATGGAAAAGGAGAAGAAGCAACTAAAGGGTAGAGAGGTTAGATGAGGATTAACAAGAAAGAGGTGAAGAGTCGGGTGGGAAGAGGAGGCTCAAGAAACAAAAAGTTCAGGATTGAAAACAAAAACAGTTTAAGACCAATGATCAAAACGTATGAGGTTTTCATCGGCAAGGGAGAGGGGTTTAATTCCCGGTTTCTATGAATTAAATAAATATGTGTTGTACAAAAAAATATTAATTTTCTTGAATTATGCAAGCTAAAATGGCCTCCCCCTTAAAGTCAATATAAGTATGTAGTTTTTGCTCCCGCTCATAGTTAGTAAAAATTATAAAAACTAACATTTAAATGTTAAATAGGTGAATATGTATGTATGCACCTACATAATCATTGAAAATCTACAGAAACCACAAATGAAAGGAAAGCCAAATTGAAACAAGAGTGTAGCCAAAAGAAAATTCGGGTTTTTATTTTTTTATTATTATTTTTTTTATTTTAGGGTTACCATATTACCACAGCAAAGCAGCAATAGCAGCTTTCGCTTTTCGTTTTATTGCATTCAAATAAGCATACATAGGAATGAAAACACATACATCTATGTATATGTGTATTTGCTTTTAAATGTGTTTATATATTTTTATATATTCATTTGATAACATTAGCTATCAGATTGACCTGAAAACAAATATAAAAGAAAAAAAAGAAGAAAATAAAACATGAACATCAAGGACTAATGTATTTTTTATTATACCATGCATTTTTGCTTGTGTGAGCTTTAGGCATAATAATATACGCAGAACATATAAAGTTATAGGAATAGACTTACATACATACGTAACTGTGTATAGAAGCGAGAAAAAAGGATAAATAAAGGAATAACATAAATATATGTGTGAATAAATGCATAAAACATATGTCTAACTTTTTATGCAAATACATATGTAAGTAACTAATAGAATTAAAGTTGTCAGACTTTAAGTCCGGATTTTATTTCCATAGCAAAAAGTTGAGGTCAGTGGTGGATCTAAGTGGTAAGTTGTTTATGTATTTACAAAGTTTTTAAAGAAACGAAAATACCTAAAGCTATTTCCCCTCAACTCAGGGTGCTCTAGTGGCCTAGGAGCAGAGTAGGGAATAATCAGCTAATTTTTTACCAATGTTTAACGAATCATGACTCAATTTAGTCATGCTAGAAGTGTAGAAGTGATGTTTTGATAAGACTCGATTTTAATATTTAATTATTCGCACATAAACACATAATTCGATAATTTCACTATAAAAAACATTTGCGATTACAAAAAAAAAACGATTTTGCATTCCTCACCCATGTGTCAAAAATCACCAACTTCATATTGAAAATCAACCAAGTCGTCATTATTATTTTAGTCATGATTACAACTAAAATTATTAGACATGACTAATAAAAATTGTGGTTGATGAATTATTACTTTTCATTCATTAGTCAAATTTTGCACAACACGGCCTAGGAGTCGTATGAACATTATAAAACCAATTCTCTACGAAAAGATCTCAGTATGAAAGTATGCCTTAGAAGTAAAAGATTCTGATAAAAAAAACTAGAAAATAATACGCGTTCTTTGTTGATTTTAGAGCAGCGTTTGATAAGGTCCCTAGCAATCAATTAATGTGCAAACTTAATAAGATGGGAATACCAACAAAAATGGTAAATTTGTTTAATAAGATGAATTCTGCAGCCTGAACTGAAAGCGAAATTTCGAAGTATTTTGAAACGCACCTCAACGATTTACACAGCTTTTTAGATGGAGGCCTAAATGTAGGAGGTGACAACATAAGATTATGGCCTTCAGAAAAGGAAGTATATTATCGAGCTAGAAAAATTGGAATATAAGAATGTAAAGTATTGGTAACAATGCTTAAGAATAAAGTGTGTGAAGAATTCAAACTGAAAGCAGCATCGAGCGCCAACCGTTTCTACAGATATTTAAACCCGGAAGTAGGATCTACATATATTTGTGAGAATCTACAGTAACTTTGGGGGGGGAAGAGGGAAACCCTTCAGCATTTTATAGGAAAGTGTCCAGTACTTAACCTTTTTGAGGGCCAATTTTTTCAGCATTAAAAAATATGAGGATTGTAATGTATAAAACTCGAAAATTAAGTCGAAAATCGAATTAGTCTTTATTTTTGCTCGAGGTGAGAAAATAAGTGGTGCATTAAAAAGCTTATACTCCGGATAAATGGAAAAGTATAAAATTATTATGCATTCAAATTGCACAAATGTAAAATATAATCAATTCTCTACCTTCTTACACTTTTTTCTACTCCAACAAAAAAATTTTTTATTAATAATTAAAAATATCGCAAATAATTTTAATATCATCCACAACGAAACAACGCACAGAGTACTGACGCTACGCACCGTGTAGCTCTGGTATTCACCTATTGAATGAACGCCATGAATACACATTACAAATTTTTAAACGACTTTTAAATTGTATCAAGCTGTTGCCCGTCTGGAGACGGTGGAGCCTACTAGAGTGTTAAGGAATTTTGAGGTACTTGCTTTGGGAAAAATTTGCTAAATGAAAAAGAAAAAGTAGACCTATTGAATGGTGGAATTATTGATAATTGGAAAAACTTGCTAATTATATAAATAATGCTTTAACGCATTAAGGACGAGCGGGAATCAAACTAGATAGATCACGAAAGTAACTTGTGATAAAAAATTTTTGAACCTGGGAGCTTTTACTACAACATCTGGCCCATCCTTGGATGCATTGCTCAACTTACCACCCCTTAATATTTTTGCTAAAGGAGAGGCTGTCAAAGCCATCTGTAGGCTTAAACGCAATGGGTATTGGTATGACACTTGCTGGGATATTGGTGACATTGTTGAAGGTACTGATATGGACCTAACAGTTCTATCAATGCCATCCGATACAAGGCCAACAATTCCAGTTTTAAAACAGCGCTATACAATACAAATTTCAGAGGCCCAAACTTGGCTTTTGCCGGGACCTGGGCCGGGAGTTGATTGTAAGCGTATTTTCACTGACGGCTCCAGAACAGAATTCGGTTCGGGTTCTGGGGTCTTCATTGAAAATGATGGAATGCACCTTCACCTTTCGCTTGCGTTGTATGCTTCTGTTTTTCAAGCAGAAATTTTTGCAATCATCAAGACAATGGACCATGTTATTGAGAATGGTTGGAGAGAAAGGAGTATTTAGTGACAGTCAGGCTGCGCTTAAATCCTTGCTTAATCCTCTAACCACGTTATGCAATACAAATCCATGCTTGATTGTGTTGGAAAACACAATAGCCTGCTGTTGATATGGGTTCCTGGACACTCAGGAATTTCAGGAAATGAATTGGCTGACCTTCTGGCCAGAAAGGGTTCGGAAACTGGTTTCTTGGGCCCAGAACCTGTATTGTCTTTGTCGTCTACAGCTATCAAGACCACCATTAATGAGTGGGTCGACTTGACCCACAATCGTAAATGGGAGGAACTGAGTGGCTTTAGGCAGGCAATGGCCATGTTACCTGTTATCTCGAAGTGTCTAACAGACTTTCTGTATCACTTAACAGAAAGAGCTGCAGGCAGCTGGTGGGATTATATACAGGTCACTTCTCTTGGGCCAAACATTTACATATGATTGGTCTGGGAACTACTGCCTTCTGTGCTTTCTGTGGTTTGGAGGAAGAATGTGAAAAGACGGCAGAGCACTTCTTGGTGTCTGCCCCGCTTTCTGCTAGATCAGAGTAAGCATATTTGGTACTGGAGTGTTGGGAGACGAACACCTGAGCTCTCTAACACCGCAGGATCTGCTAAGATTTATTAATAAATCTGGTAGATTTAAAGAATAGCAAAAAGGAACACAGGATATAGTACAATGGACGTGAAACTTGTCTGAGTGCTGTATTCTTGAATACTTCTTTTGCTGTTCCAAAAAGAAAAGAAAAGGTATTAAAACAGCGCCCCGACACTAATTTTGTTTTCCCACTGGAAATACAGCCATCTAAAGCACAACAAAAACAAGCTTACAGTGCTTACACAATGCCTTCTTAAGGAAGCCGTTCTCTTTATTGAATTTCAGGCATCGTTAACATCAGTAGCTTCATATCTTTTCCCGCTGGGTTTTAGCATAAGTAGTTAATATGCGGAACTATACACAATTTATGCATTCTCTATGCTGTGTGCGTTTGCTGTGCAGATACTGACTGCGTTATGCATACTGCAGTATACTGCAGCGCATAGCTTTCTACAGAAAGAGAGCGAGTAATATGTAAATTATAACACGTGACTTAACATAAGTGCATATAAATGCATATAAATGCAGTGCACATACACATGGAAAGATAGTCACCATCAAACATAACACGCACGTATGAATACTCCAACTCGGCTCGATAGATAGGAACAGGCAAAAGTTTATTTAGAAACTATTTAAATTTGTTGCACACGATATTCATTGTCGACCTATTTGTCAAAAAACATACACACATCCACACACAGATAAAAGCAATTCATTTCTGGTTTTTCTATTTTTCCCCCCTTTTTTAGAGATTTTTTTTGCTTTTTTTTTTTTTTTTTTTGGTTTTTGCATATATTTTTGTGTTTAAAATTTGCATAAAAATGGCTTTAATGTTAGTGTATTGAATACATTTTCTTTTGTTTTTATTGTGGTTGGTTTGAAAACAGAAAAACAGAAACCACAAATAACTTTGCATTTGAATAATACATGTCTATGCATATTTTTCGTATTATATCAAATCTAAATCAATACTAACTAATACATATAAACATAGATAAATATTATTATAGCATGTAAATATACAATTTATTGAAATTATATGGACACACACACAGGCACACATGCATTCATACATATTAAATTTTGTTTGCAAATGTGAATAATGAACATATATGTATATAGATAAATTTCTACAAAACCAGCCAAAGCAAATTTATTGATAAACATCATTTAAGTATAACATTAATATAATAAAACAATAACAAACACAAAGAAAAATACACTTTATTATGTAGTAGTAGCAATGGACGAATATGCGTGTGACCCTTCGCTCTTTAGTTGTAGAATGAAAAAGCTTTCAACTGTACGTAATACTTACGAAAGCTTTCAGAACTCAAGTGGTGGCCTCAGTCGCCACCGAACTACAATATGAAAGTCCCTAAAAATCTAGCATCAGCTTTAATACTAATAGAATTGATTACTTAGAAGGATGTAAACGAATATATATTCATCTGTTTTTTTTTTTCAATTGGTTGATCATTCCGAAAAGTCTTCTCTTTTTTTTTTTTTGCTGAAAAGAATATATCTAAATTCTTCAAACTTTCTACCTTTAAACTAATAGAAGTCAAAATTACCAAGCACGTGGATTAAGAAAATGTAGTTTAAGTGATGAGAGTTTGTGCCCTACTGCATAGATTGCTTGAGTTGGTTCAATACCCAGCTCAGGAAAAAAATTTAAAAAAAAATTAGAAAGTATTCATGAATAAAGAAAGTTACTTTAGAAGTTTTACGCTGCGGGGTTTTCAGAAGAAATAGGCCTCGGGGAACTTTAATGTTTTTTTTTGAAATATAAAAATCACAAAAACAAAATTGCTTGATCAAATTAAAATTGCAGATTTTAAAGTCGGAAGACCGAGCAGATCAGCTATTCCGACTTTTCCCCTAAAGAGAACGACAGACAATTATTACTTCTTTCAGATAAAATATCCGTTAATAAATCGAAATTGCTAAAATCGTAAAGTCTGGTACTTCCTCCCCGAATAATCCCCTTCCTCTCTGCCGAAAATTTCTCATCCTTTTCTGCTTACCAATTTTCTCCTCTTAACCTTTTTTCCTTCATCTCTTCTTGTAGTCTTTCATTTCTCCTCTTAACGATAATCTTCACCATTTACCCTTATTTTCCGTCCTTATCCTCTTCCCTTCTGACATTTTCACTCCTGGCCCGCTTTCCTATTTATAGGGCAGTTTTTACTCCTTTTTCTTTTTGACCTTCTTTCTTCTTGACTCTTTTCTCTCTGTACCATTCTTATTATATTTGTAGAAATTATGGAGACAAAGACTTGGAACCAGAAAATAGCATCAGTTTTTGACTCAACTCACTTTCATTCACAAAAGCTCAAAGTTCTTTGGCTCAACTTCAATAGAAATGGCTCTACAAACTCCATAGAAACAAATAATATTTACAAAAAAAGAAAAGTAAAGAGAATGGATTGGAAAAATAATCAGACTTCAAACTGTGGTATTTATGTGTGTGCATAATTTTAGAGTAAGGTAAATGTTATAGATGGATATCAAACTATCGCGATTGTTTTTAACCTTTTTCAACCAGTGATATCTGAAAAAAGGAGTGAACCGAATTGATAGAAAATTATCAGGGTCTCTGTGCTCAACCCTAAAAGAAATACTTGGCCCCAAACTGTATGATGAACAATTTTAAACATCATAAAATTAAGAACTTTCCATCATCAAGGAAACCATAAATAATTCCAGAGTGATAGTAAGCAAATTAGGATTACACCTCTCAAACCTGAATGGTCCAGATCATAGTACACCAATCTAGGAAATAAATTGTAAACCCGACTAAAAAATAAAACAAAAATTAGATAAGAAATTAGACCAAAAATTCAAACCCAAATTTGATCGGAACTCTAGCCAACTTCACACCCAAATGTGGACCAAAATTGAATTTTAAGTTGAGATTAAAACTCAGACCAAGATTTTAATCATAATTCAGATCAAAATGATAGCCAAATTTCGACCAAAAATCAGATCAAAATAGACCGAAGCTCCTAACAAAATTGGTACGAAAATTCAGGCCAAAACCAAACCGAAGTTTAGACCAAATCTCAGTCGAAATTCAGATCAAATACCAAAATTCAGAGTGAAATTCAGACCAAAAATCAGAGCGGAATTCAAACCAAAATTCAAGCCAAAATTTGAACAAAAATTCAAACCAAAAATCAAACGAATACTTAGATTAAAATTCAGGTGAAAATTCAAAATGTATACAAACCAAAGACCAGATGTGGCAAAGCTATAACCAAAACGAAAATCAGACCAAAATTTAGAATAAAATTCATATAAAACTTAAACTCGGACATAAATTGTCGCCACAATTCTGATTAAAACTGTAACTAAATTCAAACTAAAGATCCAAACAAAAATTGAACGAAAATCCAGACCGAAACCAAACCGAAGCTTAGACCAAAATTCAGAGTAGTCGAGAATCAGAGAGAAATTCTCACCAAAATTCAAGCTAAATTTTGAACAAAAATTCAAATCAAAAATCAGACAGATGAATCTTCTGAACCAAATTGAGTCTATTATTCTGAGTAAATTCAAAATAAAAACCAAATCCACTATCTGAAGGTGTCAAAGTTAAAATCGAACAGAAAATCAGACCAAAATTAAACCAAAGCTGAGACCAAAACTTAGACTGAAATTCTAAACCAGATTCAGACCAAAACTAAGAATAAAATTCAAGCTGAAATAAAAATAAAGAAAAGATTAATGAAAACAGAGCCAAAACCAAACCAAACCATCAACCTAATCAATCCAAAAGTTAAATATTAAGAATCTGACCCTAAACTTCCGGACTTATTAGAGTTGAAGTATGTATGGGCTGCAGAAGGAGTTTAAAAGGTCAGATTTTTAGAAGCATTTTTCCTACCCATTACATTTTTTTGATATGTCAAATTATAAAGTTTCAGGTTCATACTTCATAACTCTAGTGCTATTTTCAATGAAAGTAAACTTCTACAAAAATTATAGAAACTCTAACTATATTTATTTATGTATTTTGCTTTCTCTCCCTAAAATACATAAAAACATTTAATAATAATAATAATAAAAACGACTACAACGACAAAAGTAAATATTATTTTAAAACTACAAAAACAAAACGAAAAGAAAAACTTATCGCATTTTTGCACAACTCGGCAACTCTAAATAATTACTTAACCTGCAGTCATGCAACGCTTTTTATTTTCATTTATTGTTGTTGTATTTCTGAAGCAGAAAGAGAAAATGTCCCCGCTGTGATAAATTGTTAAACACTTACGAGTGTAAGTGTTGCACTCGAAGAAGAAGAAAATGCTGGAAAAGAAGAAGCAGTACAACTAAACAACTAACTACAAAATTAGTTACAATTTTCAAAGAAGCACAAACACACACACACACATGCATATGTAGAAACAAACAAAAACACATTTAATAGTTTTTGTATTTCCTTCCTTCCAACCTTTTATCCGGTTCAAAAGTAGCAAAGTGTAAATGTATATACAAATATACACACATATGTATGTATATTTATGTATATAAGTATGCATGCATGAATGACTGTCTATGTGTAGATGTTTGTATGAATATGTGTTTCTATATATAAATATAAAGATAGCAAATCATAAAGAAGCATAATAATTTTGAATACAAAAACTACGTCAACGACTACGACGACGATGATGACGGTGACGTTGTTGTAATAGTTAAGCCGTGCATAAAAGAGATAACACTCTCATATATGTACACATTCGTAACTTGCACACACATGCACACATTTAACCATATAGCATTTAGTTATGCTATGATAGTAAAACATAAAGCATCTAACTATAACTACTTCTATTTACGACTGCAGATACAAACAAGTAGAAAGCAGCAGCACCTTTGCATACTAGACACACACAAATGCAAATACTATAACACATATACACAGTTACAGCTACAGTTATAGTTACATTTTACATACACCGCCGTCGCTATAAGGTAAGTTGAGGTAACAAGTGTAAAAGGAAGCAATTAAATTCAAATGTAAACTTAATTGAAAAGGATTTATTGTAAGCATTTTAGTTGTATGCATGTATTTGTGTGCATGTGTATGTATTAGTGTCTTCATATCCCTTCAGTGAAGCCGACTAGTTCTATAAATAGTAAAGCAACTAGTTGCAAAGTAACCAGTACTGGTTCCACCGCAACCCCCATTTACATGCTGTCAACTGCCTCTTTTACAATGTTAATGTCCTACGAGAAGACAATTGTCTCCTTATGCACTACCTTTGAACTAGTCAGAGAACTAGTACTTTTTGCAACTTGTTACTGCACTAGTAATATTTCAGGTAGATATTTCTACGACTAAATTGAATTTTCAGATTGTTTTTCCATTTTTTATTTTATTTATTATTTTATATAAAAAACATGTATACAAATATATGTATGTTATTTTCTATCAATAAATGTTTTGATATCTTCATCGGTTTTGCTGGGTTTTTATCTGAAATTGATATGCAGATAAAAAGAAAGTAAATGACGATATGTATTTTTATCTTTTAAACATACTACTTACATGAAGAATACAAGTCCTTGTCCGTTTTTGCGTCCAATCTCCTCAGCTTTCCCAGATTTCATTGCTTCCACATACAAAAATATGGTTAAAAAAAAAATTATTTTTTTTTAATTTTTTAATGATAATGTTATTTTAATTAAATTCACAACTTACTTTTCATTCACTTTCGCTTTATTTTTCAAACACGCGACATCAAAATCAATCACAATAAAACTAAAATCAATCAAAAAACAAGCAACAACGCGTCACAACTGTAAATTTCCGTTACCAATGCCATTTGTTTTTGTAAAACTTCGTTTTTATTTCTTGTTTTTTCTGTGTGCTATATTTTAACAGCCAAATTTATATTTAGGATAAGCAGAATGAGCGCATATTTCTTTAAACTGGTGTCTAGCTGCATTACTTTAGCCCTAGTCATTGAACTAGTCTCTTTTCCACTATGCATATAACTAGATACTTTGTGCTACTAGTTCTTCATTTTACTGCAGGGATATTACCCTATATTTGAATGATTCCAAAAAAAAAAAAAATTGTTGCTGCATACTTGTAGGCACTTTTAAATACATGTTTGTAAATTAATCTCCTTTTTTTTTCTTTTGAATGCAAAGTGTTGCAGCTGTGATCTTTATTATTTTTCAATTATTTTTTTTTTTATATAACTAATTTGTGGTATGCTAGCAAAAAAATAATAAATGGAAATGGAAATTACGGTCTGTGACGCTCGTTCATGACACGCTGAATAACACGTGACGCTATTTTCTTAAAATATGTCAAATTTACTTTCTTTTATACTAAGCTACACATGTGAAACTAGCTTTCAATTCAAATCAAACTACAAGAAAATTGCATACTACCAACCAGTCGCTAGCGAATTCAGAAGAACATATTCTGCCCAAAAACATTAGTTTGAAACTTTACTCTCAACTCTTGTTCGGCTGCCATTTTATATATGGAAACTTGTTTCAGTGGTGATATTAAGTACTTTTTAAATATTTATCACTGCAAAACATAACCAAACTTTCGTTTGGAAGGCGGATTCTTTGCAACAGCAATTAGTTAATTATTATCAGAATGAAAGCCATAATTTTTACAGTGATTTTTCTCAGGGCTGTAAAATAATGCAATCAATTGAGAATATAAGTCACAAATGAATAATAATTTTCGATTGCAGTTATTGCAGTTGGAAGTCTTTTTTGGAGTCGCCGATTGGTATTTTTTGGAGTCGACGATTGGTTATTCATTTAGAAAAGTCTTTGTTAGAGTCAAGGGAATGCAATCTTTTTTTGAAATCATGAGACTGCAAATCTTGTGACTCCAAAATCATGACTGCTTTGAAGTCACTTGGAGTCACTTGAAGCCACTTGGAGTCACTTGAATACTCTTGAACTCAAATGCAGTCTTTTGGAGTCAATAGGGATTTTGAAGTCAATTAGAGTCAGTTGAAGTCACTTGGAGTCAATTGGGATTGGAAGTCACCCCTACGATAAAATAAAAAGCAATCAGATTTTTTTTGATCGCGAATGGAGAACGTATTAATTTTTAGCTATACACGAATATAAAGTATGGTTTGGGTATGTTGCGATCGAACCATACGTGAACTACCGCAAATATTAAAACGGAACACATACACGATTGTGTTCGACACCGAATAAAATTTGGATACACACAAAATTGATATGAAAAAAAAAAATATGTGTTGGTTGCTCTAAGCTGTGTTTGTTTACATTTATGTATGGGATTTTTATTCAGTGTGTGTATTTTTCTGAACCCTGATACTTTTACAGCTCTGCTATGGACACATTAACTCTGGTTTCACTAAGCATATGCCAGCTTTATTTTTAACTGTGGCATGTAACTTTCTCTTATCTTAGAAGATAGAAAAATTTTACAAGATTTTCTGTGGTTATACTCAGCTTCTTTTTCAACCGATAATATAAAAATCAAGGTGCTTGAAAGTGGCAAAATTCGTTATTTTATTTAAATTTTCAGCGGCATATTTTTTGAAATTCTAATACACTATAGATGATTACTCTTTATAAATAAAAATAAAGTGCAATAATTTGTAAGCGTTCTGGATTTTGTTACTTACTTCTACCTGCTGGCCATCCACAGCAGCGGTTCCCAAACTTTTCAGATAGGGGAACACTTTGCTTGTTATATAAAGTTGTGTTTTTGAAAATGTTCATACATCCCGTGCCAATAAAAACGCATCACTGCTTAAATTTTATGCATTTATAGTTTTATCCTCCTTTTATTAACAATTTATATGATGTGAACTAATTTTTTTACTCCATTTTGCTATTTTAGTATTTACAAATTAAAAAAGATAATGCAATTATTTCTTTTTGCTTTTTTTTCAATAAAACCTAATAAAACGGACCTATTTTTACAATTTTTTCTTCTTCTACGGGTTGAAAATTGTTCTAAGATTAACTGCAAACATTTAGGAATTTCTAAAATATGCAATAAAAAATACAAAGTTGGGGTTTTTAGGATTAAATATTAGTGATAGGATGATGCGTTTTTATTGTCACGGGGTGTACATATAAGAGTTATAAATAAAATAAAAAGTAGATATTTAAAAAATTCAATTATACATACAAGAAAATAATAAAACTGGTAAATATAACTCAATTATGTATATTTTTAATGACTACGGCGTTTTTGACTCTTTAAATTACAAATTCTTTCAATATCAGCCTCAATATTGAAAAGCTGAATTCTTATATCTCTTAGTTATTCGACGTTCATTCTGATAGATAAACAAGTCATTCAGAGAAATACACCAGACCTTTCTTTCTTCACTGAATCCGAGTCCGAGATCTAAAAAACCCCAGCATGTCAGGTTTTCGCCATGACCTGCAAAATACCTTGTTATCTAAGCTAACTCGCAAACCTGACATGGTTCGGATTCAGAGACCCAAAAAACATGTAGTAAACATGGAAAAAAAAGTGTTTTTTTTTGAGGTTATGCCAAAACCGCTGGGGTTTTTCGGACTTCAGACTAGGATTTAGCGGCCCCAAAAACGCCTAACATGGGTATCATTGCCAATCCGGCCTTGAAGAGGAAAGCGAAACTTCCATCTAGCTATCTACTGCCTCTGTTATTGTCTAGTCTGCGCAAGAAAAAGAAAATGATTGCTGGGTTGCAATATCTTGAGTATGAGTTCTGCTCATTCTTTTCCCCTACCTGAGCTTCTAAGCTTTCTTTCCTTTTCCTCTTTTTAAAGTCTTTCCTCGTTCTTCTCCACTCTTTTCGTTTTCTTTTATCTGGACAAAGTCTCAATTGGTTTTGATGATTGAAAGTGCTACTTTTTTAAATTTTATCAGTGCCTAAAAATTTACTAATTTTTACTAATTTAATTCAGACAATTCGTTCAGCACCTGCACATAATAAAATAATAAAGCAGTTTTTTGTTGTTTGTTTTCGTTAGTAATTTTTGCGGTCTTTTTAGAGACTCCCATTGTTCTCATTTATTAAAAGAGTTGGTTTTTTTTATTAATATTTATCAGTGCCTAAAAATATGCTACTAACATATTTTGCGTTTGGTTGTCATTTCTATGTCTTTATAAGTATTATGGGTATTCACGCGTTGATGCAAAAGTGCGAAAATGCGACTTAAAGCACTAAGATGTGAGCGTTCAATGCAAATATTGGAGATGCGAAATAGCTTAACTGTCAAAATATTACAATTTCATTGAAAAATAATGAAAATATTTTGGATTCTTCTTACGAATTTAAAGGTAGAAAGGTGTCAAACTTCCGCAATCCGCACTTTCGCAACGTTGCAAGTGTATGTTGCATCGAACCGTGAATACCCATATTATATTCAAATTATTTTTGGTATAACATAAGTAACTAAAGCAATACTAATGCCATTTGGAACTTCTCTTTCCATTATATTATAATTTTTGGCTTGCTCTGCTGCCTTTGGAGAGTTCTCAACTTATTTTAATGGTAACGAACATACTTTTGAAATAGATATCAATGGCTAAAAGTACTGATGGATCTAGGGTGTGGGCTTGTGGGTGTCACAAAGTTTAGTGTTTTATTTTGGGAAGTAAATAACTAGAATAAATAAATGTGCTTCAGTACCTAAGAGTATGTTACTTCGTCAGCAGACTGTTTTGGGTATTGCCAGATGTTTTCAGGTTGTTTGGATTTCTATGCCTTTTTTAGCTATATCTACCTTTTTGGATGTCTCTGACTTTTTATGTTCTCTGCCTCAGTTTGTTACTTTTGCTACTAATAAAAAAGCAACAATTGGTTCCGACAGGTAAATATAACAATATAGTTTTTATCATTTCCTAAATGTATGCTATTAAAATTCTAAATTTGAAAGCCAGCCACTGACACTCGCCTGTATTTTTAGAAATTTTTATTCCCTTTGAAGAATATCATTGAATTTGATTGAAACCATTACTTTTTCTACATAAAACAGTACCTAAAATTATGCTACTTTAATTTTAAAAACCTTAGCTCATGTGTTGAACATGTACATACTCCAACAAAAGTTTACAACATTTTACACACATAACTACATAGTTACACTCAATAGTTATAAACTAAAAAGCTACCGGTAACCAGCAACTGTGCACAAAATGACAGTTAAATGCATTGCATGCACAAAATATGTCAAATATGATAAAGTTTCTCTAGAAAATTTGATAAGCAACTTGACAGGCATATGTTAAAATGTATGTAGTACAAAAAATATAAATAAAATGTGAATGTGTGCTATATGCTATAAGCTAGTAGAAAAAACTAAAGTCCTAAGAAAATTTATATACGAGTGAGTATATTAAAAAAAACAGGTATCACAAGTGAGTAAAAAAATACACAATTGAAAGGAAACAATTGTTAAATTTTATATGATTGAAGTTTATGTAACAGTTAGCAACATCATCATATTGTCATATTAAAGTCATTTGTAATAAATGTCATGAGTGTCAGAGCCGGTGTGGAATAAAGGTGAGAGCTTGAAATGAATAAATGAAGGTAACATGCAAAACTTGGGTTTCTAAATGCATAAGATACTCTAATCAACCTCAATTTCTTATTCGTTTCATTTATCATTTTTTGCTTTTGTAAAAAAATTCAAAGCAAAAACAAGAAAGGGCGAAGAGAAAGCCGAACACATGAGTAAGCAAGCAAGTAGCGATCCTATAGCAGCCTGCCTGCCTGCCTGCCTGCCTACCTGCCTACCTGGAGTAAAATATAAAAACTTCGTTAAAATATTTTACATAAAATCCGCTTTAAATTTACACACACTGCTACCACAGTGAAAATCTTAATGTACGACTGCTCTTAAAATGGTATTAAAGTGAATGTCAGTCAACTTCAAGACTACTTTGTCATATTAAAATCATCACATACATGTATGTATGTGCATATGTATTCGTATAAGAGACAACACAAAGTCGCACTCAGCTATACATACACACACAAAGGCACCCATATTTACACATACACCTTATACATATGTACATATACTAATTTATTATTTCAATGGTTTATGTATGTGAATTGTGTGTAGCATGATTTTAGGCGCACTGTTTTTGTCATACATAAGAAGAAAAAGTACATTTTACAAAAGACAAAGTTTCAACAACTTTTGCTTTTCAGCGTGCTTGTTTTGTTATAAGTGAAAGAAAAATAACAAAAATTATTTCCGTATAATTTTGCACATATCGCTCATTTGCGACTATACCGTCATAACTAAAAAAAAAGTAGGTTTTCAGGAAGAGCTTTTAAAGTTTTAAATTTTTATATATATGTACATTTTGTATGAGCGCAATAACGAAACATTTACGCACTTTGCAAATAGACAAGTGAGATTTTGACAATTAAAGCGACACTACTAAGTGAACGCTTCATTCTGCATCAATGACTTAGAAATTTAAAAATTTTAAGTTATGACGGTATAGTCAAAAATGAGCGATATGCAAGTTTAAATTCTGCTAACACAAAACGCGTACGAGTTGAAGAGGAAATGTTATGACGAAAAATTGTATAAAAAAACTTTTTTCATATACTTGCTGAAGCTAGACTTTTTTAAAATTACTACAAAATTATTAGTTTTCCTCTGTCTTGGTTTTGCCTGCGCCAAAAACTATGAAACAATTTTGGTGTGATTGTGATTGTTGCATAAAGGAAATAACACTTTAAAACTTTTTAAAGGCTTAAATAGGATTTAAAGTGTTCATTCTAAGTCTGCCTCACACGCAAATTCACAAACACATACAAACCGTTAACAAGTTTCACATTCGTACGCACACAAAATTTAATAAAGGATCTAAATATGTGCTTTGGAAAAAAAGAACGTTTTCAAATGAATGATATTATGAAATGAAAAGTTATATCTGTAAAGTATTTAAGCTGAATTTAATAATTATGAAATAAAAAGTACTTAGCTACTAAAAACTTAAATACTTGAATAAGTAGTAAAAAATACTGTAATGTTTTTTAAAATACATAAATGCATGCTTTGAGAAATTAAATTTTGTAAAATATTTAAACTGAGATTAAGTTTTAAATAGAGACTTAACCTTTGCACAAATTTTTTTAAAATTTTTAAATTTATCATTGCTTACAGAAAATGAAGCTGCATGTAAACAAATTTAATACCTCGTTCAGCTTCTTTCGAAATTCAGACCTTTTTCTAAACTTTAGGTAAGTTTTTTCTAAATGGGCGTGGCACCTCCCACACAATCTTAATACTTTTTTGAGTATATCTCAAGAATCAATTGTAGTACAGTACAAAAATTTAATACAAGACCATGAATTAACAATGGCATTCTACAACAAAAATATGAGTGGGGTTGATTGACAAAGGGGGTGTGGCACCTTCCATATAACCTGAATTTCATTGCGAAATATGGTAGGAGCCATTTATGGTGCGACACTAAGATTTAATGTGGAATTATTTTTTGTAAATACCGGATTTAAAAAATACTTTTAGTTTGTTGGATAAGTGGGTGTAGCATGGTGCCACACCTTTCTATTTTTTAAAACCATTTTCTTCTACTTTCTAATTTTTTTTCGTACAATTTCTTCCTGTGCTGTACTAGTTAGTGGGTAATATCCGATAGAGCGAGAAGGATTGTTTCTGTTTCTGTTGCAAATGAACTGAATTCTGTTCCTGTTTCTGTTCTTTGCAACAACCCGACTTTACCGGGTACGACTGTTTTAAGCAGAACTTACATCGGCCATATATTTTATGTGCGATTTATGTGCTGCGTGTTTCAAAAAGTTTAAATTTCAGTATATCACAAAGAAAAGAACTCCTTACTGCCCACACTCCTCAGAAGAGCAAGAAGATGCACAACAAATATTTTTGAATAAAGGTGGGCAATAGTCCCCCCTTTGAATTAGACAAAAATCCACATCGCCGAGGTCTTTAGAGACGTTTAAACTGTTGCGAACAGCGAATTACACCACAAAATAATCTCAATTCTCATTTTAGCATTATTACATCACTTCGAGCCGACTCATTGAACCATAGCCCATCCAGACCTCTAACTGAGGATTGAACAATTCAAGTTTCGCAAAGGAACAAAACATCAAAAATTCATGATTAAAAAACACCAGTTGGTTTTATATTTGTTACAAGATTGTTCCATCTCTTGTAGATAGCAGGTTACGACCACTTCTACATGCTGTTTGTACGCCAGAAGACGGCGCCATATGATACACACCTCTAGATGTCACTATCTGTTGCATACTACTAGATGTCGCAATCTTTAATATATAATATTTTATACTGTCATCTTTCATACAACACTAGATGACGCTATCTTAAAAATATCACATAATTCCCCCATATAATCTATATCACCAGATAGCGCAATTTTTTATATACCACTAGAGAGAGAGAGATGCTATATTTTTACACCATAATCTATGAACCTGTAGATAGCACCATTTTCTATCTAACACTAAATTAGGCTATATTCGATCTTAATTCGCTCTATGTAGCATATAGAAGTAAATGACCCCATCTTCAGTATACCAAAAGATGTTCTAGGAACATTTAAAAGAGCCATGTAGGGGCAAATAAAATGTGGCGACATCTTTTGGTATATTGAAGATGGGGTCATTTGATTGCGCTCTTTTCTACATTTTACTGTACCACAATTTGACCCTAGTTAATCGGAATTCTTGAAGTATTTTCACTTACACTTACACACTCGTAAAGCAGAATACTATAAATTATCTCCCCGAATAACTTTCTTCTTTCTTAATTTTAAGCAATTGTTGCATTATTATTTCACCATAATAACTACATATTCATATGTTAATATGAATTACCATTGGATTCATTTTCATTTTGACAAAAGAAAAATATGGATGCACAAAAAAAAGAACATAATTGTATGTACATGAGTATGATTAATTTTTTAAATTCTCTTTATATGATTTCCATTACAATTGTAATTTCATATATTTACTTAGTAAAATCATGAAATACTTCATATGTGATTTTTCATTATCGCAAGTCTCAGAATAATGTATTGTAGCATACTTAAGTAATTTACTATTGTATTTAATTATAATTATATAAATATAAATATCGTTATGCATTGTGGAAATTTATTCAAACGATGTTCAACTTATACTCGGTTGATGGAAGTTCGGAGTGGGAACTAGAAGAGGGATTGGATAGAGGGGGAAATACATCCAACAATTTAAAAAATCTAATTTATTTGCTTTTACAACATCTTAGAAGGATCTCTAAAAATTTTAGATAGAAATTGCAAATATTAAGCAAGTAACGGGCATAAATAGCAGGCGCACCAGCGGTGATTGTATCGCAGAGTAAACGGAACTTTATAGTGTGTTCACATGGAAGTTGAAAATCGATTTTCGTTACCCAAAATTAGATTTTCAGAAAAGTCGTTCATTTTTATTCCCATTTTTTTCAGATCATTTACTTTTCTCACATTTTTTACAAATAACTAATGTCATAATGTTTGACAGATACCAAAATAAAGTACTAAATATTGTAATAGATGGAACATTGTTGTACCATTCTCTCAATCCTCTCAGAAACACAGAGTTGTATAGCGAAAAATCATAGCCAAAAAACGTTTTTCGTTGAAAATCGGCTGAAAATTAGATTTTCATTTAACAATTGTTCTATGACGAAAATTCAATTTTCGAGGGATTTTCAGCCAAAATCGATTTTGAGCACCAAAATCAAATTTTCAGCCGCCATGTGAACATACTATAAGATATTATTTATAATGCCCAGGAATCGCCGATTTTCGCACAGCGGAACTTTGAACTCGTTTTTCCGAAATCCACTTTTTTTTCAAACTACTGAGCCGATTTTGATATACTAATACCATAAGCTCGATATATACCGAAGAAGTAATTAAAAATTTGTTATTGCAAAAAAAAAAAACTAAAAAACAAGTGAAAAATTGCGTTTTTTCCAAAGTTCGAAATTCATATGTATGTAAGTATCTGGGTCTATGCTACAGTAGTGGTCCAGTGTACGTCTCTTTTCTCAATCCGCGTTTTAATTGAGGATCAATTTTTTGTTTTCATTTTGTATTGGACAATGGACGACAACTACAATAATAATAACAGTAATTAATGTGTCCCGTCAACTCATGCTGCTTTTCCATGCAAGGATTTAATTTTTTTTTTTTTTTGTATTGACTTAATTTCTTGTTCCTTTTTTTTGTATTTAACCGATTTGTGTTTTTTTTTTGGACAATCGCCGCGACTTGTGGCTTTCTCTTTTCCATTTTCCTTTTACATTATGCTCATTCTGAATGTATGTCTGTGTGGTTGCATGCGCATTAAAGTGTTAATTTACTTTAATGCCATTGTGGTTTATGTTTGCTCTTTCTTTCTTGATGCTTTACTTTGCGCTTGGTTTCTGGCATTTTTCGCATTTTTTATAATTATTATGAACAAAAAGGTAAAACAATTGAATTTCTTTTACATTCTTTATCGTTCTGTGTGTGCCTGTGTAAGTTTACTTGTATCCTTTGCAGTTGAAATAATAAGTCATATAGTATTTTGTATTTTCACAATTTTCATAGTTGTGGATGAGTGTGGTTATTTTAATGGATGAATGAATGGATCTTTTGTTTTTCGAGACTTGTTGTTTTTTTTTTTTTGCATGTTGTTTTTTTTTTTACTTAAACATGAAATGAAAATTAATGTTTTCCCGCACCATTTTTACAATTACGAGTATGTGCATATATATATATAATGGAGAAAACATTTTTTATTGTTTATAAGCTGTAAGGTAAAATATTTTATGTTTTTTAGGGAGAGGGACACGATTAATAGAAACTTTTTGTTAGAAATTAGAATTTATTTGTTGTAGTTAAATTAAGAGAGTAAGGAAATGGGCAAAGTTTTTATTTAGATTAGTTTAAAAAACGATAAATTAGACCAATCACAAAAAAAATCTTTAAAACATGACATGATTATTTAATCAGTAAATTCGCATAGACTCAGTACACTCTAGCATTCACGCAGTGCACTTCAACCGTCTGGGTCGCATTATCTCACTTACCCTCGCTGAAGCACACACCACCATAGAATTTTACTGCTGGCGCCATCTAGTGGTATATAGAAAATAGAACGATCTGGTGTATTATAAAAATCGACAGCTCCAGGCTATAAAAAGAAGATACGAATAGACTAAATGGTGGATTATTAAAATAGGTGGAATATGGTATTAGAAAATGGAGCTACCTGGTGGTATGTATAAAAAAGAGCAGCACTATCTTGTGAATTAGTACTAAAATGGGTGATATTTATTTAGAAGATTGCAGTTTATATAGAAGACAGCACAATTCACAATTATATAGAAGGCAGCTCAATTCACAATTCTCTTTTAACCTAACACTTTGTGTACAAAGAATATTTGTTTTCACAATAGAACATAAATGACAGATCTGCAATGAGTGAGAAAGAGATGACTAGATACAATAATATCCATATAATAGGAATAACATCATCTGTTGCTTTTATAGTGCAATTCAAAACATAAACAATATAAATATTTTCGAATCTACTACTGTAATTAAAAGAACGTCAAAAATAAAACGTTTTCTCAAATATTTAGGGTGACAAAAATATAACAAATTTACAGCGCGTTATGACTTGTTTATTACAAGTAAGTGGTTGCACATCAAAAACTATTTATTATCTATTATTATAGTAGTTTTTCAATAGCAACGCCATCTGTTGATTTTATAGCACTATGAAAAACATAAATACTAATATATCAATAGCAACGTCATTTGTTGCTTTTATAGCACAATGCAAAACATAAACAATACAAATATATTCGAGTCTACTACTATAATTAAAAGAACGTAAAAAACAAATCGTGTTCGCAAATATTAATTGCGGCATAAAGAAAGATAATTTACTTATTCTCTTTTATTAAATTAGTTTTCCATTTACATTAAAAAGAAAACAGTGCAAAATCAATCTCAACAAAATTTCGGTAGCAATCAAGCTGGTGTGCGTGAGAATCCACAGTCTCTACCACGGCAGAAGAATTAAGAAGGTAGACGCATTTTGACAAGTAAGAGGAACTTTGTCAATTGGGAAAACATTTATTTTGATACTATTTTTCTTTTTGCAACAGAGTTGTATTTTCATAGTTAAATTAAAAATTAAATTTTCATAGTTAACTTAAAATCAAAAATTCAAAATGACTACTTTTTGAAAAAATGTATCTACCTCTAAATACTTCTACCATGGGTAAAAGTATTTAGAAAATAGTTTTGGAGCCAAATTCAAAATAAATCAGTTTTACGTTGGACTTAAGCACTTTGGATAAATACCATATGGACCTAAGTAGTTTTGAAAAAAAATCATCTGGACTTAAGCAGTTATAAAAAACACAGGTGGAGCTGAAAGGAAGCGAGCTTGACAAGGCCTTGTTTCCCAAACGATTATATAGGGGCTCTGAGAACATTATACTATATAAATAAAATGTAAGTTTTAAATTTTATATACTCCTTTTTTATTACATTGAAATTATTGAAAACATCACTAAAAAAATCAAAGTTAGACAATATCTAAGATTTATGTAAGAAATATATATAAAAAAGAATCTGTATGAATGCGGCCATGTGCAAAGCCAAAAATTTTAATTTTTCACAATGCAGTAGCAAAACAAGAAAATAATGCGATTGACTGAAAGGGATTTAAGCAGTTTTGATTTACACTTACTAAGACCCATTGTCTTAGTCACTTTTGAAAAAATAGTTGATATTAAATAGGTTTTTTAATTTAATTAACATTAATAAGGCTCATTTCTTTTGTTCAAACTATTTATTTGTACGGTCAGTGGGTATTGCATCAAAAATCTGGAAAATTTTCGTCTATGGCCTCAGGCACTTTTGATATGTACCATCTCATATTAACTATTTAAATGCCATGTGTATACATACAATTATCTCTCCCAGTCTGCTGTTATTGCACTTACATATTCCCAGTCACAAACCTACAAAAAAAGTTTCACTTCCATCGAGAAAGAAACAAAGAAATCGAAGTTTATTACTTTCACTACACTCAGGCTACGGCACTGGTCTTCGTAGCGGATGTGCCTGGTAGAGCGAGCGTGCAAAGCGTTGGCCACGTTGTGTGATATGCGCCTGATAGGGCGAGCGTGCGAAGCGTTGTCGAGCACAGTAGAGTAAGCCTACAAAGCGTGTACAATGGTAGAGTAAGCGTACGAAGCATGTAGAATGTGCAGAGCGTTGTTGTGTAGGTATGCCTGGTAGGGTAAGGGCGCGAAGCGTTCAGAATGTTCAAATCGTTGTTGAGTACGCCTAGTAAAGCAAGCATGTGAAGCGTGTACTCTCTGCACAGCGTTGTTGAGTACACCTAGTAAAGCAAGAGTGTGCAGCGTGTAGCTTGATGTGTTGCGGGCGTCCGTGTTTTAAGTCACAGTTGCGAGAGGGGTGTCGGGCCGGATGAGCTAATCCAAGGCGTCTTTACTCGGTCCGTTGTGTACTCACCAGTCAGGTAGCGTCAAGTGGCTGGGTACACCACTCCGAAATGTCACTTGTCGCTCTGCCTGATGAACATTTTTTGGTCCGATCGTTGAGTTAAGTCATGAAGCTACTTGCCTGATGTATGGAGTTACTTCCGCTGGTTGCTCTGTGACAGCAGATGTTGTGCTTGCCAGCTTTATGCATGCGATTCATTTTCTTCCTTGTTTCCGCTTTCTGTTTCCAGTCGACGCAGTCGTTAGTGTTTGTTGTTAATGTTGTTTTGCATGGCTGATGTTAAGATGTTTTGCTGTTGCTATGTCAGCTTTGTTGTTTTTTTCTTTTTGTGTTTGTCCCAGTGGGAAAAACGCTGGGTCGTTCCTTTTTTAATATCCCCAATGGGAACAATGTTTGGCGATGTAATTTCGTTCGCCCAAAATTGTGCCGTCACAATGTTAAATCACATATAGCGCCATCTAGTGATGGTGATATACCTAGAAAATAGCGATATAGTTATAAAATAGAGAATTCAAAAAACCTCATGAGGAATACTTTTCCAAAACCAGAAAAATACTTTACTGTCACTAACGATTTAAAAGATAAAATAAAATAAAACAAAACGAAACGAAACTTTCTTGACTTTTGATCTAATTGTGCCATTTTTCGTCACATTACTAATATAAATGCAACACAATTTGATTTATTTTACTTTATTTTTTCGTGACAGCATTAAATTTTCATAGAGCGCGATACCGAACACAAAAAATTATACACCAATTTATTTCATAATCATGTTAATTACTTTGTCTCACGTAGAAATAGAAGCACACACACATAGCCATACCCACACACAGTGTCACAGTCTCTACTACGTGTCCTTGCATAAAATATTAATTTGTAATTAAGTGCAGGTAATTTGTATGAATATATGCATAACTACATATAAAATATCGAACAAGCTCAATCTGTATAACGTTCTATATGGAGAAAAACTTTAGCATAGCAGCATTAAATAGCGTATGTATGGAAGGAAATAGCAGAGGCAGCAGCAACTAATGAAGTGGGTCACTTTGTTTGAGATGATGACAAGATTTTGTTATAATTTGTAAGAATTTTTAGAAAAAATGTTAATTATGTACAGTATGGATATTTTCCAGCTGATTTATAAATATTATAAATGATGCTGCTAAATTATTTTACATACTGTTAGCTGATAGTATTAATTGAAGCAAATTCGTCATAAAAATAATGCCGGAAGTGAATAGTGATCACAATTAAAATTAGAAATTTTCAGGACAATTTCTATGGAGCTAAGAGAAATTATTTTATACTTTTTAGTCCGTTTTAAAATCGTTTTCACAAATAGTAATTCTTCCCGGCAATAGAACCATGATTTGGATAGTTAGTGCAAAATCGTGCATGAATTTCTTGATTCTTTTCACACATAAGATCATGCGCTTACCTCCTATCCATTTTTTCTTTATATAGACAATATAACAAGGGATTTCATGGAATTTAATAATTTAAGATTAACCATAATCCTTTTAGCTGCATTCCTTCAAGAAGTGATTCAGACTGAATAGTGCTTTTTATATTGGGGTTACTCAAGCAGCTTTTATTTCTCTTAGAATCTTAGGATTCTCAAAATGATCGTCGTGAGCCAGAGCTTGATTGTCTTGACCTCTGGGATTTTAATCGTGTTAGGTATCCCTTTCAACAGGTGTTCAAGAGTTGAATGTGATATACTTAACTTCACAGCAATTTGTTTTAAATAAAAATAGTTTTAACCAGTTGAGATTAATCTGCATGCACATTAAAGCCTTTCAAAGGGAATAAGGAAAGTGATGATTAGAACTTTACAATTCTAAGGCATTTAGCTTTTATTATTTGAAAACGTTAAAAAAAATCTCTTGAAAGGTCTCTGTTTTCTACTATGGACAAAAAATTCCTGTTTCGAGTTGAACTGATTTTAGTGGCCCTCGAAATGTTAAGTTTTTGCTTAAATAACACTACAATTTTTTGCAGTATATGCTTAATTTCATATTCAACCTATAGTAAAAAAAAGTGAAATATAAAACTTCAGCATTTTCTCTCTCTCACACACATAAACACACTTATTTTCATTTAGGCTGTCAACGACATAAGCTAATTTACTGGTAGCTGTCAACTGCAGCCAGGCAACAACAATGAGACGATGACAACCAATTATCCCAAAAAAAATACAAAAAAAGTATTGGCTTCAAGGCCAACACACAACACAAAAATTGGACAACAAAAATTTGGTTGCTAGTAACCAGCAGCAGAGAGCAAAAAATAATAATTCATAATAAAACACACATAGACATTCATCCGTACATGTAAACAGATACACATATAGCCATACATACGTAAGTACATGCACTTGTCGGATTAATTAGCATAATAATTCGTAGTGTCCTTGTTAGTGTTTACTTGTTGGTTGGTGTTGGTGTTGGTGCAAGTGCTATTGTTGTTGGTGTTGCTTTTGTTGCTGTGGCATGTTCTTGCAATTTTTCGTATTGGGTTTCAACTTTTTTTGGGTTATTATATATTGCCTATAACACATACAAACATAGTAAAAACTAGCAATAGCAGCAGTTGCTACATTTGTTGTTGTAGTCAGTAGGTAACTATATCATTTTGAATTTTATTCCTCTACGAAAAAGTGTAGCAGTTTTTTGCAGCAATGCACACACGACAAAATATTAACACACATATACATGAGTATATGTACATACTTGTGTATATATGTATATGTGCCTACCTACACAATCAACATGCAATAATAAGCAGCAGAGGCATAAAATACAACCACATTTCACACGCATTTATATTTACGTACAGACATGAAAATGCAAATATGTATGTATGTTCGCATATACATCCATGAATGGTAGGCACCCAGTAAAAAAAACCTATAAGGCATGAATTCAGGAGCCTGATATCAAAAATTTTTTCTGGCCTTTCTTAATCGCTGAAATCAGAGCCAGCCATCATGGAGTTGTGAAAATTACCTGAATTTTTCACAAAATTCAAGGATCTGTGATAGAGACTTGTTGAATTTCCTTCCTAATTTCAGCACAGAATTCATAGCTCTGTGAAAGAAACCAGTATTTTTCTTCTAGTTTCAGCACAAAAATTAAGAGTCTGTGAAGAAAACATTAATTCATTAGTCCGAAAAAAGTGACCTGAACTGTTTTTCGAGTTTCAGATTTTTTCAACTCATGCTTAGATATTGTTTACGAAAGAAACCCGCACTTTTTTTCTAACTTCGAAATTGAATTCAGTGGTAAAATTTCTATAATGAATTCAGGCCAGAATCACAACGCAGAATTCATTATCCAGTTTTTCCATTCAAAATAACATTTATTATTGTTGATTTAAAAAAAAAAAATTATAGAAAGATATTTCATCAGCGGTGCTGGAATTCGAACCCAAAATCTGTAAAAGCATAAGCTTTTCATCTGAGTGTGATAAATGATAATTTGTATGAAAAATTCATCAATGTTGCGGTTATTCGACCGGTTAATAAAACTAGTCGAATATAATTTGTATTCGAAAATCTGATATTTGTACTGCAGAAGGGCACGTCGCACAGTGTCGCGAAGATGGACAAAAATACAAAAAATTGTAATTGAAAAATTAATATTTTTTGCGGCAGATCTGCTGTTAATACTCGAATTAAAAAAGATTTTTGTGGCTAGTGGGCGTGTTCAAAGTCGAGAGTTTGTTTCTTTTATGGGCAAAGTTGGCTGTTTGTTGTTTCTCAACGGATTTTAGATTTTTTTCGCCAAAATTTATTGTTTTACGTTGTCAGTAAATGTCACTTTCACTAAATGTAATGTTTTTTGCATCTTAGTTTTACCAAATTAAAAAAAAGTTTTTCAGAAAATGCTATTTTTAAATGCAATAACGTTAAAAAAAAAATTATGGATCAAAGTGCGCGAAGTTGTTTTTTTTTTTTAAACATTCCCAATTCGATTACACTAATAAAATCAAAAATGTAAAAATGATATTTAAGAAAACAGTAGTAAGATTTTAAAAATGAAAATTTTCAGTCTAAAAATGTTCTAATATCTGTATTTTTTGCATTCTTTCCCAAAATGAGTCACATCAATATTTTTATTTATAGTTTTATATTTTTCCTTGATTTACCTTTAAAATTATACATAGAATATTAGGGGATAGAAAAGTTTGTGGAACACTTTTTGCAGATATAAGAGCAAATTCATGAGTCCAGCGACTCATAGAGCTACGCTCGGAATTTAATCTATTCAGCGAAATACGCTTGGTATTATATGCCAATGTCCAGGCATAAAGTTTTAATACCTGGTTGTGATATAAGTAATAGAGCATATAAATATGCCAATAGACTTTCTTTCGGAAGAAGCCTTAGCAGCAAGGCATACAGAAATAAGAAGTTTTCAGTTAAATCATAGTAGAACATCGTCAAGTGCAAACAGTAATAAGGATGTCTTTAAACGAATGCTTTTATCTTCTGAGCCACAAGTAGCTTTTAGCGGAAAATCAACTACAAGAAAACAAAGTTTTTCTGATGACAATTTTCCCTTTTTAATGCTTTCGGAAACTAATGTATCTGAAGAGGCGTGTGATAGTTTAAATAAAGAAAGCGACTAACCAAAGCCTTTATTTATTTACTGTTTTGTTATAGCATTTTACTTATTTATTGTTTTGTAATTACTTTTTTAAATTTTTTGTAAATTTTATTATTCATGAATTAATTTAATTTATACATTTCGGTATTTTTTTATTTATTAGTTCTCCTTAATTTTAGGTTTTCAGAAAAAATAAAATGTTATAAAAAAAATTAAATTTTGGTTGTATAAGAAGTTTGTAGTCCTTGTGCTGAATTACAAGACTTTTTGCCAATTAGAAAAAAAATGTTATGTAAAATTCGTTTTGGAAAAACAAACTTCTTTGTTTTCTTAATTGCATTAAGAAAAGTTTTTACGAAGCCTTCCTCTATTTTTATCACAAAAATGTATAAGCTTGCTACACTGTACGTCATCCAATATTGACTTCTGTGTGAAAAAAAATTTAACGAGTTTAACTTGAACGTTCGAAAATTGTCTGTCATGATGGAGCTGCAGAAAAGAAGAAACCACTATTACTTTTTCTACTGGGTATAAATACTAAAAAACAGATACCCTCACACACATGCACAGAGTGTTATGAGAACGAAAGAGAAAGACTGCGTGTGAGTTAGAGACGAAGTGTATAAATGAAACTTTTCTAAAAACCACAATCGTGTTTGTGTTGAATATATGTACCTACGTACGTTTGTGTGTGTGTGAGCGTGTGGTTGAATGTGCGTATTAATATGTGGGTAATGCATACAGAAAACATATACACCGCAAACATAGTTATACATACATATGTATATGTACATATAAAAATACATACATGTCTGCAGTTATACAAAAATGTCACATGCAACATTCATGCTTCCAGCAGTAGAAGCAGCAGCTACTCCTACTGAGTGCATTTTTATATTATTTTCTTTACCAAATGTGTGGTATACACATTTTCCAGTGAGAGCCTTTTGCATGCCATGCCACACTATGCCAAGCAGCCATCATCATGCATGCCACATGAAGTAAAGTATTCACGATCCTTTTATTTGCATTGCGTGTATGTCTGTTTTTTTTGCTATTGTTGTTCTGGTTATGTGAATAATTCTTATGTAATTTTTGTAAAAATATTTTTTTTATAGAAAAATGCAAGCTGAACACATACACATTTGCATTTACAAACGTCCACAATTGTAAACTGAAAATTTATTGCACTTGAACAAAAAAAAAAATTATAAAAAAATGTATACATAGCAGAATATTGAATTCGTATGCAAAACATTCTGTCAAATGTTACTAACTAATGAATTTAACTCAACCAAACCGACTTTGGCTTATTTACTTAGCTGCTAGTTGATTGTAACTAATAAATGCGTGCACTTTGTTTAATGACTGTAAATAATAGTTAGAAAATTGTTGACAAATTTTATGTGAAAAATTGATGTTAGAGAGAAAGTTTAGTAAAACAAATTGTTAAATGAAATATGCTCCTAACATGGTTAGGAATTTTTAGAAAGGCCACACTTAGATCGAAGGGCCCGTTTTCATACTACATAAGCTTTCCAGGCAACTATGTTGAGCACAGCTCAAGGCGGAAGGCACCTACAGTTTTTATACTGAATCCGAACGGCGATGAAGGAAAACTTATAAACACTTAGTGATTTAGCCATTGCTTATCAAGAGGTGGACTTGTGCAACTTTCTTCTAATTCTCATTATTCTCGTCATTTCGTGCCAGTAGCAGCTTTTTGAACCGGCAACCTCACGGATGAAAGCCGAGTGGGCTCCCATGGTTCGTTGGAATACGTAAGACCAGCTTGCGCTTTGTACATTTTTGGACAGCACATGAACTGGTAGCGTCAAATCGCGCATCTCCCCAAAACATAATCAATGAACATAGCGCAAGATTAAAGTCAACACTATCCAAGTTTTAACGGTGTTCAAAGAGCTGGAAACTCTGTTGTTGAATACATTTCAAAAGCTCCAGTTGAGATCGTAAAGATCGTGCCTATAATTCCGAATCGGGACGGTGAAGAGTAGATTATGCGATCACACATAACTTAGGGGTTACTGGGAGGTTCGAAAACTAGTTTTTGTGGTAACAGAAAACATTAGTTCTTACTTACACCAATTAAACTCAATTCTTTTTGCTTGACCTCACTCGGAGATTAATTTTAAGTTTTAATTAAAATAGATATTCATAGCATGCCAACCTTCTAACCTTTCAACCTATCAAGAGGCAGACATCCGTCTGATGTGCGAATTTGGTTATTCCGATTTAAATGACAGTTTAATTCACAGTAGTAATTTACTCAGCTCATGCCAAGTGGATCAGTTTAACGACCTACCAGCCTTCTTCAGGTTTCGCACAGTCTACGAGGTAACGTGCCTTTTACGTTGGGGTGATTTTAGCTATCGTATCCAGACCATCATTAATGGCAGCAATTCGAATATAAATTCAAGCGGTACGACTCATTTTTTGACCAAAGAGTTTCTAATATGTGTCAAGAACAGTTGATTTCCTATCGGATGTTTCTGAGTGTCTGCTGACAGCTTGAATCTTAAGAAATTGAGAGGTTTTACACATCGGTCATTAAGCAAACATGAATGACAAAGTTGCCGAGCTTAGCAAGATAGATATTGATCATCACGAGTTCTTGAATCCAAAAGTTTTTAAAACCCTTCGATCGTGATCATTTTGGCTCTTGATGACTTAAATTTACTACACAAAACTAGCGAGCTCAGCTAAAGTTAAATTTGCAAGCTTCTTTGCTCATTAACAGCGAAAGTTCTTTATGGCCAATGCTTCCTTCCCCAATTCCAGTATTTTTTTCTAATGGAGCACTCAACAGAAAGGGTAACCTTGTAATGTAAGGCAATAATTTGCAGCAGATCTCTAAGGAGTGCTTCTTAACGGATAAGTTTCCTTTATAGGCAAAATATTCAGCAAAGTTTTCCTCTTCTTTTTATGATTTTTCTTTTTCCCCCACAATGTTTACTTAATTTAATTTGCATACGAAATGAAACTAGCCAACGATTTCCGATTTAATTACACTTAGAAATTGTTGCATAACAAACATTAGACCAACGACGACGACAGCGATGACGAGTATGACAAATTAGTAACACAACAAGGCGATCCGACCCTAGTCACACTAAAATATCTGCATGAAATAAGAAAGAGCTTAGCACTTACTTACACGAATATGAATATAAACTTAAGTGGAGAGGCACACATACATACATATATGGCATATCTGTGTATGTAGCTCGTGTCTGATACTTTGCACAAACAAGAATAATTCATTCCGAGTAGAGTAGTAGTTAGAGTGCGAACAAATTCTATTATACAAAACGAATTGTAGTAGTGTTTGGTTAGTTGGTTCGTTGGTTGCTTGATGGTTGCTCTGACACTTCTTTATATCTTCTCTGTCACTTTTACATTCCAGCACAAACTAACAAATTTGAAATTGTAATAATCCTTGAGCATACAATTACAAAACCCAAGCAATTACAACACACACACACACTAGTAGTTGTTGTATAGGATTGTCATCAACGTCGTCATCAACAGTAACTCTAGTGTACTCGAGAGTATATCTACCGGGTTTTAGAAAATTTTGTTTGTTTTAATCTTTACGCTGGACGCGATAGCAAACGTGGCGAATAAACGCGCACGCGAATCATCAGGAAATAACAACAAAAACACATTCACAGATACATGCATATCTTTTAACCCTCTAACTCATCGTTGCTATTGCTGCTGCTCATTGCGACTAAGCTCGACGACACATGGCTGCAAGTACTTAAGAGCATATCCTTTACTAATGCTACATTCATACTCTGAATCTATGTATATACTCGGTCGTTTTTGATTATTCCGAAATGGCATTTGGAAACACTTAAGCACACAAATGCACATACTCTCACACACACACACATGGTAGGAACTTGTAAGTGCTCGTATGTGAAATTAGTGCATAACATTTGAAAGCACATTGCAGCTGAACAGACAGAAAGACAGAGACAGGCAGAGAGATATAAAAGCGGAACCCTGCTAAATAGAAAGTGCCACAGTCAGGTCATACAGACTGCCAGTCAGTCAGACAGACAGTCATCAGGATAAACAAAACTCCATTCACATACATATCGGTGCAAACTGTAAGTATATGGTGGACAATTCACATGTACGGTCATAGTACAATTAGATTCCCATGTATTTTCTGATATTCTACGTTCTTGATATGGATTAAGCAAGGATTGTGATCAAAATTGAATTTAATTAAATATTAAAATTGAAATGAAAATTATATTCAATTTGTTATTTGTTTGCGTTTCGTTTGCTAGTTGCTGATAAGTAGAGATTTTATTTGTGTATGCAATAATTATTGATGTCATTATAGGTGCCATACATTTGCAATTTGTTTAGGCTATACCATTTCAAATTTGCCAAACAACTAAATATTGTCATATCTACTTCATGTAATTATTTATTATATACATTTAACGGATAAATAAGCTTAAGTTCACAGTATATGCACCAAATTAGTTTTCAATATTTTTTAGATTCAAAAGCTTTACGTGGACAATTCGTCTGGTTAAAGTCGTGAGCTCTGGCAGGAAAAAATATTTGCGAATTTTTCTTTTTCAAATAACGTCTAAATTTCTTTGCATCTGCAGTAGTGAGAAAGGTCAAAAAACCATGAAAATCAGTCACAGAACTCACGAGGCTCATTAGTATATTTTGCCTCTTTACGTTTGCGATCTTTGCTACTTCTTGAAAGAGAAGTTTTTTACTTTTAAATAGAGTCTGATTTCCTTCCCATCTGCCAGGCTGCAGTGACTAGAAATGAAAACTTTCATTAGTTTGCAGAAACTATCACGGCTCGTTAGCATCTTTCGCCGCTTTAATTTCACGAGCGCTGCTGCTTTTTCAAAAATAAAGATTTTATTCGATTTATTTACTTTCAAACAATGTCGAAATTTCTTCACATTGATTTAATTGATAGTTCAGGTAGTGCAGTGGCCAGAAGGGAAAAAACTATAAACTTTATTTAAAGAACTTACAATGTTTGTTAGCATCTTTTCTCGCCTTAAGTTCGTGAGCTCTGCTGTTCCTTCTGAGACTTAGTTATTTGAGATAAATTCATTCGACAATTTCAAAATTTCTTTAACTTACAGCAATGACAATAATGTTGTCTGTCGATATGCCATTCTGAGACTTTTCGACTTCGTCAACTGTCAAACAGATTCAAAACTCCTTTACATCTGCAGTGGTTAGAATGAGAAAACACATTGAGCCTCATTTACAGCAAAAACGAGGTTGGCTTTACACATCTTTAAATTCACGAGGAGTTTCTGAGCTTCTTCAAAGAGAAAGATTCTTTTACATCTGACAGTTTGTGTTTATTTAAATTGTAGTTAAAAATAGAAAGAAACTCTACCATGAGATCAAAGCCGTATTTAGGGAGGAGGTTTTGGGGGTTCTGACCCCCCCTCCCCCGAAATGTGGAAACTTTCTTCTATTTTTATTATATTAATTGCCAGTGGATGAAAAAAAGTCAAAATAAAATCTATTGAACAGTTTTTAAATATTTTTTACTTTCATCGGTTTCTTTCTAAAAAGCCAAATATAAAAAAGTAAACTTGAAATTTTAGTTGCACTATGCGACCAGATCCGATTTGTTTTCTTTGACATGAGGTTTGACTTTGGATATAAAAAGAGAAGGTGATGCTGAGCAATTCTGCATTTATAGTTTTTCTAGGTCGGTAACTGTTTCTGATTTACAATTTCGGGTTTAGGGCTCATTTGGATGATTCATCTTATAATTTCTGGGTTTCGAAGTTTGTAGCACGCCAGTGTTCAGCTCTCCAATTTTAAAAAATGGCCAAAAATTATTTTCCATCCCATTTTTTTCAATTTTTTTCAAATTCATTCACAAACACTAGGAACCATTTTATTCGCAAAGCTCATGTAAGGCAGTAGTAGTGTATCAGCACCAAAGTTCTAGGAAACAATCTTAAAATGTAATTAGTTCTTTAACCCATTATAGCTCAGACCACTTTGGGAATATAAGTCAACGTCATCCGGATTCCTTATCATGGCCCTAATTCCCACTGATAATCATTTGAAAAAAATGAGCCTATGACTATTTTTAGTATTTTTGGTAATTGTTTTGAGGTCGGGCTCATCATCAGTAATAGCAAGTCAATGTCAATTTTCTTCAAATGAAAATCTTTGGAAATCTAACGAGATTCGTTGGCATTTTTGACGCAAATTTCTTACTACCGCATTTCGTAGGTTTTTTTTCCACTAATTAGTGTCGTGTTCAAACTCGCTGATTCTTCCAAACAGAATCAGATTGAATCAAATGAATAATGAAACCTTCTTTTGAAGAACTAACGAGGCTCGTAAGCTTCTTTGTCCGATAACGTTCTGATGGTTAGACAATCCCTTGAAGGTTATAGAATCCGTCGTAAAAGTTACGAAGTCGTAGTTGCGTTTCCAAGTCCGAAAAAAAATCATATACTGGAATCGAATCGAAAGAAGCTAATTACGAAACAACAACTTGTTTTCAATAAGACAGCACTAAATTGGACAGCGATTAGATTCGAGAATTTGAATAATTTGAGTTTGTTAATGCTCCTACGAATTGCACTACTTTTAGCAACAGCCACTACTACTATTATTCGAAAAATGCCTAAAACTATGCTAAATATTTGTTGCGTACATGTTTTTCTTATCATAAATTATAAAATTGAATATTTATAAGCGTTCATTTAGGTACTAAAAATTCATTTAATCTGCCAATGATTTTCAATTCATAATTTTTAATTGTTTTGACATTGTAATAATTTTTTTTTTAATCCTACACGCAATTAACGTGCAAAAGTGTGATTAATGCATGCTGTAAATTCGCAATATTTACATTAATTTAAATTATGTTATTAAAGACCACAAGTGTAATAAAACTTACTTTAATTAGTGTCAATTAATTTCATTTCCATTTTCATTTTTTTTTTTTTATTGTAAATATTTTTTTATAATTTTATATGTAGGTAGCTACACAAAAAATAAATATTTGCATATAGTTAATAAATATACACTTGCATATAGTTAATATAACATATTTAACTGAGCATTATAAATACAAATACACGGTGTTCGATAGCAGAATATTGTGTTGTTTTTGTTTTGTCGTTTTTATTTACATTTGTATTTTTAAGTGTCTCAGTTTTTCATTGCATTAAGTTGATTTTAATTAAATTTTAAATTGAAAACTGTACGCTGAAGGATAGCACCTAAAAGTATGCAATTATTTGCATACAAATGCAAATGCATTTAAGCAAAAAAAAAAAAAAACTTAACTAAACAAACAGAAACTCTGCAACGTTTGTACTACCACAAAATGAGAAAATTTAGAAAACTAAGAGTTATGTGTAGCTATTGCAAAATTTTTTTTTTTATTTATTCTTATTACATAACCCAAAAGTATGCAATCATAATTTTCTAAAAATTGTTTCCTGCTATACAGCTGGACGTCTACTAAAAATAAAAATGAAATCTACTTTTAACAAGTTTTGTAGAATAAATGTGATAACCCTCTATTTTGAGTTTTCTGCTATTTCCATTTCTTCTTGTGTTTATACACCCCCAGCAGCAAAGCACACTGAACTCAAAAGTTCAGAAGGAAACTTTTGCTTTGTTTATTTTTATATTTTTTATTTTTTTTTTAATGTCGCAATTTTTTATTGTAGCTCTTTTATTTTTCTATTTACTTTTTGCTGTTGTTTTCTTTCATTCTCTGTTATTTTTTCGATGAGGGTTTGACAAAAAGGAAATTGTTGATATTTATTTTGTGAGTTGTAGTAATAGACCCAGTCACAGTAGCAGTAGAAGTCATATCAGCGCTAAGCGAAGAAAAGTTATAGGAAAACGAAGAGAACGAGCATTTATCGCGGAATGAGTGAGTCGCCGTGGGGGAGGAGCCACTGTTACTGTAGATAACAGGCTGACAGACGAGCACCTCTAAGTTCATAAAAGTAGCATGGGAAATTATCAAACAAAAAATGTAAAGCAAATATTTTGAGGGCATTCATTCATTCAACGAATTTTGTAATTTCAGAAGAAAAGTTAAAGCACAAAATTTACATTGAAATTGAAAGTGATAAAGCGTAAAAGTTTATAAATATATATATATATATTTAAACATACAAACAAATTCAACTGAAGCGTAATGAAAATAATTGCAAAATTGCTTAAAGAAAAAGAAAATTTCTATGAATAATTGTGTATAATTAACATTTAAAGTAAATATTTAAATTGTTTCTTTTTTCTTCTTTTCAATCAATATTTACCTAATGAGTTTTCTTTTTATGTTTTCAACGTACAGACAAACATACCTGGAAAAAGAAAGAAAATATAAGTTATTAGTTTTATTTAGAAATACTTTTCAATCAAAAAATCATTAAAAAAAATGATTTTTATTATTCTTCTGGCATTATTGTTCATTAAACCAATTTATCTGATTAATCAGTCCAAAAGTATAAACTACCAAATTTGGAAAAAAAACTTAAAAATAATTTTTTCCAAATTAAAAAAAAGAAAAAATTATAGTAAAATTTTTGTAACTATAGTAAAATATCTTTGCCATAAAATATATGTCTTCTCTCTTTACTAAATTTATAACAAAGAAGGGGCAAGGGATTTTCGAATTTGGGCATTAGTTCTTGTAACCTTGAAATCGTCTTCGGTTCTTAATATCTGTGGTTTCTGATCTTTATTCTCTAGTTTGTGGCCTTCGACATTGGTTTTGGTTTTTGATTTTTATTATTTGGTATTTGATTCCAGAGATGAAAGATTGTGGAATCAGGTTTCTGTATTTCAGCCTTTGATGTCTGGTCTTTCATCTTTGGTGTTTGGTTGCTGGTCAATGGTTTTCAATTGTTAGTCTCAATCTTTAGTCTCTAGTTTCTGATTTCTGGTTAATAGCCTCTGATTTGATGCCTAATTTTCCACCTATGGTGTTTAGTTTCTGTTTTTTGTTTTATCAGGTTTCTAATTTTTGGACCTTAGTCTTTGATCTGTGGTGTCTTCTTTCTTGTTTTTGTCTTTGTTTTCTGGACTTTGGTCTCTGTTTTTCACATTTTGATGTTTTGTCTTCAGATTCTGGTCTTTGTTTTCTGATTTTTGGTCCTTAGTATTTGATCTATAGAATCTGGTATATCTCCTTTAGTCTTTGTCCTGCGGTTTTTTATCCTTGATTCTTTACCTATAATCTATTATAATCTATGGTTTCTGGTTTTTAGTAATTGGCTTTTGATCTTTAACTTTTGGTATCTGGAGTTTTATTTTTGGTTTCAGCTCCTTATTCTATACTTTTTAATCGCTAGTTTTGGGTTAATGATTTTTAGTTTTTAATATTAAGTCTCTGGTTTCTAGTCCTTTTGTTCTGGTCTTCGGTTTATGATCTCAGATCTTTAGTTTTTGGTTTCTGGTTTCTCGATTCTTGTTCCTGGGATTTGGTTTCTAATATATGGGTTTTGGTATCTGGTTTCAGGTCCCTAATCTATGTTATTTGGTTTTTTATATCGTCGGTCATCACGGTTTTTGATATTTTTTTGAGGGTCTTTGGCCTCAACTTTCTGATCTTTGGCATCTGGAATTTAGTTATAAACATAATGTTAAATTTTTAAATCTGATCTGTTTTGTTCTCCAGCTTCTTTGGTTTCTAATCTTTGGTCTCTGGTTTCTGGTATTTGTCTGCAGACAAATAAATTTTTTTTTGGTTCTTTAGTTTGTAGTATCCAAATTACTGGTTTTGATATTTGGGTTCCCATCTTTGATCTCTGTGTTCTGGACTTTGGCATCTAGAGTCTTTTCTTTAATTTATGGTATTTAATTTATTACCACTAGTCTTAGATCATTAATTTTTTATCTGTGGTTTTATTATTCATTAGGGAAGCCACGAATGGAGCAATTATGGCTAAAACAGAAAATACAACTCAAGTTGCAGTATTTATTGCAGCCATTGAACTAATTGAATTTAAAAACTAGCAAAACATGGACATTAAAACTAATTGTTTGAAAAAAATAGTTTCATTACCGTTTATTGTCTTGTATTCTTCTTTGAATAAAATTTTTGAATTTTTCTAGTAACAGATTAAAAATTTTAACTATTACAATCGATTTAATAATGGAAATTAAGTTTTTAAGATAATTGAGTACAATAAAAGAAAGCAGCGCACAATGAATAACAAAGTACAATAAAATTATTTACGAAATTGGCTGCAATCTCACCTCAAATTGAAAGATTTATTTAGAGGTAGAAATAATAACTTGTTGCTTAAGACACAAAACTAGCAGCAAAACCAGCAACAGTTGCCCCCAAATCTGCAACGTATTTCCACTCTTCGAAACCATAAATAACAATAGTAATAAATTATTCATTTTGTACCTTTTATCTTTTTACAGCCATACATACAAAAGAGATTGATAAACACATACATGCATATTAAATAAATTATATCTACATAGCTATAAATACAATAAAACAAAGACAACAACGACATTCATCAATTCTGCTGTTGTTGTTGCCTGCCTACCTGCCGTTGCTACTGTTGTCAATGAAACGTAACAACGTAACATTGATTGGCAATTTACAACTCATTTAATACAGTTTCACTCAATTAACAAATACATTGATAGATAGCATACAAAAGCATCAACACAAATACATTCATAAAATTATATACTTTTATATAGATATAAAGAGAGGGAGGGGAGAAAAAGATAGTGATAGGTAGAAAGAAAAAAACTTGAAAATCCTCTACTTCTTACTTAAATATATTCAAAAGTGCTGCCTTTGTGTATTATACATATGTAAATATATATGTGTTTGTATGTGTGTACACACTTATACAAATCTAATGAGATTATTTACAAATCAATAACACCTTAAATACCTCTTAAGTGTGTCAGTGTGTAAGTGATGTGTCGGAGGTTGCGGAGCATGAATTCGCGTTGGAATATACTAGCGAGCATTACATCTCTTTCCGGAACCGCAAATAACATACTTGTGCACACTTATATGTGTGGATGGATGTATGTAGAAATGTACATATGTATTGCTATGCTATTCTAATTATAAACAATTCATTATCGATAGAAGAAACTAATCATACGTAGCAAATAGTAATGAAATATATAGACACAAATTCGTATACAAAGCAAACTGATGAGACAAAAACACTTAAACATATCAATTCAAGTGGATTTACATAAATACGACGAGTGGAGCTGCTGGAAATAGTTGCACCCAGTAAAAAAAATTGCGTGTGTGTAAGGTTGAATTGAGTATTGGGTAAATGAACCGGTTTCAGTGAAAATCTGGACTCAATTCTGAGCAGTCTACCTAAATTAACAGGGCCCAAGAGCAGAAATACCAGATATAGTCTAAACATTACATATCAGAGACCAGAGACAAAAAGACGGAGGCTAAAGACTTAAACTAGACATAGAAATTAGAGATCAAAGAACAAAGACTGAAAACTAAAGATCAAAGACCAAAAAGCAGATATCATAAATCAGGGGCAAGAGATCAAAATCTAAAAATGACCAACTAAATATTCAAGACAAAAGATTAAAGGTGCAAAGACTAAATGCGAATAACGGGAAATCAAAAGCTTCAAACTAAAAACGGAGTCAATTTATTAAAAAAACAGAGACCAAGGACCAAACACAAGAAACCTACGGCCAGAAAATACAAAACAAAAGTCAGGAGCCAAAGAGATAGAAACTAAGAAACTACAGACAAAAGTTTACTGATCAATCAGAGACTAAAGACTAAAACCAAGAATTAGATAACAGAAATAAAAATCAAGGACGAAAGGCACGAAAAGCAGTAGCAAAATATGAGTAATTGAAGAACTTAAACCAAAAATTAGAAATCTACACACTAAAAACCAAAAATCATGAACCGAATACTGTAAATCAAAACTGAAATCTTAAGATATGAAATCGCCGAACATAAAAAGTATAGTAGTTTACCAAAGACAACAATTAAAGTACTAGAGACCAAACACAAAAGACTCAAAGATAAAAAAAAAACCGAAGAACAGAAAACAGAGGTCATAGGCCAAAATCCAGAGAGAAATCCAGGTCAAAAACCTGAGACTGAGCCATAGTCTAAAAATCAAAGATTGTAGATGAAGGCCATAAACGAAAAAGAACCAAAAATCAAATATCAAAAACCACATATCGGTAATATAAGGAAGCAGAGATCAAACACAAAAAATCAGAGACTAAAAACAGAAGACAGCATATAAAAAAATACAGTTCACAGGCCACAAGGCAGAGGTCATGGACCAAATAATTAAAACTAAAGAACAATCAAAGATTAGGGACCTGAGACCACGAACTAGTGAAATGAAACCAATGAACATAGACTAAAGAAACTGAAACTGAGATCAGAAATCGGAAATCACAAACAAAAAATAGAAGAGTAAGAACCAAAGACCAGGAATCAATATCAAACACAAAAAAAAAAAAAAAAAAAGGAAAAGAGAAAGATTGAAGAGCCTTTAAAATCAGAGATCAAAAACACAAACAAAGGAAGAAAGAGCAAAGTTAAAATGCCAGAAAAAAAAGAAGAGGCCAAAAAAATATAAACACAAAGAAGGAACCAAAACCACAGAACAAAAACTCTGGCGGAGAGATGAACAATCAATGCCTAGGACTCAGACCAGTTCGGTGCAGTTCAGTTTAATTTTGTATAGAATCCACTCAGTTTAGTTTAGCTAATATTGTTAATATTTCGTTTTCCTCTTTTTGTCGTACTTTTCAGATATTTGACTACTGGTTTTCACCACTCGAATTCTGAATAAATACAAAAGACTTAGTTCTACCTTATTTCTATTATTTATTTTATTATTTTCAAAACTTGTCTTCAGGTTTTTTCACTATTAACTATAACGCTTGTCTTGCTATTTTCAACGATCTTTTATTGAAGCTCTGTTTCCAGCAAGGACCGAAAATAACTGTTATTCTTCATTTTTCAAATCGAAAAGGCTCACAGAAAAAATAGTCTTAGGAAATCTTCATGTGTGCGATTGTGATCCTGTCTGACTAAAACTCACTAAAACCGTATGCCTTTTAAATTCATAGCTTTTATCATAATATGATATTATTATTATTGAATTATATGGTTTTTGGTCGGAAATAATACTTTTTTTTTAATTTTTACTCGGACAAAACAAAATATAGTTACTTTTTGATTTCTATTTTTCCGGTCAAAAAAAAAGTTTTTTATGACTATTATTTTTTCAGATAAAAATAAATAAAGGAACGACTTAAGGAGGCATTCCAGTTAAAAATTTTGAAAAGATCGAAAAACAAGTTATCGAGAAAATAGCTGTTAAAGCAAACAATTATTTGGCTTCAAATTCGCTACATAAAAGTTTTTAGGGTCGCTGATTACGAATCTGAAATAAGATTTTGAAAATTTAAAATGACGGATTCAACATGGTAGAAGAATTTTTAAAAATTGATCGGATCTGTTTAAAAATCATTGCTCTGGGGTTTCTGGGGACGCTGAATACGGCGTTGGATCTGACCTTGGATTTCCAAAAACTCAAAATTGCTGATCCATTTTTACCAGTTTTACTTAGGGACCTTCAGGGTCGCTGATTACAAATCTAACATTAAATTCGTAATCAGTGACCCCGAAAATCTCGTAGTGACGAGTTTCAGGCGAATCTGATAAATTTTTTTAAATTCTTCTGCCATATTGGATCCTGCATTTCGTATTTTCAAAATCTGATACCAGATTCGTAATCAGTAACCCTGAAAACTCCCAAGTAATGAGTTTCAAGGCAATCAGGTAAATTTTTAAGAAATCTTTCTTCGCCATTTTGAATTTTTGAAAAACTGACATCCGATTCGTAATCAGCATACCTTTTTCTATCAAAATCGCCAAAAAAAAAAGATGTATTCGGACGTTGAAAATCGACGAAACTCGCACAGCTCAAGCCAACGGATGCCTAGTGGATAGATATCTCGCTTTCGTCCTCAGACGTCACGGGTTCGAATCCCAGCATAGCAGTAGTCCATGTCTTTTCATCATTCAATCATTTTTTAATTTTAATTTATTTTTATTGATTAAAAACATAATTTTTATGAACCTGAAAATTAAAGTTCTAAACAAAATAATTCATAACACTGACCAACAAAATAAAATTTTTTTTATTTTTTTTTCTAGTTGACTTTAAGACGCGGATTTGTATTTAGCCCATTAAATAAAAGTTATAAAAAAACTGTAACTATTAGGGTTAGGGTTCCTGGTTTCCACTTCTAACATTCCTTTTGTTTTATATTTGTTTCCTTATTTTTCGATTTTTGCGTACATATATTCCTTGCCATTAAATAAAAAAAATTATTACTTCTAAACCGGATTTCACGAGGCGATGAGTGTTGAGGAATTTCAGAAAAGAGGTGGGAAGCAAGACCAAATTTGACCAATTTTATATGCAATCAAGATTTTCACTGGGTTAAACATTAAATTATGTATCTATGACTAGTAATAGTATCTCGCTCTGTGTTACTTAGTTAGTGTCAATGATTTTCATGGTTTAATAGAAATTTCATTGCAATGTTTTTAAGCATACTTAAGTGCATATACTTGAAGATACTACTATCTCTGTGAAATAATTTGTCAATCAAAATTCCATATTGAAAACATAAACCTGCATACTTAAATTTAACAGTATAGACTAAATGAATTTATATTAATTTGAAAACGAAAACCTTTAGAAATTAATTAAATATGCAAATATAAATACATAACAAATCAAATACATTCGCCATTCAACACTTTATTAAATTAATTATTTTAATACTTTCATTCATGTATGAACACTTGAAGTGAAATCAAACTTTTTGGAAAATCCTTCAATGTCTTTGAAAATTGTAATGCATAAAAATTTCACTAGTGGAGGGTCTAAGAGTCTATAACGACCCACTACTACCACCACCACCAAAGCCAATGACCATGCAACAATTTAATTGTTAATAAAGGAAGGAGATAGTAAGACACACATATACAGTTCTGCAATACTCGCTCAATGTGTTAGATAAGATATAAAAACTCAAACTGAAAGTAAATTTGCCAAAATACAAACTCAAGTATTAAAAGAGAGAGGAGAAAAAGATGCAACAGAATAAGAAGAAAGAAAGTAGTTATCAAAATACTACATTCATATATAGCAGTAGGAGAATAGGAAAAGGAAGTCCTGCGACAAGGATTCAAGTGTCGATTAAACTTTTAAATTGACACTTGGCATAAAATGCTTTAAGCTTATTATAGCTTTATTGTATTTCCACTTAATAGCTGGTAGTAGTAGAAGTCGAAAGAGAAGAAAAGACGATAGCACATTATGCATGCATATGTAGGCGGTAGAAGTGAGTTTGAAAAGAAGAGGGAAACGAAACTAGCGCCGGAGTACAGAAAAAGATAGCAGATAAAAGTTGAAGCATATAATAGTAGAAAATCACTGCAAAAAATAATGCCACAATATTGCCAAGAAAATGTGAAGAGCAATAAGCAGCGCAAATAATAAATACAGTAGGGAAACTGATTGAAAATAGCATTAAAAACTAACGCGACTCAAAAATATATAAAAAATTAGGTACTAGCCAATCCAAAACGAGGGGGGAGGAGGAAGATCGCTGCATTCAAATAAAAACTATAAATTTTAGGATAATACTTTTAATTTTTAAAATATGTTGCATTGTTTTATAAAATTATTACAATTTTTTTTCAGCCCTCCTGTTTGTTACCACCCATGTGGGGCGTTATCGTTACAATATTTTTTAATGGACTTCCAGAATTATTTTTAGGATTTTAAAATATGTTGGAGTAATGTTAACACTTGGTTCTTCATTAACAATATTGAAATTTCATCTAAATAATAAAAAAAAAATATATCTAAACAGATCCGCCTTACATTCGGCGTTATCGAATTTATATTATTAAATTGTATTTTCCAAATATTTTTAGGAACGAGTTAGAAAACGTTTTCATGGAATAAAACAAAAATAATAATTAATTCTGCCTCACATGGGGCGCCATTCCCTCATTTTTATATCCAGATGATTTGGAAATATAGAAACTTTCGACTAAATATTTTTGTTGTACACATAGGCAATCAACCGTTAATACTAGTAACTTTCACCCGACGTGCGGCGCGTTTACAATTATTTGAAGAAAATAGGGAAAACATAACCAGCACTATCATTAAATTTCTATAAATATATAAAAAATATCTAAAGTTTCTGATGAAACTTAAATAGTTGATAGCGACTACCCCTATTATTTTAAAGTCGATTTTCAAAATAATATATTGGAGTATATTTGGATGAAAAATATTACGATTTAATATAATTTCTGCCACACATCAAGCGCCATGCATAATGCTCGTATCTTTTTTCGAACAAAAAACTGTATATTTCTACCAAAAATTTTTATAAAACTGTAAATCGATTTGAAAAAAACTGTATATTTCGCGGTATGAATTTTTTTCAATGAAAATTAACAAGGAAAGCAATTTATCCATCATCTTAATCATCTTCGTTCTCTATTTTCATATCTCCTCTTGTAGTTGTATAGAATTTGTGCTTGGAAGAAATTTAACGAAGCGATTCCGGCTTTGCTATGAGGTAGTTAAAGAAATCAACGCATGCATATTTCAAGTTACATTTGACGATAAGAATCGCCTTCAATGTTTCCACTTCTTTCAAAAGTATACTCGCAACGAGTTGCCAGACGTTTTGCATTGCGATTGATAAATTTGAATTTCCTAGCTTCCAAAAATTTTATATTTTTTTCTTAGTATAAACGCGGTATTTAGGTAAAAAATGCGGTATGCGGTTTTGGAGTTGAAAAAACTGTATACTAAAGCGAAAAACTGTATAGATACGAGCATTAGCCATGCATCATCTTCACAAAAAATGTATTTCTAAAACACAAATCGTTAGCTTAGGGTGAAAAGGTTCACATTCTCAAGTAATTTCTGTTCAATGGTACCGTTATATCTGATTGCTATATTTAGCAAGCAAGCTTACAGATTTTTGTTGTTAAGTGACTTATAGTAAAATTTTATGGGCAACATATTTCTAGAATATATTAACCCTTTATCAACCCTCTTAATGGGCTAAAAAAGTAACTTCTTCAACAAAGATCAGAAATGACCTACAATGAAGAGATATAATGTTCTACAAAAATGTTCTACGGGATAATATATTATAATTTGCTGAACAAACAAACAATCTCAGATGCAAACTTAACAAGTTCTCTTATGGTTTATTATACTTAATATGTTAAAAATGGGCAAACTATAGTCCAGCATAAAACCAAAATTCAACCTAACTTTCTCCGTCCGGATTCCATGACTTTGGATTTGTTGCACTGTGTTGTAAAAAAAACAAAATTTTGCATCTGCTAGAGATTTTGAAGCCATTAAGACTGCTTAAAGATCAGCGGTAAACACATTTGATTCTTCATTTCTGTCTTTTCTAGTTTCTTCATTTTTATTGGTGGAGAGTTTAGTCCTCATGCAAGTTTAATTTAGTTTAGTCCTTAGGTTGCCGATAGAATAGCTTGCACAGATCTTACATTGATCCTTTTCAACGTGCTCCAAAAAACGTTTTGTCTATCATCCTTAGTCATCTGTGGATATTTCATAGTAGCACCACTTTTTTTTAAACACTGACATCTTTCTTTAGTGGCTGGTTGGCGTGGTTCTTTTACTTTTTCATAAGTCCAAACGTCACCCTCCTTTTGTTTTCCCAAATAACTTTTGCCACTTTCTCTAAATTTTTTATTTTTTGGATCAAGAGTTTTTCATAGCCTGAACTCTCCTTTTCCACTTTTGGGATTTGGTAGACTCATAAAAATCATTGGAATTGCTATTAAAACCATAAGGCACCGTGGGTAAAATACTAAATTTCATCGTATAAGCATAATATATTTAAAGCATTATGCAACTGTAAAACTTTATTGAAATGAACAATTTTATTATTTTCGATATCTTCTTCTTCTGGAAATAGGACCTTTTCACTATAAGCAAATAATGTAGAACGAAATGTTGTTCTACAATTCTTCGAGCCTTCCAGGGCTGGTACTACGAGCAAATAATCAAACCTGGTAAAGCTAGATTACGATGAAAACTGCTGAATTTTTTTAGCCACTTTCTTCGACAGTTTGCTGTACTGTGCATTAATACTCAAATCACTTTTCGGGCATATTCTTTCGATGAAAAACGATTTAAAGAGACATAAAAACTACAACGAAAATGAAGATGCAAACATGAATAAGAGTTTTTAACAGCTTTTATTTTGTTTTTGTTAAACAAATAAAAGGAAGGACTAAAAAAAACAGAAAAAATTTTGGTGTTGCTACTAAATCTTTTACAAGGTTCTTCACACAAAAAAAAAAACCTACAAAAAAAAGGCGCTGAAATACCGAATCAACAAAATCGCCTTTTAACAGATTATTTCATTCATTTGTGTTTTATTTTTGTGTCTGTTTTGTTTTATTTTGCCTTTATTTTGATTTTACTTTTGTTTCCTTTTTGTCTCTAAGCAAGTTAATACACAATTGAATTTAAGCTATAATCCTTTGCTGCTTTTTGTTTTTCATCATAGATAACAAACAACAACAAAAAAGTGCTGCCTATATATGTATATAAGTATTTTGTATTTTTTCTTTTCAATCTTTCAGTTTCTATTGTTGCTTATTTTTGGTAGCATTTAAGTAAATTTTTCTCTCTCTATTTCACTGATACAATCACATGAAAATTTAAGTAACTTTATAAACTAAAAATAGCATTCACAAGAATAGTATGTACGTGTTAGTAATTTGTTGTCTGCATGTCCTTGTATATAAAAAATAAAATAAAATAATATTTAGTTACTGTACATAAAACAAGAAAAAAAAACGAACACAAAAACCTTTCAATTTAGTTTTATATAGGCGAAATGCTATTGACATGTTGGAAATTTTCTAACAATGCAAAGAGAAAATTTTGTATAAATAGTTTTAATTAAAAACAGCAATACCAAAATATAATTGAGGGAAAAATTATCAAATGAAATATGATTCAAATGTGTAGGCATCTAAATTTAAATATTGTTCAAAAATGGAAAATATTTTGAAAAATTTTTTCAAATAATTGCTAAAGGCTTACTATTTGAATATACAATAAAATGGTTATATAACAGTGGAGCCATACTTGGGGTGTTAAGGATATTGAAGCCCTATGCTTCCATGGGCGCCTTTGGGGTGGCATCAACAAAAAAAAAAGTTCAACAAATATTACTTACAAATTGATTACGGACAGTATTAACAATAGCGGCAGAAATATATATCGATATAGAAAACATTCTAATAAAATGTTAAGTCAATACTTTTCAACAAAAATTTGACTATGGCGCCCTACATAGGGGTACTCAGAAAAGAATAATTGTAGCACAAACCATATATGGAAGAAATAAAAAATTAAGCTATAGCATTAACATTTTTCTATAGCCTTTGCTGATATTTTTGAGATTAGAATGAAAATACCAAAAATTGTTTATGCTTTTCAACTTAAAACTTTTTCTCTTTTGTGGTTTGATTTTAACAATCCAATCTACTCGTAGTTGCCAACAGACAAAACAGAAAATACTAGCCGATGAATATTGGCGCCTAATGTTTTAGCAATGTTAATAATGTTAGCACTAACATCCTAGGCAGGACCAGAATCTATAGTTTTATAGGTCGATTGTAGAACAAACATTCTAAGCCTAATCCCATTAGAAATTCTGTCTAAAAGAATTTTGAATTCATCAGAAGTTATTCTGCCAAGCTTTTAACTTTTTAAATAGAACTTACTATGGCGCCATACGTGGGAATATTTAGAAACATGCATTAGAGTAATATCAGCATTAAATTAAAATTAACGCAATTTTCTGTAGACTTTCTTTGGGTAAAATTCAAATACTATAAATAGCTTGTGCAATTGAGAGTAGAAATGAATTGATTAAAAGAGAAATTGCAGAGTTCTTACTTATTGTGTGTAACTAACCAAACTTTCTGTTCAACTCTTACAATAGCTTTAACTATGTGCTTAAAACATAGTTGTATAAGATTAAAATTGTAGTTTCATATATTGCTACTGGGAGTTGTCAGAGGGAGTTGTAGAATAAATGGAAAACAAAGTGAATTAGAAAATAACAAGAAATGCCAAGAGTGCACACATCCATAGATACACTTGAACGAACTTCACATACACTCACACACGCAAACACACAGACTCTCCTTGTATCCTCTCATTCTTGAGTTCACAATCGCTTATGCCCACATAGTGGTATACTTTTTTTTCCTCTATTTTAAAGTTAATCTAAAAGAAAAAACTATTTTATAAACATTGCTGGATAAAAAAATTAAATTGCTTGAAGAAAATTGCACACAAAAGACTACGTAAATACAAATATAGAGGTTATACGAATGAGCAGTAGTAGTTAATGGGTAACAGAAATGCCTTAAATACATTTAGAGAGGAAACACAAAATCTTTTAATCAAAGGTACACCTGAAACCTGAAATTTCTATAAATGCTTATGTAAAAGTATAACATTTTGTTATTTCTTTGAATTGTTTGTTTTTGATCAGGCATAAGTTTCCTATGAACTATTTTTACTGAAATACCAATATATCTTTGATTTGTTCAATGAAACCAAATACAGACAAATTTAGTGAAATATAGAAAAAGTTTGAAACATATACTCATGAATACATAATAAAAGTGCGAAGATAGATCCAAACATAAAAGTTTTTATTTATACCATGGAAAGTTTGTATGGCGCCCAAGGTGTGGTTGAAACAAAAAGTTGAAAATACTATATTTTTAATTCTGTTTTCATAGAATTATATACTTAGCAATGAATTAAATGTAAATGTGACAATTTGAGAATTCTTGCATGAATTAGTAGTGAACCATACATTTCAGTCGGCCTTAGTAAATTCTCTTTGATTTCTTTCTCAATTTTAACACAGCATTTAAATACACAGGCATATTTTGCTCTCAGTGTGTTGAAAACCGGCACGATATTACGGTTTGGAAAACATTAATTCAAGTGAATTGAATTTATTTCCACAAGTGAATTGCAATAAACCAGAATGCAATTCAATTGCATTCTTTTGTGTTTTAGACTATTTTTCTCTATATACTAATACACATACAATATTTTCAATGAAACGAAAAAACAAGAACAGAGTAAAAAAAGAGCCAAGCAAACGAAGCAGCAGAAGCAAAAGGAAAAATAAAAACAATACAAAAAAGGGCAGCAATAACAACAGCAGCAGCAATACAATATGTTGTCATTGAAAGGAAACGGAAGTTTATGTGCAGCAAATTTAGTTAAAAAAAACTTATATGATCGCAAAATTGAATTTATTCTAAATGGTTACGTTTAAGGGCAGTGAAATATTTTGCGATGATTTACAAAGTAAACAAACAAGTAAACAAAAAATTTGAAAACAATAATACAATTGCACCGTAGGCCATAGCGAAAGAGAGAGAGAGAGAGAGAAGAAAAGAGTGAAAAGTTTTGTATGGTGATAGTTTAAGCATTAACTTTGTAGTAGATGAAACTGCCTTGCAAAAGTTATATATAGGTCAAATCTGGAATGAAAAGGAGCTTGTTTATTCGTGCATACTTAAGCACTGGAATCAGTGCAGTATATAACCCCACATTTGGCGTCAATGTCAATTATCGTAACATATATTAAGAATTTTTCAGCTTTCGAATAGGAAATTTACATTCATTCATGATTTCTCCTATTTTAATTTGAAAATTATTTCAATCATTAGAAATATTAAAATTATTAATTTATACTTGTAACGAATTTTTATGAGTTTCGCAGACATCCCATATACTAAAATTATGAATGTATACATTCACCTTTCGTGTAGTCATTTGGAAGATTTTTCACATTTTTCATATTTTTAATAAAAATTAATTTATGAAACCAGTAAAATACAAATGACTCAGTATTTATGATTAACGAGTAAATTTGGCTTTATTTAAGGATTTATGTATATTTCTCCTACACAACATTCTCTTCAAAAATCTAGTCTTCATTGCATGCTATGTACATCATTAACTCTTAGTCTATACAATTTAAAAAACATAAAAAAAAAAAATTCAATTGAAATTTTAAAATTTCCATTTTATAATAATTGACTTAATAATATTGCGCCAAGTGCTTGCTACGCTCAATCAAATCTACCGCCCAGTTTTTATATGCACGCATATTCGAGCTTGAGATTTATTTACCCCAACAAAAAATTTCAATTTACACGCCTAATTTCATGTTAAAGCCAACTTAATAGACTTGTAATCTTTTATTTAAACATTTTGTTAGACTGCCACTGCTGTTGGTTCTGCCTAGCAGTGGAACAGAAAAATCCCACAAATAAAACAATTTTCCTATGACTCCTCGACTCAATTCAACTTTAAGCCTCAAACGCATTAAATTGGCGAGAACAATGGCAAAAACGAGAAGATTTTTATTTTATTATTTTATACTGCTATGCTTTGTTCAATTTAAAAATATATATATATCTCTTCAACGTGAATATGCGACGGACATTTTAGAATGAGCTACACCAAACGCAGAGGACTAGAAGGAGCAAGCAACTGCTGTCGCTGCTGTTGTATTATCTCAATTCATTTATCTCAATTTTAAGCGTAACTATGTTGAGGACGACTACGAGGATGACGGCGACAAATGCGGTTGTACATATTCGTTGTGTCGCTGGCGCTTTTATTTAGACAAGCAGCCAACCAGTTAGGCAAGCAAGAACGCAGCACGGGAGGCAGGCAGGCGGCTATGGCAAACAGGAGGCTATGGCAATCAGGCAGACAAGCAAGAAGCAGCAACACAACAGCAGAGACAGTGTCAGCATCTGCTTGATGAGGCGTGAAAGCATGATACCACACATTTTAACATTAGCAGCATCGTTTCGTATACTTTTTTTTTTTTTGTCATTTTACGTACTACGTTGACTCTATGGGCAATATAGCGTAACACTATCGCGTGGCGTCTAGGTTTCACTCATTCATTCGCCAACCCTCTTCTTCTCCTGCAAATGCATTATTCTCTATATAAATATATATTCTCGATTTATGTGAATACACTTGCGTTTCGTTGATCCAGTGTTTGCTGCTCATACACATGAGTATTCTATTTGTGTCTCTATGTCTGTACATATTTAAGTTTTATTAGTAAGATTTTCTTGTTATTTTATTTTCGCAAAATAAACTATAATAGTTTTTCTGCTACTGATATTGTCAAGCCATATTTCTACTTTTGTCATTTCATATCAGTTTATAACCAAAGTTTTCGCTTCGTTTAATATTTTTTTCAATTTTAATTAAATTTAATATTTGGGTATGCAAAGAATTTTATAAATTTGAAACGGACTTAAAATAAATTTCATAAATGCATGAAAAAAATTGTAATTTTTGTATTTATAATGCATACTAGCCACACAAAGGAATACTTAGCATGGTTTGTTACTGCAACAGATAAATTTTAGAAATATGTAATGGCGCCGTACGTGGGGTGGATGTATAAATTTAATTCGTTCTTTCCGAAAAAAAAATCTAGGACCCAAAGAAGAGTAGAGTTTCCAACAAAATTTCTCGTTTGGCAAGCAATTTCCAGCCGAGAAAAAAGTCAAACTTTCGTAACAACAGACACCCAAGTATACGTTACGGAATGCTTGCAAAAGAGGCTTCCACCATTTTTAAAACCAACACGAGGTATGATCTCGTTTCGTGCCACTACGGCTCTTGAGTAGTACCAGAAGAATAAAGTAATTTTCTTCCCTAACTTCCCGAAACTCCGGTCAATCAGTTGAGGTAGAAGTGGTATGGTGTAAGGAAAAAATTCCGAAAACTACATTTACGGTTCTAACGATATGTTCCAGAAAAAGTTACAACTTTTTCGCTTAAAAATTAACAATTTTTTTTAATATTATTTTCTTAGTTTGATAAAAATTTACCACTATAAAACAGAATTTTTTTAAAAACTGAATTAGTGGTTACTAACATATTTTTGATTTGCAATACACAGATTTCAAATGAGCTTTAAAAAGAGTTTAAAATCATTTACTTTACAAGTGTTCAAAATAGCAACAGCACTCAAAGAATTTCAGTATTGCTTTTTATAAATGCTACAACTTCAAGAGTTATAAATGATTTAAATGATGGTAGTGAAATCATGGCTGTAGTAGAAGATTTTTAAATGGATTGAAAGAAATCTTTATAAAGGGCATAACCGGGTTTCCATGTCAAAAATGCCCCCGAACCCTTTTGGAACACTTGATTTAAGAATGATTTTAAATGAGTAATGGCGGATTTTGCAAATTTCTTTTTTCATGTTTTTTAGCCCAACTAGACATAGGAAAAATCTGAAAAAATTCACAGTAATTCTTTAGTTTAGGAGACTCATTTGCGAATTTCTAACGCGAAGTTCGCCATGAAGAAAATCGCGAAACTTTTACATGCGATTTCTTCATCTTATTTCAATCTATAAAAAAACAATCTGTGCAAAATTTGAGCTCAATTGGACAACTGCGAGGCGGCCCGAGATGATTTGCCAGAATTGTTAGAGTTAACCATAATTTATGCATTCAAGATATACCTTTCTCAAGACCAATTTCAATTAGCTTATAAGGACTCTTAAAAAGAATTTGTATTTTTCATGCTCGGGTGTACGTTCGAGCCTGGTTTCTGTCACCAGATGGAATTGAAGCACCATATCATTACTTTTTGTTAATGCATCAATTGATAAATTATCAGGATATTGATCGAGAAATCAAAAAGCTGACAAATTTGGCACCCACCCATCGAGTACTTAGCTCCCCAAACTGTGGCTCTATCATTATTTGATGAAAATGTTCCAACAGCGGTTAAGACAAATAAAGCTTAAATTATATTGGAAGTAGGCTATTAAAAAATATTTTTTCTTCGTTTATATGCATAAAGTTTTCGTCTTTTGTAACTCCTGGTACAAAAATTTTCTTCGCGAAATTTTCTATCAGCACCGATTTCTTCAATAAAGAACTTTCAACATGGAAAGATGATCCAGGTTACAAAAATGGAATTGAAAAACTTGAGAAGAAAGTGGTTGTTGATGACGTTGCAGAAAAAATGTGAAACTCATTCAGGAATACTATAACATTTTCACAAAAAATGAAGCTAAGAAACAATTTGTTTCACAAATCGTTGACGAAGACCCCAAAATACAAGAGTGAATTTCGTTGAAATTTTTAATTTTAAATTTCGGCGAACACACAACAAAGAAGGAATTTCATTGAGAATCGAATTTAGTTTTTAACTGATTTTAAGTATGTGCTAGAATTATAAGTGTTATCTCTGAGGCTTTGTTGTTGTTTTCCCATACAATTATCAGTGCTAGTAATATATATAAATAAAGCAAGTTGCGAATAAAACGCAGCTATTGTTTCAAACGACTTTATCTTCAAACTAAAGATCATTCTAAAAACGATATATGAGGCAAATCGCGTCAAATCATAACCGAAAAAAAAAATCCCTCCGATTTTGTTGAAACTTGGTATACTTGTTGTACTAGTGAACTAAATCTTTTATGTAAAAGGAGGGTAAGTAATATCAGCGGATTGCTAAGATACAGGGGCGTAAAGTTCGGGCTTTTTTTATCTATGACAATTTTCAAAAATTCATATGTTAGATCAAATTAAACTATTACAAAAATTCTTTAATGTTTCTAATAGGGTTTTGTCGGATCTTTTCAATAAAAATATTTTAGTACTGTAATTTTTTTTTTTTTTTACCAAAAAACTCAAATTCAAACACATTTTCAATTTTTTCTCGCAATGCGACAATTTTGATATTTTTTTACTTTACACTAAAAGAAAGCTTATGCTTCTTTTCCTGTATCAAACGTAGTGGGCACGTGAAGTAGTCATAACAAATGAGGACTTAGAACCAGGCGCAACCAGCGTGCCCGGAACGCCCAGAACGCTGGTGCGCAGCAAACATGCCATAGCTATTGACCATTGCACATAACTACGTTTCGTTTTCTCGTTGGATACGATGTTATTGGGTATTTTAAGAATCTTAAGCCAAAGAATATATTGTTTTTGTCATTTATTTTTTAAAGTAAATTTTTCATATAAATATACAGTGCGCTAACCAACTTGCGCTATCGCCAGACAGTTTTGGCCAATGCCTGACCATGAACGCACTAAAGCGCTCATTAATCTGGACCGTGTCCACATAAGTAGGGTAGTTCCTATTCTAACCGGGCACTGCCTCATAGGCAGCCATGCACGTAGACTGGGTCTTCCTTATAACGACTTCTGTAGAAGCTGTAGAAATGAAGAGGAAGAAGAGACCATTTTCCACTTTATATGTAACTGCCCTGCTTTAGCAGCACGCAGACACAAAACTTTGGGAGCACCCTTCTATGGTAGACTCACAGAACTGGCAACCTCTGACATTAGAGACTTATCACGTTTTATTGCAAGCACAAATTAGTTTAATTAGGAGGGGATCAAGAGGTAACACTCGCCCCAAGGGTATCACAATGGACCAATAGGTCTCAGTGTGTTCTTTCATGAACAGCCCCAACAACCTAACCTAACCTATACAGTGCGCTACACAACTGTATAAATGCTTTATATATGTTTTGAGATCAAAGATATATGTTAGTATGAAACCGGTTTGGGAAAAACCTTTTATGTTTTCAAATCTTTATTAATTACGTAATTATTAAGTAGAAAAAAAGAAAATGGTTAAGATATGTAAGACAATAAAGCTTTAGAACGGAGCTATTAGTTGCGTATTTTATGCGTCAACTTCAAGGCGTTTGAGGGTCACCTATAAGTTGTCCGATGGGGCTGAAGTTTTGCATAGCCAGGTTTTTTCTTAATTGGAACCAGATTAGTGCGAGGGAGTAGCAGCATTTTTACTTTTGAAAAATTCCACCCTAATTATTCGCCTAACGTGGGGTGTATAAAAATTTAAAGAAGCTTAACTTTTAAATGACTGTTGCTTCTTAAATATTAACAGTAAAAAAAGAATTTCGTTTTTATAAATGTTACAATTTGAAGAGCTATGAACGATATAAAGCAGTAGATTTAGAAATAACTTTAAGATTAAAGAAGCGATGATAATTAATGATTATGATTGTGTCAAAGACTTTTCAAGTGGATTCAAAAGGTTTCAATAATTTATTTACACATATGTAGACAGCAAAATAATGTGCGCCTAACGTGGGGGTGTACACAAATTCATGAAAATTTCACTTTTCAATATCTTCTGCTTTCGACAAAGTAACAGAGCTAAAATAGTTTAAATGCTGATTCTTATGAAAGGTAAAATTTCAAGGGTTACGATTGTGTCAAAGTAGTCATGAAAATATATTTATGTTCGAAGTATAACATTTCAAGAAATTTTAAAGAAACCATTGTTCTGAATATGTGTTTGGTCGCTTCAATGAAGTGGTAGTTAAAGAATCTTCAAAAATATGCACTTTTATATCGGTCAATTCATTAAAAGAAAACAAATTCACATAGAAATTATATTGTAATTGTGCACAAAAAATATAAAAGAAAATATATTTAGTACTTACTTTTCTTTGTACTTTCAATTCGCAATTTCTACTTTTATGAATTTCTTTTTATATATTTAATGGATTTCACATTTATTTAACAACAAATAATACTTTTGTACTTTACTTACTTCTTTACAAACTACAGTTGTTTTCTTCCTCTTCCTCACTCTTTCTGTGTGTAATAGCATTCAAAATAGTGGTGAAAAAACGAAAACGTTGGAAAAAAAATTACCAAACGGAAATATGAAAATCATGTGAAAAGAAAAAAACTACAAAAGCAACCAAAAAAAATAATACAAAACACCACAAAAACAATGACGATGCCATTATAAATGAGAATCATACCGCAATTTGCGCGCCAAACTTTTAAAAAGGAAATACATAATACCGTTTTGGTTATACCATTTTGTTTATGCCATTCAGGCGCCATTTTTTCTTCATGTTTTTATAGGTATTATTGTGCTCAGCTGCTGCTTCTGCTACTACTAAGCAAATGTACTGAAACAAGTCTATTAAAACTGCTGTAACACTTAAATTGTGTATACAAAAAAAAAACAGACTACCTTTTTGAGAGACCAAAAAAAGCTGTAGGTTCTAGTTGGCGAAAAGAAGGAGCACCTAAATATATTTTTCTTTTCGTACACTTTTATTTGAATTTTTTCTGAGTGAGTTTATATTCTTTTTAATTTGTTTGAAAATAAAGCCAAACAAATATTTAGTTAAAACTATAAATAGCATTGAATAAACTAATTGAAATGAAATGAAAACTATATCTAGTGATTGAGAAATAAAACTCAATTAATAACACAGTGTGACAAAAAACAAAAATTTTAGTATACTTTTTTCAAGGTTTACACCTGTCGTAAGTCTAGTCAAGCAGAAAAAAACTGCATACTAAAAATTTTCAATTGACCCTCAAAATCCGGACTTTGGGCCCAAAAACTCATTTTTAATAGGTGAAGGAATATACTTGCCCGTAACTTTATTTTTATTTATCCCAGTAGTAAGTTTTTATATTCTGTTGAAAAGAAGATATTTAGCTGCTTAAAGCGATATATAAATTGTTAATATATCTTAAGGAATACCGGAGTTAGAGGGCAAAACATATGGAAAATCGAAAAAAATTTTACATTTTTTTCACTTTGAATGCGTTTCAAACGACTATTTTGTTTACCAGTGTATATATCAGAGTATATAAACGGCATTCAATTCTAATTTCAACGAGCTCTAAATTTTCAAAATTCATTGAGGTGTGGCTGACTTCTTTAACTCTTTTATTTGACTACGCAAAAAATTTCAATATGTAGAATGTAAGTATTTGTGTACCAGTATTACTCCAACTATTTAAGTACAATATACAATACAGCAGCTTAAAAATGTGCACATTTTTTTTCCAGTATATGGTGCTTGAAGTCGAATATCTCAATCAAACCTCAATGGATTTTGAAAATTTTTAACTCGTTGGAAACAGAATTAAATACAGTTTATTTATTTATACTTTCATATATACACTGGTAAACAAAATAATCGTTTAAAACGCCATTCAAAATGAAAAAATATAAAAAAAATCTTTATATTTTGCCTTCTAGCTTTCGTATTTCGTAAGATATATTATAAATTTTTATATCATTGTAAGCAACTTAGTGTCCTCTTTTGAATGAAATATAAAAACTTATTAGTCGGATAAATAAAAATAAAGTTACGGGTAAGTACATACTCTAACCTATCAAAAATGGATTTTTCAGCCCTAAGTCCAGATTTTGATGGTCAATTCAAAATTCGAAGTATGCAGTTTCTATCTGCTTGACTATACCTAAAATTTGAGCTATGTCTCGAAGAAAGTATAATTTCACTGTCACACAGTGTAATTATAATCAATATATAAAACTCCCAAAAATGGCATCCAACTTTTGCTCACTTATACAATCTCAATATATATTAATTTTAATTTCAAGAACTAAAAAATACCAAGAAAAAGAGCGAAAATTTTTTAACATTTTTGTCTTGCGCCCAAGGTGGGGCTAACACAAATAGTCAAAAGTTTGATAACACAGTGCAACAATTACAAAATCAAATAAAGAATCAATGACTTTCAAAACCTAATTTCTCCATAATGCCCGGGATTCCCTCTATAGAGGCTCCAAGCACAAATTTGTTTATACGCTGGGCTTATATAAGCCTTTAAAAAGTAACTGTGGTTACTGGGGTTTAAAACCACCCAAGCCCCATTTTAAGAAAAACCTCTATTTTTATCTAGGACCGTATTATTTGTGACATTTATAGTAAAAGTCAGATTTGAAAAATTATTTTATAACTTCTATCCAGAATTTATATTATAGCCATGTTTAACTTTTTATTCCTTTATAAAAACAGAAAACATCTTTTTTTAGCTGAAAAAAATAAATTCATAAAATAACTGTTATTTTTCTGGACAAAATAAAAGTCAAATATAACTATTTTTGTGGCCAAAAACCATAAAAGTAAAAATAAAAGTTTTACTTATTATTATATTATTATAATAAAACTCATAAATTTAAGCTCGTCAGGATTACATCCGTACACTTGAAGATTTTCTGTGTGCCTTTTTAATTTAAAAATGAAAAATATTAGTTATTTTCAGTCCAGCATTTTTACCACAATATGTAAAGAAAAAAATATTCCATCAGCATGCCTCCGACGTTTCAGATGATTAAAAACAAGAAGTAATTTTTGAATACAAATCTAGAAAATTTAATTTTTTTGCACCCTTGGGTTAAGAACTAACGAAGCTCTGACGTGATGAAAAAAATTAAAGTAAGAAATGCTTTCGTTTGGCTAACACAAACTGTTTAAACTTTAATAATTCTGAGCAAATTTTTAGGTATTGAAATGCATTTCTTTTTTACTTCTTTTCCTATGGCAATTTCTATTTAAGGAGGTTTACTTTTTTATCACTTCATTAAGTCTCACTAACGTGCTTTCTCTTTAAAATAAAATGAATTGGTTTTTTCTAGTCTTTGTTTATTTTATCGTGTGACTTAAATTCTAATTTCATTATTTACAAATAAAAAAGTGCATTCACATGCAATCAAATTAAATTAAAATCACTTTGTTTTATTTGAACTCATTTTGTGATTTGTTTTTTTTTTTACTTTTTTCGGTTTTTTCTTCTTTTCCTTCCCTGCATTTACCGAAAAAGAAGGACGCATGCAAGGCACGTTCTTTTGTCTTGTTAATTTAAATTAAAGCAACAAATTCTATTCACACTTTTTTAGCGTGAAAATAATAAATTAGCAAGCAAGCAGGCTAGCAAACAAACAAAAAACGAAACAGTAGGAAAAAACAATGAAAATGAAATAAAAACGGAGAAAAAAATATACGAAAAAATAAAGGGAAAAGAAAAAAATTTAAACGAAACGAAACGCTTGTCTTAATTTTCACTTAATTTATTGCATGTAGTTATTTTAAGCGTGTTTTGTAGCGGGTAGTCTCGTCTAACCGTCTTCACCGCCCCGCAGAGAGCGTCGGTCGGCGTGTCCCACACCTATTCTCATTCCCATTACCGTTCTCATATCCATCTGCGACTTTCCCTACGTCTACAACTCCACAGGACAATGACGATAGAAATAAAGCTTCACTATTTTTTTTTTCACTACACTATGATATTGTTACAGTTTTTCTTCTACTCTGTGTGTGTATGTGTAAAAGTTCACGGTATTGCTACCATTTTCTTTCTTTCATTATTTTTTTTTCGCTTTTTACACTTTTAAATTGGTAGAACAGGACGAAAAAAAGGCACCAGCAAATGTGAAATATGAACGTTAAAATGTTAACCTTCTCTAGCATAGTGAACGTGAAGTATGTAGCGGTAGTAATGGCAGAAATATCGCATGCTACAAAATTTGCTTACATAAGCATGATTCGTATCCTGTAATTTTTTTTTGATACACATTGTACATATTTTTTCGTTTGTTTTTCTACTTCTTGTTAATGTCCTTGTAGAGTCCGTCGTATTTTCTACGCGTACGTAGAAAATTACGTGTGTGAGTTCATTCTTTTGTTTTTTTTTTTTAATTCGTTTTTTTTTTGCCTCGTTGCAAATATTACTGACAAAAAAATAAAAAATATTCAGAGGAAACAGCTACAATAAAAAATAAAATCTTAATTGGGAATTTATAATAGCTACAACTTTTCTAAAGACAGTTAAATGATATTCAAAATGGTTTTGGACCGTGAAGTCTTAAGCTACGAACCCGACTGAAACCAGCAAAATTCAAAGACAAATTTCTCCTAAACTAGAGCCAGTTCAGCCAAAGGGCCGATGAATCCGAACTCAGTATACCCATACGTATCTATTTTTAAATACCAATCTCAAGCACAGTGTAGTTATAAGAATAACGTACAAAAGAATCAAAAGAAGTTTTCAGTAAAATTTAAAGCAAACAGTCAAAATAAAACAAAAAAAATTATGAAAATTTTTAAAATAAGCCCAAGGTTTCATTTTATTATATTGGCGGGTGTGACTTAGCTTAACTTCGTCCTTTTATTCGCACATTTTAAACTCGCTGGCGTATAAAACGCAGCTATTCATGGCTTCCGTATAGCTGAATTCTAGTGGACCTCATAGTTTCATATTTTGTTCAGCTTATTACACATTTTCATATAAGAATTTACTTTTAGTTCATACCAAAAGTAACTCACTGAACTTTATTTCATCAGCGATTTCACATAATGAATATGAGTTTAATTTCCGACTTATGACAACCTTGAGCGAAATCTTTTATAAATCATTGTCTCTTTTTTTTTTTTTTGTTTTCAGTGTATGTACATATGTAAGTACAAGGAGACTAACAAAAGTTGGTCAAGTTAGTGGTATTTTATTAGCTCCTGGAAAATCCAAATTTCTTAGGCGATTTACATTATTATTACGATAATTGATTCAAAATTTTAGGATGATTGACGAGAAAATATCGGCAGAAATCCCACCGCTAATATGGCAAGAAATTCGATTTGATATTCTTTACAGATTTCGACCTCTACTCAAGACACGAACGGCAAAATTAATTGAACTATTTCCAAGCGGTTTCAAAGATTATAGGCTGTGCATTTTTTTGTGGAGGGTGACCCTCGTGATAGCCGCTGGAAATCTTGGACCGACGATACCAATGCTCTTATAAAAACTAAGACTGCCAAAGATACAAACAAAACTGACACAAGAAATGATAACTGAGTTGGAATGCCATGGCTCTGTTACTGACACTAGCAAATGGAGGTGGGAGTAGAGATAGCGTTTGAGGTTAAAATTCACCTATACCGATGAATACATTTTGATCGTTGGTCAAATAAAAAAAATGTAAAAGGCTCAAAAAAATTTAAAATACCCCTTAGAAAACCTGTGGATCTACTAGTGGTCACGAATATTAGAAAATTATCTGGCATACAGAAAGATAGCTGCTTGATGGGTTCTACGCATTTTGAATGACAGTCTAAAAGAGACACGAATTTGGTTTTCCTTATATTTGAAAATCTGAAAAAAAATCCACTCGTTAAAAAGATAATTTTGAGGAGTGTTTTGAAAGGCGCAGCTACCGACTTAAAAAGTATTAAAACTAAAGGAAATTATAAACAGAAGATAACAACTGAAATTAAAGATATGAAAAAAATGTTTTGTATGTGAAAAACCAACTAACTTAGTGAACTTTTGTAAGTCCCTCCGTATGTATAGTGAGGGAGACAAAAAAAATAAACAATACGCTACATTGCTATGTGATTTTTTTTTTTTTTTTTTTTTTTTTTTTTGCCAAAAAAGGATCTCAATTCAACGCAGCTCAACTGTCTTGTTTTGCATGTGGGAAGTGGGCGTGAACATGTATATTGTTACTGATGTTTCTGTTGTTGGCGACTGCCAAGAATTTTGTTGATGAATGTATTCTTTTTTTCTTCGCCATCACTAGTTCTTGACTGTGTTTTATGTCGAGTTCTTCAAGTATTTTTCCTTCCTGAGGTGAATGACATTTTGATGGCTATGGAAAATAATGGAAGAACAAAAGAATCAGAAATTTAAAATGAAAAAATGACAAGTGCATTCACCTTGCGAATTGAACCTTTCACTTATGTACATGCTGGAAGAGTGAAATTTTTGTACTGGTAATTGGCTGTTTTCAATTAATGTTGCAATGATTGAGTGAAATGTTTTTTTTTTTTTTTTGTTTTTTATGTTCTCCTTTATGTACTTACATAATAGCTATCAATGTTCAGAAACAGACAATTTTTGCGAATACAGTACGTTTGAGACTGTCCCATAAGATAAATTCTGCAATATCGTTTCCTTCGACTGGCCCGACATTTTATTGTAACATGCAAAACAAAACGGTAGTGAATTTATACCACTTTTTTTAAGCTCTTGGTTTAGCTAACTATTGCGCTTCGCACAAATATCTTTCTTTTAATATTATATTGAATTGAGATTTTTACACTTTTTATAATTTAAAAATTGAAAAACAAATTAAGTACCAGAAATTTGCCGGAAAATCGGACCACACTAATATTTTTCTACGAAACATAAGCTTAGTACTGAAAATGATAACACTGTTCTACAAATGGAAACTTTTGAAAACGAGCAGAGACGGGGCAAATGCACTTAGGGTAACAGGGGGTCGCTGAGTCCGAATCCGTGGTCCGTGTTTCTCTGCTACGTCACAATTATTGACATCAAAATTTTTAAAATTGAAAAAACAAAAAAATTAAATATGCAGTTCATATTTTTTCATCAAAACATCTATTTTTCCAAAAAAAAATTTTCGACTTTTTTTATTTTTTAGCTTTAAAATTTTTTTTAAAATTTATTTTTTTTAATTAATTTATTTTTTCGTAATTTTTTTCATCCTCGTTATTATCGTTCACTTTTATCTCGTTGTTAGCTTAACCCAGTACTGCCTAGCGGTGCCATATGGCACCTTGTCGCTGAGCCGTTCCTGAGCCCGATTCTTAATCCAATCGAGAGTTTGTGGTAAATCTGCAAGGCGAAAGCCAGAAAGATGGATTGCACAAATAAAATCAAGTTAATCGAATCAGAAAATCAATAGCACCAGCAAAATTGTCTTGTCGACATTACTTTGCACAAAATTCAAAATTATTTGTTCATTTTATTCCTAATCCGTAAATCATTGTGGTTTTGTTTTCGTATCCTACATAAAATACTTGAAATATTCTTACATTAGATTAATAATTTTAAAGAAATTTTTTACTTATTTACTTCATGTTACGAAGTTATCGTTTCTTTTTTCGCGGTTGTTAAACTAATATTAAAACATCAATCCTTTTTCATTATTAAAAAATAGCCCTTAAAGTATGCAGTATTTTTGTTATAAAGATGTAATGGAATATAAATAAAGTGGCCGTCAAACTATAAATACTTTAAATATAGTAATGTAGTGGATGTCAAACTTTCGTACCACCCTGTGGTACGAAAGTACCCAACCCGAAAGTATGCTGTTTTTTAATTATTATTTTATATGTAAATAAATTAGTGGAGGGCGGTAGCCAGTTGGACTAAGTTCAGAGCCCCCTATGTATATTTTGTATTAAACATATTGTATTTTTATTTCGCTTCCTCCGAAGTTTTTTTTTTGTTATTCATATCAAACTATACTATTATTTCGATTCGAATTAAATTTTGTTCTGGCTACAGCACTGGTTGCAATTCAAAGCGTAGCGTGCCTTGAGGAAGACAAATTACTGGTAACCGTGGTACGGCTGTGATTTTATTCTACTTTTTATAATTTAAATATTGAAAAACTATTTACCTTCAATGTCTAGTAAAAAAAAAGCTTCTGGAAGCCGCTTTCCTCAGAGCCTCAGAGAATAACAACTGGACGAAGAATAACTGGTGGCCCAATCACGCGCATAATTTAAGGTTACTTTCTATAAGTGTTACATTTTATATCGATAACAAGAAGTGTTGAAGTGGCGTGTGCAAAAACTGACCATTAGTGACCGTATCACAAGAGTATTGAAAAAATATTTACCTTTGACATTGACATTTAAATACTAAAAAACTGTTTACCTTCAATGTTTCAAGAAAATTATATATTAAGCAGTAATAAGATTTTAAGAAGTGGGCGCTGAAACTGAGTACGGAGAATTACCAGAGACCGGGTCACGGAGTGATCAAGTTGTTTTATATATATATTATGTCCTGCAATATCTCTCAAGAGAATGGATGCCAAAAATGAGTATGGAAAGTAACCAGTGATCTAGTCACGATAACGATTTCTGCAAATTTAATTATTGTAAAATTTTTTGTGTTCAATATCAGATAAAAAAGTGAAGATAGCTTTTTAATTTCAAATCAAAGGCGTGAGACGAAAATTAGTAGTAACTGCATCACGGACGTAATTTTATCCTAATTTTTATAATTTAAATATAGAAAAACCATTTTTACTTTTAATATCAGACAAAAAATTAAATATAGGAACGCAACAGGAGTTTTCTCAATTGCATGAGTCAAAAACTAACTACGCAGAATCATCGGTGACCGAGTCACGGTCATAGATTTGTCAATTTCAATACTGAAGTAGAAGTTTTTGTTAAGCCAATTCATTCCACTGAAACATTCACCTTCAATTTATTTTATATAATTATGCATTAAAGTTAATTTTTAAAAAGATTTGCTATCTCGCTCTCTCTCTTCACACTTTCTAGCACACACTTTAGGCACGCTAACCTAAAACTTTTTTGTGAAAAACAAAGAATCCCTGAAGATTTCATATTTCTACACATACACAGAAAAACTTAAGAGTCAGTGAAAGAGAAAAAGTAAGTAAGAAAAGTTTTTCCACGCATTAACAAACAAACTTCTTCATTTACAGCTCTGTGTATTTGTACTTGTTTGTGTGTGTTTATACAGCTACTTGTTTTTTTTCGTTCGTTTTTGGTTTGTAAAAACTTTTTTGTGTTTTTTGCAGCTATTTCTTTTATTACTTACTACTACTTTTTTTTTTTGTTGCTGCTATTGCTGCAGTTCTACATGCTACTCCCATTTCATTATGAAATAATGAAATGTTCACGCTTAACATTTAAGTCAGTCAGTGTATATTTGTAATGCTGCCTAGAAAGAGAACGTGAGAGTTGTGGTGAAGAGCGTGAAAGCAGCATTCAGTTGTGGCACGTCTACGTAAATGCAAAATAGCATAAAAATGTAGGTCAAGCCATACAGCCACACCAACAACAAGCAACCAGAGTAAAACCAAAAACAAAAAAAAAACAAAGCAAGGATATTATAACTCTGACGCTGGCGTGCAGTTGTGATCTGCTGTTGCTTTTACTACTATTTACTATTACTACTACCTACGTTTTTATATGTGCTCAAGCAGTCTTTGCTGCCACCGCAACTTTCTTTTGCTACTCCTTTTCCTGCAACTACTACAGTTTTTCTATTTTTTTCATTTTTTTTTTTTTGTGTTCATACTTTTATTTCATATTTCATAGCGCGGACTTTATTTGCTGCGCTTTAATACTACTATTTCTACTATGGTTTTGTATTATTTTTCGTACTTCTTTTATGAAGCATGCCAAACAACAACACAACAGGATTGTAACATGGAAAGAATATTGTAAATAAGTAAGTAATGGAAATATTATTTTGTATGAAAATAAAAGTAGTTTTTCTCTACGTTATTTTTTCGTTCTTATTCACTACTTTAAAACAGTTTTTAAATGAAAATAATAATAATAGCTACTTATGTAAGCATTATATGTATAAATATATACAGCGATTCATATTCACACATTGTGTATGGTTAAAAAAAAATTAGTACAAAGGATACGGTGGAACACAAAGTATTAAGAACTAGTATTGTAGTAAATTTTTTAATTAAGAAGAAAGTAATAACTATCGTAAGCAAATGTAAACTGAAAAGTTTCTACTTATTTAATTCGTATAAGGTTTTTAAACCTGAAAAAAAATTTTAAAAATGTTCACTGTCTAAAACTGTTATGTGTTGATTTTCAAAAATGGCGCCACTTGAAAAAGTATGTAGTATTTGTTGATTTAGAAATGGAGAATCAGGACCGATAACAGGAAGCAGTCAGAAGAAATCATAGACAGAGATAGTCGAAGTCATTCCGAAGCAGTCAGTGGCAGTTTGCTGTAGTCAAAAGTAGTCTACAGAAGTTTGAACCTCGCTAGAAGCAATAACAGGGAGTCAAAGGTTTACTGGACAAAATTAAATTGGAATAGAAAAGTTAATTTCAAAAGGCTTAATCTGAGGTATAAGTAGGCAATAAAGGGCAGTCAGAAACAGTGAGTGGCAGACTGGCATAATAAAAAGCAAACTGAAAGCAGCTAAAGTCATTCTAAGCCAAAATAAAGGACCTGGAAAGCAGGTAAATCTAAAAAAAAAAAACTGAGCAGTAATCAGATAATAATAGAGTAAGAAAAAACTAAAATGAGTCCCTTCTGCACTCGTCACATGATGTGATAACATACTTCACGCATGGTAGCTTACTTCATTATAAAAGTTTTCGTTTTTGTGTTCCGAAAAGTGCAACCATGGGTTTTTCCAATTTTTCATTTTCTCTTTTGAATGCACTATCTTCGCTTTTTACTATAAGATAAACTATGCAATAAAACAATTCAATAAATAAAAATAATTTTTAATATATTCCACAACCATTTTTGATATAGAAATTATGTGCTGCATACTTTTGGACTCACACGACACCGAAGTGACATTTCGCTCATTTACTAAAAGACTGTCACAACTCAAAAAACGCGATTTTGCAGAAAACGCGTTTAAAGTTTTCAATTGATTCCCACTTTGCAGAAAAAAGAAGAAATCTTATAGTACTCACGCGCAGAGTATACAAAATATTTATATGAAATTTTTACACAATATGAAGCTCAGTGACATAATGAATAATTCTGCATCATTAACTCAAAAATCGTGTTTTTTTACTTATGACAGTCTTTTAGTAAATGAGCGATTTGATTTTAATTTTTATCAATTCACTGCACTATATATTTTCCTCCAGCCCCTAATAAAAATGTATTCACATCAAAAACTTAATTCTTTTACTTAACGGTTAATAGATGCAAAGATACCAAAAGGTAATAAAAGGTGGTAAAAGGTAGTTAGAAGCAATAAGATGCTACAAAGTGCAGTCAGAGAGCATACATAGTCAAATTTAACTAGAAGAATTCATTTGTGCGGTTAGCTAAGGCAATTTGGGGTTACAAAGTGCAGTCGGCAGTATGCTTAGGTAAAAAAGTTCTGTCAGAAGTAATGGCAAACGGTAAAAAGAAAGCAGAAGCAGTCAAAGTCTGTCAGAAGCACCCAGTGGTAGCCTAATATAAGAATTTTGTATGACGGAAGTAAGGAGAAATAACGGATACTCAAAGGCAATCAGATGTAGTGAGAAGCAGACAGAAGCAAAATGTGGCTGTAGTGTCTCTGAGAGAATATCGGAAACAGTGTAAGGAGGTTATACGACACAGTCAAAGCCAGTCTGAATTAGATTTAGTTCGAAGCAGTAGCATGCGTTTGAACCAGGTAGTTAAAGCGCTTTTTCAGGCAGTTTTAAGATAGAGGGAGTTAGACACAATAAAAGTAGTCCATGGCCGCTTGATCTAGTCAAAACAGTCGGGTTATAAGGGACTCTCTGAGCCAGTCAAAAAGTGTAATGGCTTTAGCAGTCAGTCAGTCTAAAACAAATTAGGGATGGTTTAAAACAGTAAGAAGCATTAAATTTCATTCGAAGCATCCAAAGGCAATCAGAAGATGTAAAAATGCATTTTAAGTTAAAAAGTAGTACAGGAGTGCATAGAGAAAAGAAAGAATGCAAAAAAACAAGAACTTCTAATTCTGGGTCCCTAGGCATAAGGAAATTACTAATGAAGAAACCAACAATGCGATATGTTTGACAAGGACCAAGACATTTGTCATTGCTTTTGAACTGCTTTCAGGCATAAGAACAAACTACCTTCATTGAAGATGAGTTGAGGAAGTATTGGCACAGTGACTAATTTATTAAGTGACCATATAATACAAGTTTTTAAACTAATCGTAATAATTTTGTTCCATTTAAATACTTTATCAATCTGTTCAATTCAGTCCCATCATGGCATGTTAGTTTACTTACTTTTCTACTCAATATTAAAACAGATGCTGCAATATCAGGTCTGGTATTTATACTAATAGTTTACTATCTACCAATTAAATGAAGTTATTTAAAATTATAAGGCTTAAATTTATTTGAATCTACAGAATTTTTAAAATAACCAATATCTAGGGGTATTTTGGAATATTTGGCATCTTCTAAACTGGCATCTTTAACAATTTGTGCAATATATTTTTCTTCGCTCAATTTTTATTCCCAAATAAACACTGACGTCACCAAGATTGGATATTTCAAAATTTTTCCGTAATAATCGTTCGACAAAAATATGATTTTCCTCAACTTTTACTGCTACCAGCATTGTTAAATTAATCAATCAACTCCATACCGTTTTCTCTGCCTTGCCAATAGATGTCGCTGTTTAATAAGTTTCTGCTGCAGTTTTGCATTTTTGTTTTTTTTTTTTTATAGGAATAAGTTTAATATTGATTCGATCAAATTTCACTCTTGTGGTGTATTAAATAAACCAATACCTGTCTGCATTAATTGAACATAATTGCATTTAAATATTTCATAAAAACAAACAAAAAATTACAAAATTGTATTAAGTGTAATGAAAAATAATTAACAAAACAAAAATATTGTGAAAAGTAAAATAAAATAAAAAAAAAGTAAATCGAAACCACAAAGTATGTGAAGTATCTGTTGTATTTTTTCCAACAACCGCAAGTGAAATTTTTAAATCATAGTAAATATTTTGCTTACGCTTTTTTGTAAATACTTGAAAAAGTTAAACAAAAAAAAGAGCAAGTATCAAAAAGTTAAAAAGTCACTAAATTGTCAAACAACATGCAAAATTCTTCTTTTTTTTCATTTCATTTCATTTTGGGTTGACTTTGTGTTTTAACAACAAACAAACAAATAAGAAAAAAATTTAAATTTTATTTTACATTTGACATTTAATACTATTTGCAGAATTCAAAAACACACAAAAATGTTTACGCAGAAAAATATAAAGAAGATTAAAAAGAATCACGTAACCTGACTGATTTTATTTTTTGTATTTATACCACAAAAAAAGTTTTTTTCCGCGCGTTTTTATTTGGCTAAATACTCTTTGATATAAAAATTTAATTCACAAATTTCAGTCAAAAAACCAAAAACAGTACAAAAACAATACAAAATGCACAAATTGGAATGGAGCGAAAAAATGCAGTAATAAAGATTAGTGATGGGTAAAAAATGGAAATAAAGTATCGATGTCTTATCGGTAGTCTTCAAGGGATTAGTTCGTAAAAAAATGAAAAAGCGGCAATCCGACTGCTGAAAATGGCATTCAATTTCACAAGAACATAATAGCTGCATTTATTTATTAGACAGCTATTTTAACATGTGCGAATAAAACGACCAAGTTGTTAAGTCTCTTCTTCTTATTATTCACAATGAAACTAAGAGGGGAAGCATTTTAAAAATTATCGATAATTGTAGTAAAGGATCCCTGTCATTGCGGTTAATCGTGGGCATTGATTTTAGTTTTTACTCTTTATAAGTATATTTAACGATGAGAACAGAAATAAGTTCGATTACAAAATGTTTCGGACTTATAAAAAATTATCGATAATTAACACATCTCTAATGACCGTTTTTGCTTATAACTTAATTTCGAACTTTCGAACGGCAAACATTTCTAATCTTTCCGTTTTTATTTTTTGCCAAACTGTCATGCTTCTTCTTTCACTATTGGCAGTTAACAATAGAATTTGATGTAGTTAAACAACTTGTTAAGTATATAATTCCCATATTTTCCCATACAATTATAGCTGCTAGTTATACATAACGAGAAGCAAGTGGCGAATAAAACGCAGCTAAAAAAGTTATTCAAAAAAATAGTACTGGATGCCAAGAAATTGCTTATGTAATACATAAAAATCTATATATACAATATGATGATTCCAAAAAGTACACGCAAATTGCATATTACTTGATCACAGAAAATGCAACTTCCTGATTTCGATTTCAAGGAAGTACACATGAATTAGGTACTCGAATATAAAAAGTAGGACTTGATTTCAACGAATAACGAATTAAGCAAAAGTAGTGAATACAGAAAGTAGAATTTGATTTCAAGTAAGTACACATGCTCCATATTAAGAAAAATTACTCGAATGCAGAAAGTAGGACTTAATTCCAAGGAAGCCCTAAAAAGTACTAGAATATGGAGAAAGGGATTTTACTTCAAGAACATAGTGCATATAAATTAAGAAAAAGTAATCGAATATAGAAAGTAAATTGTGAATCTAAAACAATCTCTTCCAGAAGCAGTACTTGAACACAGGGGGGTTACTCTATAGTTCGATTCGAAGGGCAGTTCGATTCGAATGCCAAATTCGGTCCGAAAAGGCACAAAATGAAGTCTGAGCATCGAACAAATATTATTCGAAAATGTTTTCTAGAGTACCAATCGTTCGAGTTCGAGTAAATTTTCTTTCGAATCGAACTAAGGAGTAACCCCCCAGAAAAAGCTTGATTTTAAAGAAGGATTTACTCGAATACTGAAAGAAGTACATATGGATTGAGAAAAGGTACTCGAGTAAAAAACAGGATTTCAAAGAAGTACAGAGGGTCTTAGAAAAAGTACTAGAATATAGAAAGAAGGGCTTGATATCAAAAAATTACATGAGTTGAGGAAGACTACTCGAATACAGAAAGTACTGATGGGTTGAGAAAAAAATATTTGAATACTGAAAAAATAAGGAGGGGAAAGGCTTGCAGGTTGAAACGAGTTTTGTTGTTATGCCCAAAAATTTTTTAATAAAAAAAATATCACAGAAAGCTATATACCGTTGCAAACGTAATGCCTTTGCTGCAGAAAATAGCTGCATTGCATTATTTACATGCAGGTTGAGACAGTCATAGTAATTGACAAAATGTTGGAACAAAAAAAATTATGACGATGAATTTCAAAGTATTATTGTTAATTTATTTATCATAAAGGCCTCAGCCATGAAGAAGAGAAAAAAAGATAAGAAATTTCATTAATTTTCGTCAGAAAGATCGGCATCAGAGTCGCGATTTCGGCACGTGAAATAACTTCGCGTTATGTTGGCACACTTTGTATGGAATGGTTGTTGACACTTGTTGCATTTCACGGAATTTGTGCTAGTTAGTTTGGCTGGTAAATTCTTCGTACATAATCGGAAATCAGCATCTTCATCTGAAGACTTTCGGCTGCCCGTGTTCTCTTATTATAAAAGTTCAATAGCAATTCCGAACATAAACAAGCATTAAAATGAGGTCTCTGACGTTTTCCCTCCAAAACATATAACGGCACATAGTGTCTCAACCTGTACGGCTTCATGTGTCTCAACCTGCAAGCATCGCCGATATTTTGAAATGATGTAATATTTTTTTCACTATGTAAGATATGTTCAAAGTTCCTGTGGAACATTAAAATATAGCAAACACTGTGGTACGAATGTTATATTAACCTTCTTGTACGGCTTCAATAACTACACTTTTTTTACGTTTAGAAAATTCTCACAAAAATTATTTGGATATTCTGTTTGAAACTTAAGGAATGGCAATAAGTAGGTCTCTCTGTAATGAAAAATTTACTACTGATACTATATCAACGTGACAGCAGAAACATTCGTACCGTTAGTGGAAAAAACAAAAATATTGGACTGTCTTAACCTGCATGCCTTTCCCCTGCACATTGAGATAATCGAATCGAGAAAAAATATTTGAATACTGAAAAAATAAGTACCGATTGAGATAATCGAAATACTACTTTATTTGAAAAGAGATCTTCGAATAAAAAATAGATCTTTGTTTTAAATGTTATTAGATTGAAAAAAGTAATTTGAGAATTTCGTGGGTATAGAAAAGTACTTAAATATGAAAGTATAACTTGACTTTGAAGATTCGAGTTCAGTGTCTGCTTCTATTCCTTGTATTTTACAATTTTTTTTTAGGAGGGTGTAGAGTCTCGACTCTAGACCGAGCTTTTGGAATGGAATGGAAGGGAGGTACAGTTTTATGCCGAGTCCGAATGTCAAAGTGAAAAGCGTTTCTAAAGCAATTTTTACCCTTAGAGGGTTGCCATTGCTAGCCAAGAGCTGCTGTCGTATAGATAAATTTGTATTTTTATTATTTTTTTTTTTTTTTTTTACGTCTCAGACACTCTGTGTAGCAGGTCCAGCACACTAGCCACTACGCAATAACGCGACAACTTCCGGTTTTTTCATCACTTTTCATTTAAACTCGCTATTAGGCAACTAACTGTTATAAATACAAATTTATTTTAATATGGTATAAAAAAATGTATAGTAAGCGAAACAAATGTATATAAATTAAATAAACATCAAAATAAATGGGTAAAAATGTCAACAAAAGTACTAGCGGCGACAGCTATATAAAATACATAGACAAATGAATATCAGTATGAAAAAAAAAGTATAAAATATTAGAGTAGCAAAAATAGAGTATAACAGTGGCAAAAATAGTTTACAGTTTATTTGATGTTACTTTTGTTTTAAATAATAAACTTTAAATAAAAAGTTTTTATGGAGAAAAAAAAAAAGAAATAGCAAATAAAGTGAGAGAGAAAGCACAATACAGAATGCAATTTTTTATTTAAAATTATGCATAGTAAATAAATCTGCATTATAAATATTTTAATAGATAACGCGGCACAAAAAAGTTTAATTCGTAGTATCAAATACTTTTTTTTTGGACAATGTTTAATTTAATTTAAATTTTCATAAATTTTAGAACATAAGCTAAGAAATATGAAAAAATTAAAAGTATTGGGCGGATTCATTATAGTAGAGTAAAGAGAAGGTAGTATTAGTTTTTTGTGTAAATTTTATTTTCCTCAAACTAATCAGTACTATGTAACTACAAATGCCAGAAGTATCTAACTAAACTAATAAACCAATTACTAAGTCAGGATAAAAAAATTCGACTAGGACACTAACAGATTTTTTACAATTTTTGTTGTTGTTGGTTAGTACAAATTTTTTAGGCAAAAGTCCTGGAGTGATTAAGTGAAATTTTACATGCGAGCCTTAAAGTATGCAATCTATACAATTAACTTTAAATTATAAAGTTTTTTTAAGGAAAACGTTTCGACTGAAAACTTTAAAAATTACTCCAACCTGCTTTTCATCATTTTTGCTTTCACAGTTTTAATACATAATTTTAAACAATATTAAGCTTTTTATAGCTTAAATGATGAGATGAAATTGAAGTTTGCATAGTAAGTTGTTAAAATTATGCATGATTTAAAATTGTGTAAGCTTAATTTTATTTATTATTTTGAATAAAGTTATTTTTGTTTTCCACATTTTATTTGCAACACGTAGAAAGTGAGTCTGTAAGTATGGGGTATCAGTGAAATGAAATGGAATAACTGCTGCATGAAAAACATACACGCATTTAAATACGAGCAGAAAGTTTTTTAAATAAAAAACAAACAAAAAATTCACAAATTATAAATTAATTTTATACCATAAATAAATTTTATGCTACATACATATAAATAAATAAAGGCAACAAGAAAATAAATTAATATAAAAAAAGTCATGCATTGAGTACCTTCTAAAGATGGGCGCGTGAGTAATTGTTGACTCACGCATGCTCACGGCTTTGAAAATACTACTGTCGCATGTTCACGCACGTTGAAATTTTCCTAACAATTTCACACATGTTTACATTCGCAGTCTTTTTATTGTTAAATTTTTATGTATGTAAATAAAAAATTGAATGTATGTATATAAAAATAATATGCATATATAAATAATACGCTTTTAAACTAAGCTGCTTTTATTTAACAATAAAATTTGGTCCTCATTTTCACTGAGGTATTCACCAAAATTAAGTATTTCAGAAATTGAAAATTATAACAATGTCATGGTCAAAAGTAACTTAAACTCACGCATTTTCGCGTCGAAATTATGTCACTCGCACGCATGCTCACGTGAAAATTATGTCACGTGAGTGAGTTATAACTTATATTGCTGTTTATAAATTGATTTAGTTTTTTCTTAATTAACTTTATTTTAAATCTTTTATTTAACAAAAATTAACAATGCTTGTTGAAACACAAAATGGAGTGATCTAGGTCTAATTTACTATCTAAATATACCTTGCTACGGTTTATTCTATGTTTTTAAAGCATAGTTGCTAGATTGGTACGCTCACCCAGATTATTGTGGAGACAAAGACGTAATTCGTGCGTGTTCACGTGTGTCATGTAAAATTCATGTCACGCGCCCATCTCTAGTACCTACAGTCTGAGCAATGATATATTGAGTACAAATGTTTATATTTAACGGCACGAAAAAGCCTAATTTGCGATGAAACCATAAGAGTTACTATAAAATCTCCAGTTAATTTGTATGTCAAATTGATAATAATGATCTCAGAGCCCTTTTGACTTTTGTCTAGCTATTGTATGGGATCGATAGCTTCAATCTGGAAACAGTGATGGATAGAGCTCGTAATTCTTATTGACTCTACAGAGTTTGTGGTAGCACAATGGACCTTTAATGGTCTATGTGAGACATTTGCCTACCACTTCTAACCTAGCCTAAAGGACACAATTAGTGTAAGAAGACATTATCGAGATAAATTTTTAATGAGCTGTGTAAAATAACGTAAAACTGATTTCAAAAACTTTGAATTGACAAAGTAACTGTCATATTTATTATTATATGGATATTTTTTAAACCTATTTTGTGTTTATTTAGATTTCATTCTTCATACGTTAAGTTACTAAAAAATATTTAGATTGCAATTTTTGAAATGTAAATTAATTATAATTATTTATTATTAAACCAACTGAAGATTTAAACAACATTTTATTTAGAAATGAGCATACAAAACAGAAATAATTATGTAGCACAATATATTTTCACAATAATAAATTTGTTGTAAAATAAGTTCGCTTTTGAAACGATTTTTACTAAAAACTTCCAATAAGATTCTAAAGTTTATCTTAACTTGCAACAAGGCTTTGAGAAAACAAATTTACTTTCATAATTTTTCGTCTGTTTACATACAATTCGTATTTGAATACATTCTCTCCAAAAAACATTGGTTCCTGGGCAACTGAATTTTTTAAATGCTCGAAAATTATGTACCATTTTTCAATTGCTGATCTATTTCAGAATTCTTCTTAGCATTCGGGCACGATATGCAATCAGGGACAGTACTTGAAAATCGGGGGCTGTCTCCGCAAAGATGTCTGGTCACCCCAAATTAGAGGCAAGAAAAAAAAAAGTCTTTTGATTATCACATTTTTAAAATAATCTAATCAAATTTTACTACAGTGAAATTTTATTATGGTACCTAAAAGAATGCAATGTTTTATTTACACACTTTCATGCAGATATTCATTTGGAGCAGTTTCAGATAAATCTTTAATTAAAAAAGGAGTGAGTTTTCTTTTCATTATGTTTTTGCTTTTTGTGTTCACATGCCAATGGACTTCATCTTTTATTCTATATAAATACGCTAGTTATACCAGTTGAAGAAGTTTTGAAACCTCTAGGACTGGTTTGCTGTATTACAAATAGGAAATGATTGTCAGGCTTCACATCGCATTTTTGCGCTAGTAATGCTGTGCGCTTCTTTTTATTCAGTGACCAGCAGTAATGCTTGCTTCAATTGTAATAATTACTTTTTTAAGAAAATTGCACTTCCTTTGTGGCGGGAAAATTGTCGAAGAAGGAGATACGCGTCTTTCTGAAAAAACTCATCCAACAATTTTCAATGCAATTTTTATTCATGCTCCTACCATTTTTTCTTGTTTCTGTTAAATGTTCCTTTCTTTTATGTACGGTTTTTTGTTTTGTATTTTTTTATGCCACTTTTTTCCGAAACACTTAAAATGTCACGTTTTGGCAATTCACTTTGGGAAGCAATTGAAAAATGATATTAAAGGCAATTTTTTTCTCCTTCTTGCTGCTTCTTTTTCGTACTACTTATTTTTTCTATTGCTTTACTGATGGTGCACACACATTAACAACATTGCACAAGAAGAGAAAAAAGTAAGAAAGTACACGCAATAGTAGAGGAGAGAGGGATAGTGCGGTGCGGGTGTAGCAGGCGTCGATATTAGTGGGGTGTGGCAACATCGGGCGCATAGTATAATTGAAGAAGTCATTGTAAAATCGTAAAGAAAAAAAGTAAGTAACTAAGTAGATGGAATGGTATGGAGTAAAGTAGGGAAATAAAAGGAGAATCATAGCCTTCAAAGCAGGAGGTGCAGGTCACAGCTTTTTTTCTTGTTTTTTTATTGCTTTTTATGAGCGCCAGGCGCGCGGCATAAGATAAAGCAATTTTTCTGTTCAATTTTCACTTTTTTTCTTCAGACAAAAAAAATCATTCTCACTCTATCTCAAGTTGGTATTGGTACTTGGTATATTGGCAGCACGAGCAGCAGCCAACAGCCAGCAAGAAGTCATCAGTAATATTGTAGTAGTAGCAAAAAAAGGGCATTTGTCGCATTGTAATTATTGAAGTGGAAATAAATGTTGAGAATTTGCTGATATTCCTTTATTTTATTTTCATTTCAATTTCTCGTTTTTTTTTCTTTCTATTTCTTCTATGTTTCTTTTGAGCAATAGCAGCAACAGCAGCAAACAGCTAAAGAAAAAAAGTACGCATGAAATAATAGCAATGAAGAACAGCAAGTGGAAAAGTATGAGTAAAAGTAAGTAGGTAGGAGTAGATACCTGCACCCCCTACTTATGCTGTACTTTCTTCTTCTTTTGGTTGAGTTGTGCGCGCTTATTTTTATGAAGACAATAAAAATCGTACGGAATTTTAATGCGTTTTTCAATTTAAAGTTGGTTGTTTGAGGTCGAGTAAAAAAAAAATCATTGGAAAAAAAATATGTACATGAAGAGCGCGTAAAAATAAAAATAGGAATGCAATAAATTGTAGGAAAAAAAGGTAAGAAAAGTTAAAGAATTTTAATAATTTATAAATTCAAGCGAATGAATAAGCAACAGATTCTCATCGATATTCCATCACCCCAACCCCATCACCCTAAATCTGTCACTGCTAAGACCGTAAAAAAAAAAAAAAACATTTTAAAATTTGTAAAAAATTTCGAAAATGGAGAAAATTATGAAAATTATGTATAAAAAATATTATGAAATATAATTAAAGCAAAGATTAATAAAAATTTTAAAATGGAGCAAACTAAAGAAATTAGACAAAATTCTATATAATTCTAATATAATATAATTATATAAAGAGGTTGTGACATTCACAAATGGACAAATTTAAAAAATGTAAATACTGTAAAAAATAAGAAAATTCTGTGGATTAAAAAAATTATATAAAGAGCACAATTTTATAAAAAGAGGAAACAAAAATTAACAAAATTCTATAAAAGAATAGAATTCCATTAATGAATAAAAATATAAAAATATACAAAAAATCAAATTTCAAGAGTTAAAAATATTTAGAAAATTTAAAAAATGTAGGGGAGTGTCGTCAAATTTGCCGAATGATTGAAAATAACATGAAAATCAAAGAATAAGGAAAAATTACACTTGAAACCAGGAAAAAGAGACCTAAAATCAAAATAAAAGTCCTTGTGTGAATTTTAAGGAAAATTTTATTTGTTAAAATAAATAAAATGACACGAAAAACACGCACGAGTGTAAAAAAAATGTATTTCTAGAGCCAAAGCTATCATTACAATAATAATATAACGGAGAAAACGTCACTGTCCCGACCTAGACAGCGCCCCGGCCTGACCCAGGCGGCACTCTCCTAAAATTTAGCTGAAGCCAATCAATAAGGAAAAAAAATTTTTGAAAAGGATAAAATTTTTTAAACGAGACAATTTTAAAAGTTAACAAATGAACAGGAAATAAAATTGTATCAAATTTTTAAAATGGTCAGAACTATAAAAATGGTCACAAGGTAAAAAAATTTTGAAATTCTAAAAAAGTGAATATTTGAAGAGAAAAATTCATCGAGATGATTAATTTCTAATCTTGGTCTCTGCAGCAATGGGAAGTATTAGTGAAAAAAGTGAATATTTGTATTAGTATTAGTGAAAAAAGTGAATATTTGAAGAGAAAAATTCATAGAGATGATTAATTTCTGATCTTGGTCTCTGCAGCAATGGGAAGTATGATACAAGACGTGGCCGCGTGTTCACCTCACCTGGGAATACTTCTGCGTATTGTAGACTGCTATTAGGAAGATCTAATTCGGGTAAGGTAATATGATGGAGTAATTTTCCTTGCTGTGGAATTAATGAAAAGTCTTTAGCTTCTATAACTTCTATCTCCACAGATCTCTATAATAGTCTTTTTTCCCTTTAATTTGCATTAAAGCTTTTATAACTTATTGCAAAAATATACTTTATATTCCTTAATCTTCTAACTCAATTTAAGGAAGCTTCTAAAAAATTTTACATAAAATATTAACTCCTACAGCTATAGAGAAAATTAAACCTTAAAGCAGCAACGAAATATTATAAAATATTCGCATAAAATTTTTTTGAATGAAATGAAGAGAAAAAAAATTATCAGATGCCATAAACAAGTATGTATAAAATAACAAATGGATGTGGTAGTAAAAAAAACGAGGCGCACACATACACAATAAAAATACTTGGAATGTCACATACAAACGCACAGCCACAAAAAAAAAAAAATATAATCAAATGCAATTCTCATGCGACGAAAAAACATTTTTGTGTTCGTTTTTCTTCTTCTTTTTTTTTTTTGTTGGATTCTTTTTAAGACAGCAAAGGTATTGAATGCCTAAAATATTTATAGGCGCTTGAAAAATTAGGCGTCTTTAAGCAAAAAATATATTTACTACACATATTTTTATGAGCGCGCATATATGATTTTTTTTTTTTTAGTATTTTGTTATATCCTTTATACGAATTCACAGCATATACTGCAATAATAAAAAGAAAAGTAATTTTTCGCAAGTTATTTCTCAAGAGTACAGGAAATTAGTACCTAGAAGAAAAAGTAGGAGACGTAAGTAAGAATAAAAAAAAAGAAGCAAAAAAAATTTAAAAATAAAGTGCTTGGGAAAGAAAAACGCATAAGGATGCGGTAACATTTACTCATTAATGGCAAGGAAGAGAAAGAGCGACAAAGTGCAAAATTGCCAAGGCAAAAAAACTTCACAAAATATTTCCATAGAAAAATATCAAAGTCAATGCAAAAAAAAATATATGTAAAAGAGAAATTTAATGACAAAAAAGTATTAAAAATTTGGCAAATTCTTACAAGCAATTAAAAAATTAGACATTGTCGGGGAGAGACAGCACCAGGATTGAAACAGTCGATTTTTTACATCATGCAATATCAATATTGCCGATCTGACTACTGTCAAGCTTTTCTTTTGACATGAGCCAGTTTTTGTGGTAACACCGGAGTGAATTGATGTATTGCTTCTATCAGCTGCCAACATCGTATGTGAAAATCGATCTCGAAAACTTTTTTTGATTTTTTTCAAAGTGATATATTTTCGAGTGAATGAATTGATTACATTACGCTCACGTGTAATGCATTAGCATTTAGTGTTTTTCATATATTTTGGGATCCAATTTTGGATTATACCAATATATGGTTGGAAATAATTTTTTTTTTGTTATTCTCAAAATGGTATCATTTTAGGGTTATGAGACAGTGATGAAAAAGTAGGCACAATTGTATCTTTTTCCGACTTTTTTAAACTACAAGGTATATTAGGTACAATTCGCTCATTTTAGGTACAATTTGTCATTCGCCAAAAAAAAATTAAAAACTTAATTAAAAAAAAAATATTTGGTAGTAAGTACCTACTTAAATTTAATTTGCCTGTGCTGTATTGCTTAACTTCAAATCTGACAGCCTGTTATTGCTTTTTATAAAGGGAAAAATATTGGAAAAATAATTTTCCAAATCGAATAAAGTTTATAGGTGTCACAAGTATCGAGTCATAAGAAGTTTTTTGAAATTTAACAAAAACTTTAAGAAATGTAAACTTTATAAACAGCAAAAACAGAGCATTGAAACTAATTTTGGCTGAATATTTTTGAAAAATCGAAAATTTTGATCAAAATTCCGGAACTTTCACTACCAATGCGGGCCTTTAAATATTATTAGACTAAAAAATTTAATTTCTCCTTGTGTTCAGCTAAATGTCTCTTAGTTTCCAATTTGTAGTGCCCTAAAAAAGTTATTTTTTGTAATCGATTTTGTGACTCCCTGTATATGGCGCTGCAATAATTTAACTTAATTTAACTAATTAGCTGTAAAGAAGCCAACCACTGTATTTTCAATACAAACAATTTTATGGAAAATAAATGAATTACAATAGTTATTTAACGAGTATCATTTTCATGTTTTGTTTACTTTTTTTCAATTGTAAACATTTCAATGAAAATTAAATTTCGCACAATTTGAAATTTGGCAATTTCATCACTGGTATGAGACAGCTTATCACCGGGTATGGGACACCACTTAACTAGTGTTTTGATCCAATTTTTTTGTATTTTTAGCCCCAAAAAATAAAATCGTCCAAGCAAGTGGTCTGTTTATTTAAAGTGTGCAAGCATTTCAATAGCGATTTGGATGGAGAAGACGATGACTGAGAGGGAATAAAAATAAAAACTACCATTTCTTTTTAACTTAGCCACTAAAGGCCTACAAAATAAATAAATTTATGTTTATAAATAGTTATGGGGTTTTTACTTTATATTTTCCAATTTTTAGGGGATTTTTGTAGGTGTCTCATACCCGGGTACAAATTTTTTTGGTAAAAATACACATCCTCAGAAAAGTGGTCATAATATTTTGCGTGCCAATGAAATCACTATACTTTTCTCAGATAAAAATTGTGTGTTTTTATTACCTTTCCAACAGTATATAAAACATCCGATTGAAAAGGAAGCTATATGAATAAGGGATAGACAATCCTAGCCTGTTGAACCTGAATCATACAAACTAATTTTCATCTCAGGAACTGTTTGTAGTACGGTGCTAAGAGTTGGTATGAAAGTAATATTTGCTCACGGCATTCTGTGGGAAAAATTAGGTTAGCCTTAGATAAGTGGGCGTGGTACCTCCCATACAAATCTTATGCTTATTTGAGTATATTTCTCAAACCATACACAATATAGTACTGAAATTTTGTACAACGACATTGTTTGGCAATGTCATACTACAGAGCAGATTTGAGTGAGTTTGGAAAGGGGGGTGTAGCATCTCCCAGATGACCTCAATAATCATTATGAGATATCTCAGGAAGCATTTGTAGTACGGTACAAAGACTTGGGAAGCAGTTCTGAGCTCTGTTTAAAGTCTCTAGCTCATCGCGAAGTTATTTTAAAATCGATTGCAAAATTCCACCCAAACAGACAGACACCATTGAAAGCGAGTTGATATAAATGTGGTAAAATGGAAAAAATTATTAACATGTAAACAATTAATTTTTTTTGGCAAGTTTTATACAGGGTCAAAATTCTATAAATTGGCGAAAAATTTAAAAATGAACAAAATTTCGAAATTGAATATGATTCTTAAAATGTACAATGTTCTCAAAATTAAAAAAAAAAAAATTCTACAAAAGGGCAAAATTCTATTCTTTTTCATATTTTATGCCACGACAGCTTTTTACATCCATAAATGAATGAAAGGAAACTACAGATTTATACCGAATCTGAACAGCGAATTGAACAGCTTCTACCCTTGGATATTTGCTATTGCCAACCAAGAGATTGTGCAATATGGAAAAACTTAATTTTCTATTTTTGATTTTTGATGGTGCCGAGCACCCGGGCACCCTCCGTAGCAGTCCAGCACACTAACCACTTCAACACGGCGACCGAAAAAATGCATAGAGCGAAATGCGATCAAGGAACAAAATTTAAAAAATGGCGAGAATTCTAAATTTAATTCCACAACAGAACAAAATTTTAAAAGCAGAAAAAAATTCATGTTTTAGACAAAATTTTATACAATAACAGTTCAAAATTCTATAAATAGACAAAATTCTAAAAACTGAGAAAGATCAATAATTTTCGGAACCACTTGAACAAATTTACCAGATATTCGATTTCAAACAATGCGACAGGGTAAAGCTTAAAGAATCAAGGCAAATGATAATTGTATTAGTTTTGAAGTTAATGAGATATAGTTCTATATGTACACTTTAAAAAGTAGTGTGTAATTTTACACTAAGAATGCATTTAAACTTTTTTTCACACCCATGAACAATTTAATACATGAGGAGGCATTTCATGTGAAGCGGACAACGAAAAAAAACAAGTTTGTGAAATTAGTTGAAATTCGGCCTAATTGAACCTGTAGAAAATAATGTAGATCCCTCCTTTTGAAATTTTAAGGGTATTTTGTTTAAAAATGAACAGTAAATTTTCTATTTAAATTACCATGTTCAATATTTTATTGTAAATTTGTTTGATTCTAAAAATTAGTTTTGAAAAATCCATATTTCAATTAAGTCAATTCTTTAAAAACTCATAACTTGGCAAATAAACTTCATACAAAAATAAAAAATTGTGTGTCCACATTCATATTTTCTAGAAGTTCAATTAGGCCGAATTTCAGAACTTCACATTTTTTTACGTTGTCCGCTTCACATGAAATGCCTCATGGGTTTCCGTCTGATGCTTACATTTATAAATAAATAAAAATAGTTTAACTATTTATTTAGAAATTTCAACCAATATTTATGTAAGCATATAACAAATTGTGCATTTTTTTAAAAGTGTAGGGTGAAAAAAGCAAATAGCATTTAAATGAACTAAAATTGAAACTGACAAAAAAAAAACAACTAGAGTTTGACTTGAGTTTTTTCATGTACAATAGTCTAACAAAGTTTTGTAAATTGGCCATATATTGCAATTTATTTAACTGTCAAACAATTAATTTGCATGCCACTGCAGTTCACTATACAGTAGGTACTCTTCATACTACTAACTAGAATTTAAACACCATACGCTTCATTGAATGAACTAGAGCTAAACTTTTAGAATGTACGCAAAAACACATACATAGTTTAACAGAGTTTAAATGAACTATATACACTCATAGAAAAAATATGTAAAAATATTGAGAAAAAGAGCAAATAAATTAAATTTACAAAATGTTTCTCTTTTATTTATTTATTTATACTTCAGCCGATAGTCAAAATAAAAATCAATTATTTAATATGTTGTTTTATTGTAATAATTCAACAAATTAAATGTATTAATTATTATTATTTATTTAATCTTAAAATAAATTTTAAAACTAACTTAAAGCTAAGCACTAGCTGCCAGGGCTATCAGTAAAAGTGTTGTGAATGAACAAAATTCTATAAATGGACAAAATTCTGTAAATGGACCAAATTTTTGGGCAGATACCGGTTTCTGAAGTTATGCCTAGTTTTTCGAGTTTTTCCGAATATTTTAAAATCTTTCTTAAGCTATAACTTTTTTGATTTCACAGGTTTCCTCGAAATATTCCGGATCTGATAACTGGGAGTTTTTTATCTAATAGACGATACCAAATTTATCTGCGACAAACTGCGACAACTTGAAATTTATCAAGTTGAAGCAGAGAACTCAAATAAGAAAAATTATAAACAGAGTTGGTGCGAAAAAAAAATTATATGACTTAAGCACTTCTTTGCATAATTTCGGGATAAGTATTTAACGTAATTTTTAAAATTTCGTGATTTATTATAACGATACAATGCTAACATAAATTATATGCTATATACATAAATTTTAGTTATGTTTATAAAAGATAAGAGAATATGAAAATCAAAAAATTGGAGCAATTGTACTATCCAGTGGTTGTCTACAGTTCCGTAGCTATTTTTTAACCTTTAATAAAAGACAAACAAATCAATATGGAAGCATGATTGTGGAAGATCTAAGTAACCATAATCTCTAAACAGAACGTTTCTAACAAGCCTCATCAAAATTCGGGCGTTAAAGGGTAAATAAAATTTTACTGGAATTAAGATATACTAACCAACCGAGAGATGTGTCAAAAAAAAAAAAAGAGCAGAAAATTTAAGGGTATTTGATGGCAAAAGAAATATCCTTGTCACCTCCAGAATATGTAGTCTACAAGAAAGTAAACATGCATCTGCATACAATTCATTGTTTGTCCTTTTACGCATTATAATTTCTTGTATTTTGTAACCAATAGTAAAATTTTTCAAAGAATATTTTCATGGAGCATTTAAATCCTTAGAAACCTTTCCTAAAGGGCTTTTGAGTCATTTCTTAAGAAAAGAGTTAAAATAAATTTTTCATGTATATAATGGGTTAAAATATTATGACGAAAATATTCATCGTAAAATTATATATACAAGATATGTACTATGAATCTGTAAATATAAAAAATAAGTTACACCAAAATTAAATTTTATTCTAAGGCATATATTTTACTAAAATTTTTTAAATTTTGAACCTCTATCAAAAAGTATTTATACACAAATATTAAAAACGCTGATACACGTGAAACTTAATTTTCAATGGTTTATAAGAGTCAATTGTCAAAATTTTGCTATTCCAATTTTTTGCCGGGCTGTGGCTTATCAAAAAGTCTGAACTTCCGAACGTATGGTATTAGCGCCTGATGTTGCAAATTAAGAAACAATAATACCATCCGATGTTCTGAGGGATTCCAATTCCAATCATGTCCAAAATTTGTGTTTCTAACTCTGTTAGTATGGATGCTAGAGCTTAAAATAAGCGATGCGAGAGTTTTACCTTCATTTTTCCAAATGTGTGACGTTGGACTGAACGGTAGGTTAATGGACCGCCAAAACATACGAATATAGAATAATCTTTTTACAGGTGCTACCTTTAAATACCAAAATTTATACCTAACTTCAAGATTGAACTTCCGAAAAAGAATTTTAGCCTCTCTATTTAAAGAGTGAATTTCTACCTTTCAATTTCTATTGGCAAGATTAAACCCAATTTATTGTACCATTAAGGGGACATTTCAGTTTAAAATTTGAAGAAGATCGATTTTTTTAGTTTTTGATTTTTGGGTTCCATATAGTTTCAAGAATACTCTCTTAAAATATTAGTAATATATACATTCTAGTAATATAAAAGTTATAGATATAATTGTGCCTTAATGTGCTAAAAGGAGACCTAACGTCCAAAACAAGTTTTCGAGACTTTAAAGTAAACTATTATTTGGCTTCAAAATCGTTACTCAGGGGTTTTCAGGGTCGCTGATTACGAATGTGATGTGTGATTTTTAAAATTCAAAATGGTGGATCCAGAAACTTTTCATCAAGCCTAAATATCAATTCAAATTCTCAACACAATATTAAATTGAGCAAATAAAAATGTAAATGTTTATCGAAATTAAACTAATATAAATAGTACTGCTATACCATTTAATTTCTTAATTAGATTCAAATTGAATGAATAAAAATTCAAGAAATTTTATATAAACATTGATATCAAATATTCTCAAGCCAATCTAAAGGCTTAAGAATATTTGAAATTAACTTAGACTTAACTAAATATCAAACAAAATTGTTTATTGAGATAAAACTACTTTTACTTTCAAATGAATGCATTAATTTTCCCTAAAATATATAAGTGTGTAATAGTAAATTGCACAAACTTTTTCATACACACACACAGACGCACTTAATAAATCAATTTCTAACGCACACATGTATCAATTTAAAATTTTCCCATACTTTGCCAATCATCATTTAAATCATTTACTACTATTTCTGGCACTACAACGAATAGAGGAAGGAAGATATGAAAAAGCAATTTCAAATTTAAACGAAAGTAAATAAAATACCAGCGCCGCGCAGTGCAAAAATAAAATGAACCCTCAAAAAAAAAAAAAAAAACAAAAAACAAGAATGAAGAAAACACAGAAATGTACAAATAAAATCTAATATAATAATAAAATGAGAACAGTTGTTCGACATTTCAACCAATTTTCGTTGATAGAATATGCCACCCTCATACTTTCTATACTATTTTGGACTATTATTGTGTACCGCAATAGCGCCCTATAAACTAAATAGTAGCAAGCAGGCAACCCAACAACCCTTATCAAAATGTTGTATAAGAAAATATCCTTTCAAAATATTTTTCTTTTACTTTTTTTCGTTCACTGAACCAACCACCGAACTATAAATGAAAGCGCAAAGAAGAGTTACTATTGTGGCACAATTTTCTTATAAATATGTATGTATTTTGGATGCTGGAAATATTTTTAAGAAAAAACGTGTGTTTTTTTCTACTTATATTTTTGGAACATGAATTATTGATTTCTAATTAGAAAATTGAATTTGTATTACAAGCTGGAAATAGTAGAACAGGTTTTTCTTTTATTTGATTTGTTAATTTAACATAATATATAAATTGAAAATATTTTAAAAATAAATAAAATATATTATTAACTTTATTCAAAAAGTTAGTATGTATACAATCTCATAGCCCATCTCAGTATCTCGTTTATTGTAATGCAAATTTCTTGTATGAAATTCATCATAAATTTATAAACATTTTTTTTATAAATAAACACATTAGTAATACGCTGATGACGACTTCAAATAATTACTAATTCATATAGAAATAAAAGATATTCATCGAATCATTATTTCAATATTGAGACTCTATAGAAATGCGTTGAATGTCAAAAGATGATATATGCTATTGAAACTTTAATCATTTATAGCGTGTTGAACGAAAATCTATAAGAGTCAAATTTGAAAATTTACTTATTTGCCATTGGAGTAGTGGTTAGCTTGTTTGTTTGTTTGTTTGGACTACTTATTATGAGTGAAGAAACAAACACCAAATTCAAGTATTATGTTACACCAATCAGAAAGAGATTATATTTAGTTAGAGCCATGGGAAAAAAAGAGCCAAGCCGGAAAAAATAATATATTGAAACGTTTAACACTGTGTCAAATAAGTTTAGGTTTTTAGGGTATACTTTTAGACTTATGTTTTTAGTTTATGGTGCTCATGTTAAGGACTTCTAGGTCTATTGAAAAACTTTAAAATATTCATTTCATATCGTAAATAATAATTTCAGAGGATAATTAATAAAATTAAAAGAGTTGAAAATCTTAGGGACAGCTGAATTCAGAATTACCGACTTCTCCAAAGGAATTTGCAAGTTTTTATAAAATGTTCTATTGTTTTGTGTTTGTTCGGATTTCATTCAGAAAAAATTATCTATATCGTCCAGATGTTAGAAAAAGCTTCACCGGTGAGATCGTAGGTTACGTTCAAAACCTACTATCAGGGTAGGCGATCATTGAGCATCAGAAATTACAGTTCGTTGTTTAGGTTAAGAAAGTCGATAGTGACATAAAGAAAGCCCTACCCAAATGTCAGATTGGACTAAGTAAGCTAATGAACTAATGAAGGATCTGCAATTGCTCCATGGGGTCCGGAACCTTTTCTTGGTGAAGGCTCTGGGGAGGTCATGCGTTGGATCAACCACTTTGTGAGCTCCATAAAGAGAAATGGTCCGAGCTTGACTCCTGCAGAACCGCAAAGTGCTTCGTAAGACAACCTAACAGGAAGTCAGTGGAATTTTTTATGAAACTGAGAAGGACCTGAGTTTACTGGTGGGCTTCATCACCGGGCATAACATATGTAATCAGCACATGACTCACATGGACGTCATCACCGATCTAACCTGCCAATCCTATCTTGAGGACAATACTACGGAGCATTATCTTTGTAGCTATCCGGCGATCACGAGAATCAGATTAAGGCTGTTAGGTAGTGATTTTTTGAGTATGAATAATGTCCATACTCTCCCTCTTCCTGAGTTTCTAAGGTTCATCAGTAAAACAAAGAAGTTCGAGGTTGAGAGACCCTTGAACTTTCTTCTCCCCATTTATTCCCTCACATATCTTTCCTGTCTTACTACTTTTTTCTACTGGCTTTATCTTAGGTATACTACAACGGTTTTTGAGACTAAGTGCTTTGACAGTGTCGTTTCGAAAGCATTTATGTAAGATATTAATACGAACGTTTAACAAATGATTTGTGGTTCAGGTGCTGGCGTCTCTTGATCCAACACCATGCACCAAAAAAAAATTGTAAAAGTGGTTTAAAGACGCAGTTATATAAAATTGTTTTCTCCAGTTGTGGAGTGTTTAGTCGAAAGTGGAGAGAGTGCGATTTAATAGTCTCCAGTGTTTGTCTAGCTAAAGACACAGTACTGGGCCACTGTGAGCTAGCTTGCAAAAATTAATTGGCATTGAACCCTTCTTAGCATTTCCAAATTGATCGCTGCGTAGGCAGTTAAGAAGGCAACAGCTCACATGCTGTGTGAATGTTCAGTCCTGGCTCGGCCCATAAAGGGAATATTCAATATACCATTTTGTCTTATATGATATTTGACACAACAAATAACGTTCAGCTATCACGGTCTGACTTTTTGGTATTCCCCACAAGACGAACTAAATTGATCTTGCAAATTAACTGTCAGTTAAGTCTATAGCCCAGTCATTATAAAAATGTTCATCATAATAATTCTAATCTGAAATTTTTCGTCAGTAATTATTAGTGGGGGTATGATAGATAGATAGTTCTGGGGGTCGCTCTGCAACCCCAGAACTGGTTTTTGTAGATTTTCTATCTATCATACCTGACGCTCGTATCTATACAGTCTTTACCGGTAGTATACCGTTTTTTCAACTCCAAACCCGCATACCGCCTTTTTTACCAAAATACCGCGTTTATACTAAGAAAAATAATATAAAATTTTTGAGCGCCACAAAATTCAAATTTATCAATCGCAATGCAAAACGTCTGAAGGAACAATGGCAACTCGTTGCGAGTATAGTTTTGTAAGAAGTGGAAACAAAGAAGCTGATTCTTATAGTCAAATGTAACTTGAAATATCCATGCGTTAATTCCTATAAATACTACATAACGAAGCCGAAATCGCTTCGTCAAATTTCTTCAAAGCACAGATTTGATACAACTACAGAAGGAGATATGAAAATGGAGAACGAAGACAATTTAGATGATGAATAAATTGCTTTCCTTGTTAATTTTCATTGAAAAAAATTTATGCCGCTAAATATAGTTTTTTTCAAATCGATTTACAGTTTTTTAAAAATGTTTGGTATATAGTTTTTTTCAAATCGATTTACAGTTTTTTAAAAATGTTTGGTATATACAGTTTTTGGTCCGACAAAAAGATACGAGCGTTATATCATATATCCACTAACAATTACTGAAGAAAAATCTCAGTTAAGAATTATTACGAACTTTTGGTGGATTTTTTACTCTACCGACTGGACTACTATGCAAGAAATAAAACAATTACAAATACATATTTTAATCATCTAACTCGATTTCATTTGTAAATCAATACCACAAACAATATATTATTAAATATTTTATCGAATTTTCTACATATTTGAATAGCTTATTTAATTACAACATAGTTATAAAAAAATTTGTGTCTGTATGTAAATGACAAAAAACTAAGTGAAATTTATCGTTGATAAATAACAAACAAAAAATGTAATCAATGAAATAGTGTAATTAAATAGCAATTAAAATTAATAGTTATTTACATGAAAAAATATAAATTAAATTATAAGATATAACTATATAAAAATACGTAGATAAATATATGAATTTTTATTAAAATGTAAAAATTATTTACAAAAAATGTAAAACTATAAAACCATTAAAAAGGTTAACTAAAAAGTCGTAAAAAAAGTTGACCAAAAAAATAAATAATAAATGAATTTAAATAATAATTCAACAATTCAATAGTTGTGGTTTAGTTTTTTATTCAACCATAGAACAATAAATGTAATCTCTGTTTTTTTTTACATAAAAAAGTGTAGTTAGTTTGTAGATTTCCCGTTTTGTAGTATCCAAAAGGAAAATAAGCCAATTGGAAAATAGGAAAAAATGCACGGAAAATGAAATTCTACATAATTTATGAACTCAAAAAAAGCAGTGGTTGTTTCGGTATTGAACAGTTACGCCCAAAAGTGCACTTTAAAAGCTTAACCCTTTCCGTGCAAAAAATATTTTATATATTATATTTCTTTGCCGAAATTTTTCATTCTAAATCGTAAGTAAATGTTTAAAGCAATCAAAAAACTGCTGCGATAATAATTATGAAATGCAGATGTTTTTTTTTTTTGGTGACAGATATAGAAAAATTTAAACTACAGTCATTGTGATCATGTAATATCGAATATATTCGACAAAAACACAGAAAGGGTTAAGGGGAGGTTACGGATCATGACGATGAAAACCATTTTCTTTTTAACATAATTTGCATCCTTAAATTGTTTAGAAACAGGGCCATAATATTATAAGTTTTTCAAGAAAAAATTGGAATTAAATTTTTCTTGTTGCTTATAATTACTATTTCGTGCTTATTATTTGTTACGTTCACTCATAACCAGTGCCGCCGAAGGTACTCCGATCGGAGTATTCGTACTCCGTTCAAATCTCAACCCTTCTGTCCTCCCCAATCGGAAAAAATCCTCCTATTTCATATTCTTGAATTTTTGGTTGTAAACGTAAATCAAACTAAATGTGTTCTGTTGGGTTCCTTTAGTTTTTGTCTGTGAAATATTTGTTACTACAACTACTTTATTTATTGCTGGATTACTGTCAAAATTCAAAACTTCGTGTTCTATTTCCAGAAGCTTTTGCTTACTTTGTGTTAATGCTTGTAATTATTGACAATTGAAATCAAAAGTAGAAAAATTATTTACTAATATTACTAAAAATATTTACTGATACTACCGTTTGTTTCCAAAGAAGAAGAAGAAGAAGAATATTTGGTTTTTATATGAATTTGTTTTATTGTCATTTATTATTGTATTATTGTATTATTGTTTTATTGTCATTTATTAGCTTTAAGTATGACTAAAGTTGTAACATAAAAGCTGTGAATAAAATATTTTTTTCTAATAAAATTTCTGTACATTAGTGCAACAGTTTGCAATTATCTAAGTAATACTCATTTGAAAACTTGTAAGACATTTTGAAAAATTCCTCCCCTGTAAAGCAAAATCCTCTACTTGAAAGGAAAAATTCCTTCCCTTAAAATTTTTAAAACGACAGCACTAGCACTGCTCATAACTATTATGAGTGGAAAATATTTTTTTCATTTGTGTACCTAACTTTTATTACTTATTATGAGTAAAGAATTTGCTTTTTCTCTGTTGAAAACTTTTACATTGTAAAAAATATTTTCTTAGACCACTTTATTTATTATTTCGAAATTCTCAGATTGTCAAATTGATATATGAGAATTTGAGAACTATTTTTGTTCTTTTGTTAAATTTTTATAAGAGCAAAAATAGATATATTAGCCCAAGAACGGCACAAGTAATACAGCTTGCAGTAAAAATGAAACAGATATATAATACGTATAAATCGATGTAAAAAATATTTTGAATAAAATAATAGTTATTTTCAATATAAATGAGTTTCTTTTGTTCATAATTATTATAAAGCAACGTAAAGCTCACTCAATATAGTTTCAAGTGGATGTAAAAAATATTTATAAAATAAACGTTATCGGTAATGTAAACAGTTGTGTTAACTCATAATTATTATAAGTGGACGAAAAAAAATGTATAAGATAAAAGTTATTGGCAATATGAATGATTTTTTTTTGTTCAAAATTATTATGAAGCAATATTTATTTAAATTTCCAAACTGTAGGCAACTTTTTGCTTCATGTTAAGAACATCACCTAGATTTGAAGGGAGCTGGAGCCGCCATTTTGGATTTTTTGCAAGTAGAATTTCATTTGTAGAAGAATAAAGTACGTTAAAACTCATTTTCAAAAGTGTTATTTTCTATTTCTCAACGATACGTCTGTGGAGCATTTCGGGTTTTTTTTCTAGGAAATTGATGAAACCAAGTTTTGTTGAAAGCTTGGGTTTTATATAAAAATGTAATTTTGCAGTTTTCCCAGGTGGACGATTTGAAGCGATTTTTTTCATTTTGAAGTAGCTGCTTTAGTCTAAGGTCGCGTCGGAGTAGTATCATTTAAATGCAAACATTTTTACTATCAAAAGATCTTTCTGGGTCTTTCGGGTACGAGGAATCGGTATCTGCAATTTCTTTTTACCAATAACGGCCGCTAGGGTGCGCTTTGTTGCAAAAAGACATGAAAAATTCCTTTTTACGGTTTTTGGGCTAAAAAAGTCATAAAATCAGATTTAATGTACGTGATATTCATTCTTTTATTCCTTTCTTCTTAAAAAATGTCATTGACGTACAACCATCTAATTATAGCAGATTTCGCCGAACTCTGGAACTTTTAAACATTGCTGGAAATTAACAGTATAATAGCGATTAAAATCAAAATATTTGAGTTTTTTTAATAAATATGTTTTCGATAAGTTAAATTTCTACTTAGGGAAAAATCAAATTTTCAGCATCTCTGATAGGTCAATTAAGCATCCTGAATATATTCCGATGCTCGAGTAGATAAAATTGGGATTTTATTATTGTTTTTTAGAACTCAGACTTACTTAGACCTGTAAGTTTTAGCTTATTTTAGTACTGATTTTTAAAAATTTAGTGCGCCTGATAGTGTAAAAATGCTGACACTGTCATGATTCCCTGAATTCCGCTCATGTAAAGGTATTGCCTGTGGGACTTGTTTTATTATTATATTTTAGCATACTTTTTGGCGCTTACATACCATTTTAGAAATACTTTTCTGCAAAATGTACAAAATTGAAAGAATGCTTTATTAGCTTCATAAGAAAAAAAAATTAAAAATGTTGAACAATAATATTTGCTTAGTTTTAAGTTAAAATTTTTAAGTTTTCGAAGAAAATATGTACCTTTTTTAATGTTTATATCATCGTTTTGATAAGGAAAGGAAACCACTTGTGATTTCACTTTCTTGTGAGCAATGAAATTAAAATCCAACAAGAAGATAATCCCATACATATACAAAGACTGTTGAAGATGATGATGATGATGATGGCGAAGAAGAGAAGTCTCAAGGAAAATAGAAACACATTAAAGAAGATAATCCAACAAGAAGAAACTTTTTAAAGAAATTCTTGTTTTGATTTTTTTTTTTTTTTTTTGCTGCTGCACAAATACAAGTAGAAAACTTGCTTTGCTGTGGCGTGGTTGAGGCTATGCGGTTGTGGCGCGTTGGCTCAATCGCAAAAGCAAGAGAGACGTTGAAGATGTAATGCAACAAAGTGGCAGCCACTTTAAACTAGTTTTAAAACGCCCACGCGCTTTTCGCGCTGATGATGAGGAGCGAGATTAAAATAAGGCGTTAACATTAAAATGTATAGAAAAACTTGTTTTCTTTTGCTTTTTACTTCAGCGTAGAAGTTTTGAAATTGAAATGGAAACGAATTTTATTGAATTAAATTAAACAAGTTTTAGGTAAATTAATTTTCAATTTTTATGAGAATTTTGTGAACAATTTCTTAATAGAATATTTTTGTAGATTTTATTTTAAATAAACACATTCAAATCGCACAAAAACAAAAAATATATATTTGGGAAAAAACGCGTCTGTCCGTCCAATAAACTCGAAACGGCAAATGTAAATGACCCCGACACCCACCGGCTTTTCATTTCATGTTTACTATAAAAATTTCGCACTCTATTCACTTTACACTTACTTCAATTGTTTATTTAAGCTTTCGACTTTATAAATTATTTAAAATTTCATTAAACTTTACACAGAATTGGATGAATTTGATTGAAAAAACAATATCATCCTAAATATTTTCGCATGTAAACAAATCGATTTTCTGACAAGAACACAAAGCAAAATGTCAAAAACAACAACACTACTGCAGTAATACTACCACTATTGCTTAAGCAAAAGCCGCCTTCATTTTTGCCAAATCAGCCGCTTATGTTTTCGCTTTTTATCAACATTTGCATACACTTAATTAAAGAAATATGATATGCTAGTCGTAGCAAAATGATTAAATTTTAATCTCACACACTTTTTATTATATTAAACGTTTATATTTTTATAGAAAAACACAATTTCTTACGAGAAAAACAAACGTAGCTGTCGTAAAATCGCGTCGCGATTGTCATACTCAGAGAACTGTCAGTGATAGTGTTGTTTTTTTATTTCTCCTTATCTGCTTTAAATGTGTGTATGAATAGTAAACAAGATTGAGTTTACTCTATTCTGTTTATGCATGCGTGCAAGTGAGATAAATATATATACGTGTTTTTGTTTTGTTGAGAATTTGGTTTAAAAGCAATTGGAATTGGCAGAAAGTGGTTGTCAATTGCAGAATTTGCAGTGGCTTTCAAACTAATGGTATGCAAAATATTTCAAATTAGGAAAAATTTAAAATTGCATTAAATCAATAAAAATAACAAAACTAAACAAAAATTAGGTAAATAAGTAATGGTATTATTAGTTCACGTTCATGTAGTAATCAGCTGTAGTATATCCGTAATAACACTTACGAATTCGTAGATAATTCACAAATCCGGAGAATTCTGGAATCCAATTGGAACTTACATAGTGGTCACTTATTAAAGCCAAATGTATTTTCGTAATCGCTTTTGTTTTGATTCCAGAATACGAGTACGAATGCGATTTGTAAATGTATCTATGACATAAAAAGAAACTGATAGGAAGTAATCCGAAATATGAAAGAAATATGATAGAAGAGAAATTGGACAAAAATAGCGTTATGTGCGTTGAGGAAGAAAACCAATATTAAAAGTGTGAAATTTGTAAAATAAAATTACTTAAGGGGATTATCAGAGCCCTGGCTTTAAACTAAGACAGTATATTTAAAGAACGATTAAGGGCCGCTTGAAAGAAATTGGAAACCTGTAACTCTAAAAATTACGATTTACGGGTATACACCCTAAATTTCCAGAGAATTTATGTAGAAAGCATCTTTATTTAATTGGCATATTCTTTCAAAACTATTTTTTTTCACTTCCAGCACACAAGGTATGAGTTGAAATTGAAGAATTAATATTTTAAGCTAATACCATGTTCCCACTGAGCCGAAATTGAGTATTTTCGGCTAATGGTTTCGAATGAAACTGCAATCATTGTAAAGCTGGTTTCGATTATGGTTTCGTTTGTCAGTTCATTGTTTATATCTTGTTGTAAAATGCCGGTGTCAGTCTTAACTATTTGTATAAGAAGAGAATCAAAATGATAAACGAAACATTGAGCACCTAAATAAAAGTGTATAGGAGAAAGAGTCAATTGTTTGTATTTTGTTTAACTTCAACCGCAGTCACCAGGTCGTTTTTTTTTTTTGCCTTTCGCAACTCCTCCACCTTTTCTGCCCATACCTCGGCTATGATGGGTTTGGCTATGGTTTCGTTTGATATATTTTTATATGCCGAAATTGAGCATTTCAACACAGTTTCAACCGAAACCACAGAAAAGATCGAAATCACGCAATTTCGGCTCAGTGGAAACATAGTACAACTTGACCTTCGCCTCTTCATATATACTCTTATAGGTTCATATGTACTAAATGGATTAAAATTTTACGTACCAAATCAGGGAAATCATACTTCCCTGCGTACAATTTCATAAATGAATTTACGCCAGGAATACAAATTTTTCATTGAAAAAATTTCATAACCTAGTCTGAAATTTAATTTTGTTAAAAAAAACCGGACGGGCCGGTCTATTTCCAATAATACCCAGAAAGTCAAGAATAAACTTGTGTACGTTAGACCTACAAATAATAGACCAAGTAATATTAGGTTGAATATCAGGATTTGAGGACTAAACTGAAATTGACATTTGACTCAATTTAAAAGAAGATTTTTCAAACTCTAAATTTCTTGGCTACTGGCAAGGGAGACTGGAAAAAACTATTCCCATAGTTCGATGTGTATAAATACGCAGCAGATTGAAAAATGTATGGGGGCAATTTTGTTAGTTGAAAGATTCCCATCAAGATCTGTTAATTCTGTTCAATGTTTTTAAAACCATCAAGTAAACTACAGATTGAAATTGAGGAAACTCTATTTAATAGGTTCGACAGTCTAATCGAAATGTTCATACATCCGAAGGTTTCTCTCAAAATTTTAAAAATCATCTAAAGCTAAGTAAATTATGGTTATTATATTATATAAGCCAATCATTGTTATAGCTTAGCTAAAGAACAATTTAATAAATAAATTTTAAAAAAAGTAAATTATGGTCTAAAATTGTAGTTATTCTACCTTCTTAATTCAACGGACTAATCAAAACTTTTCTTTTATTCGAAAGTTCCATGAAAAATGCATTTTTGCAAGGTATAATGTTAATCAAACGCAAAATTATATTTTTTGAGGAACATTTCGCTTTTTCACTCAAAGCGAAATCAGTCACCTATTACAATTGGTTACCCAATACTTAAAAGGGAATACTGTGGTTACTCAGGTGTCGATCAATAAATGGTGGAGGTGGTATCTGAAAGTGGAAATAGATTAAGGGGTTACATGGAGTTAGAATTTCAAAAAATCAATTTTTTTATTCCATTTTTGTAATGTACATATATTTAAGTATATTCTCTGAAAATCATATCCGACAAATATTTTTGAAGATACGTACATATAATATTTGTTAAGGCGAATTCACTATGTGTAAAAAGCATTTTTCTCCAAACTGTGTTTTCAAAGTCAGTGAGCGAGATTTTTCAAAAACGACTCAACCGATCAGTCTCAAATTTTTACAAAGGCTTTATAAATATATTTTTTAATAATTGATCAAAGAATTTATTTTTTCAATAAATATTTGTCATTTTTAATCCCAAATTTTTATTCGAAAATTAAAATCCTTTTTTCTAAAGTTTTGTTAAAAATTAATATTTTGAGCATTCCTTCCATTAGTTACTTGATAAAACCTTGCATTAACTAATTGTTTTTAGTTTTTTCAGTTTAGGTGATTCAACCTAGAAATTTTGTGCTCACCGCAAGACGCATTTTTTTAGAACATCCCGGAGATTATCTATAGGAGCTTTAAAAATCATTATTAAAAAAAAACATGTTCTGTAATAAAGTTAAAAAATTAAACAATAAGTATGTAGATTTTTTTATTAATCAAATAAAATGCCTTTTCAGAAAAAATTCTCGAAAAATCGTTTTTTTTTCGGTCTCTTAACTTCGTATGCATTGGCAATCGCATGTTTTGGAAGATGCTACGGTGAAAATGTATATTATTTTAGACCCTAAGAAAAGGAAAAATATGCCATAATTTCCCACAGACATGCTTCAATTGCTTAGCTTCAGAAAAACATGCCTTCAAAAGCCAAAAATTTATCTTACCTTCCAATTTCCGCATTAAATCTGTAATTAAAAAAGAAAACACATATTAATTATGTTACATAGGTACTGTACATTGGTGTAGATATATATTTTACACTACCGCACTCCCACTTTTTTTTTTAGAAAATTACAATGTACGAATTAATTAAAAGTATCATTTAAAAAGGAAAATTGACAGCTTATATTAAAATTAATCTGTCATTACATTCTTGTCAAAAAATAAAGTAAATTCCTTACCATAAACTGACATTTAAGTTCAAATTAACTCAGTGACGAAAAGGACGAAGATGAAACAGTTTCTCTGAGCATGTTTAAAAATGAGGACCTGCGCAAAACCGCATTGCAAGAGAATCAGAATTCACTCTTTTTTTATTAAAAGTGGGAAATTTTATGCAGGGAAGTTTTTTTTTTGCATTTTGTTTTATTTGATAAAAACACGTGCATTGAACATCAAGAGTCTTCACTACACACAAAGTGTCAGCCACTGACACTGTGATTCGTCGTTTGTCGACTATCAGACTTCAAGTCTTGAAAATTGATGTTATACTGGTGCTAAACCTGTGTGAGAATGGGTGTTTTGAATGTATGAAGAGATAAATAAATGGATAGGAAGCTATTCCATTTCTGCCTTAAAGGTACAACAAACCAGCAAACATTCAACTGCAAGGGAAATTTATTTTTTTTCTGTTACTTCTGTTTACTTCCCGAAGTTAAATAGTAATTTACTTCACCAGCTCTTCATACATTCCACCCTTAGCACCCTGCCCCTTTATCTTACTGTCATGCAACATTATTATGGTTTGGTTTGGTATGCTTGGCTGCCTTAAGGTCTTAAGGGTAGTTTTCATTCATTCCAGCCTTAACTAAAATACTGTATGGGTATGTGTGTACTTCTACCAGCTTAAAGTTATACGGAAATCCAAAGAAAAATAAAAAATGTTCCGTCGTGCTTTTCTGTTGCCGCCCTTTCTTCTACTAAACCTTAAAGGGGAGTTGTTGTGTGAAGGAAAAAGAAAATCAATAAATTTTTATGTTTGCATTCTTTGGTGTGATTTTGATGCGCTACATATTTTTTATGAAGCAGCAAATGGATTTATGACTGTTTGTTTTTTGTAATTATAGAATTTCCTGTAATTTGTCGCAAATGAAAAAAGAAGGAGCGAAAAACATAAACAAATTACAACAAACTTTTAATTCTTTACAGGTTTCCCTACCTTGCAAATTTCTCATAAAGACACAAAACGATTTGTTTGTTTTTTCTATTTCTCTCTCTCTCTCTCTCTCTTCTTTTATTATGACATTCTTATCTGATTTGTTTTTTTTTTTTTTTGTTTTTGCAAAAAACAATTAAAAACAAATTTACCCTTTTTCCTGGCAGATAATCTGCATATATATATTTTTTTAACTGCAACAAATTGTTTTTAATTGTTTTTATTTGTACATATTTAACTGACATTTTAGTTTTTTTGTCATTTATAATCACGTTTGTTTTAATTTAATTTATTAATACATATTTTATTTTAATATTATGTGACATTTGTGACATGCCTCAAGCGTGTACAATTTTCATATGAAATGTGTACACACATGTAAGAAATAAACCTATCGATTACACTGAACGACATGATCAAATACCCCTTTGTGATTTTTTTAAAGGTTAAAGTTGGAAATATAGATCATTTAGCATATTGCATTTGCCAAATAAAAAAGGCACAAACAATTCGGCTGAATTAAAAGAACCTAAAATATTAGAAATTATGGTAATATTAGAAAAAAAATAGCTCATATTGTGGAATTAGGCAGGATTTTCGATATATTTTATGAATTTAAGAGTGAAGTAAAATCAGCGTCCGAAAATTTCATGCAAGCCCCACCTAAATAGATAATAGACCCAATTTTCAATCCGCAACTGCTGGAAACACGTAACGGAAAACTAAATTTCTATCTTTGGTTTTCAACTTTCTGTAGCCTCGAATCTGAAGCCTCTGGATTTAAAGTCTGGTATGATATTCAAATTCAATAGAGTAGTAGCAGAGTTAATAACACTATGCGATAATTATCAACTTAATCTCTTGGAGATGGCGGTTTTTACGGCAGAAAAAAAACCATACCCAGGATCAATACCCTAGCTGGAATTTTATAAGTTAAAGAAGTTAAACCATTTTTTTACTTCTAAAGTTCACTGTTTTTAATAATTTAAAATATAAACTGATTAGAAGACATTTTGTGGTTTATACATTTATGTCTCAATTTAGCGGACATTTAAATTCTATGGCAAATTTTTTATAGTGTACTCAAAAAAAAGTGGAATGTAAAATTGAAATTTTTTTAATGTAATTTTCAATGTAAAAACAAAAATGTTAGTTTTACGGCAAAAATATCAGATGGATATATTTATTGTTGAATTAATATTATCCTGTGTAAATTTAACATTCAAATGTAAACAGGCTAGTATAGCATTGAATATTAAGATTTGCAATACTTTTTGCATAAGTATAAGATACAAAATTTAAACTAGCAACACTTTTTAATTTTGAAATAGTTTTGCGTTTTCTCAAATAATTGTATAAAAAAAACTGTTCAAAAAGTAATAAAAATGAATAAAATAAGCTATCAAAGTGGAAATAATCAACTTGCCCTAATCTTTTATTAATATTAATTTCTTCGCGGCCATTTTGGGTACGCAATTTCGACCATAACGCCTTAAAAATGGAAAAAGTCAAATTTTCTTTGATTATTATTACTAAAATAATCCACTGTGATCCAAAGGGTTTGCTACTCTGGCATTTAATTATGTAATTAGTATATCTATTCACAAGCGTACCCAAAATGAGGGAACGAGGTTTGGGTACAATCGCAATCTCTAGATGCGCTGATTTTTCAATATATAGGACAAAAGTAAGTGCTCTGTGGACTGAATTAGTTTTTGCTTAGGTTAATCATATCCACTAGCTGAACCTAGGGGAAAACAGGAGAAGGGGGGTGGGGTGGGAGCCTAAATGTGATGGTAAGATCCCACCCCTTCTTCTACTACTACTACTACTATTATGGCACAATCCGCCACGAATCCTCATCAGTGATTTTTGATGGCGGTTTTGAAACGGCCGTATAATGTGCCTGCTCTATATACACTATAGCGAATTAGTCACTTCGAAAAAAAAAGGAATTTTCATTAAGCCTGATAAACAGCACTTTATATAGAAACTTTTACGTTTTTAAGTTTATGGGTATTCCCATCAAATCATTAGATTTTTACATGATAGTTAATAACAGTGGAAAAGTGCAAACGCTGTGACCAACTTTTTTGAAGCACAAGATAGCACAGAACCTTAAGTAAACAAAACAGTACAAGTCGTTGGCTTCAGTTGCTAGTACTCATTAATGTTTAGTATGATATAGTATATAGTAATAAATAAATAAATAAGAAACAAATGCAGTACAAATATTATCCACACAAAGGATACACATCCTAAATAAAATCAACAAAAATGTAACAATTCTACAAATCAATTTTATTAATTAATAAATTAAAATCTGTATGATTAAACTATACTAAAATTACATTAGCACTTTAAAATAATCATAGAAACTTTAAAATTGACTTGAAACTTATTAAAGTTAATTCATTTTCATAATAAAGTTAATTCATTATTGCAGATATATTATTTTGGTTCAATGACACCGGCATCTTTCAAAGTCTGTGTTAACTCCACAGAAACCGACATCTCAGTTTTTAATTCCAAATTATCAACTGTTTTTAATTTTAAATTGGATATAAATTCAAAAGCTGCCCCCTTTTTCCGGAAACAATTCCAAAGTTTTAACGTTGATGCACAGACTGACAATCTCAAACTATGATTTTGCTTAATTGTGAGGTTAACCCACGCACCTTCACATGTCGATCAGGTGTAGTCAGTCATGGCAAGAGATAAGTTTCTGGTTCCTCGTTGTCTATATGAAATCATCAGACGTTTTTTTTTTTAATTTGCATTTGCAGATTAGAATTAAAAACTTTTTCCTACATTGCTCAGCATTGTAGATTGATATTTTAATTATTTAAGCTGCAAATGAAATGCATTTGTTTTGGCCGATTTGAGTAATTTTTTTTAGTTTTTTTATAATTAGTACGAAGATATGAAAAACAGTACCAAGCAGTAGATTTTTTTGTACCTCGCAGTGCGGTAGCCGAAAAAGCAATACAGTTGGGCACATTAGGCGTGCATACAGTTCCCATTGCATTGCTTAACTACGCGTGATCAATCTAATGCAGTTGCTGTCAAACTGTGAGTGAGTGAGAATAGTTTGCTCTAAATTAAATTGTATGGGAGAGTGTCACCCTGTTAAAAATTTGTATTTACGCAAATATTTGGTAGGATAATAAAGAATTTGAAATATTTTGCTACTATAATTTAAATGCTGCTTTCGTAAATTACTTAAGCACCATGATTGTTTATTGTTTATTGTAACAATATAAAGTAAAAGAGAGGGAGCGTAAAGAATATGTAAATGGAATGAAAAAGCATAAAGCAGTGGTCGACAACCATCAGCACACTTCAGGGGAGGGCTAAGCAGAAAAGCGCTCGTATGATATAACAATAGAGAGATTGTGTATTGTGCTAACAAATTTATTGAAATTCATACAAAAATTACTTAATAAAAAAAATACATAATAACAGCAAGAATTAAACATAAAGAAAAATATGCAAACATACAAATATATGCACAGCATAATGCACATAATACACAAAATTCCAAACCATACACACACTCACATTTATACTTAAATAATAATGAAGAAGAAAATGGAAAAATGTGGAGGAAACATATATATTTTACTATGTACTAGTTATTAAAGGAATTTTCACTTCAAAGTAAAGCATTCAAGTAAAAAATATAGGACATACAATCATACATACACACACACACACATCTACACGAATTTCCATACATATAAATAAATTTTTCTATAAATATGCGACGTATTTGTATATATTAGCTTCCTGCTGCTTCCTATAATGCTTCCTTGCTTTCTATAGTACTTTACTAACCCCCTCTCTCACACCTGCCTTAATATTTCATTACTTCACATGTTTGCTAGCTTAAGGTTGTTGTTGTTGCTGGTGGTGGTGCCACTTTTTTCGTGCCAATCCCTACCCTCTGTCCCCCCACTTTTTCTACCCACATATTAACGTTAAAAGTAAAAATTACAAAATAATAACAGTGTCGCTAAAAAAAAAAAAGAGATGGGAAAAGGAGTATGTACTTATGACGAACGACAAGATTGAAAGGCGCTTACACATGCACACAAACCACAGAAACTCTCATACATATTTAGGCATACTTTCACATAAATATTTTAACATTTTAAAGCTTGAAAATGTAAAGGTAGGTACATAGCAAGTGAATGAATGTGCTTGGCTTTAATAAGCTTGTTAAACTTTAATTGCGATATTTTGTGTGTGAGGAACATAGCAGCGGAGGTCGCAATTCTGATACATGCATTTATCAAAAGCAAAAAAATCACCTATTATTTATATGCGTATGTTTTCTTGCATATAATTTGAAAAAAATAATGAAATAAATTTCATAATCAAGCTATCGTATTTATGGAGCGGTAATCAAAAAGTTTCACATATTGAGCGCCCTTAACTCTCATTATAAGCTCAAACATATTGGAAACTAATAACAACCAGAGTTGCCACGGCCTAAAAAATTTTGTAATCAAATTTTTCTAAAAATGTTAACAATTTGAAAAAAAAGTAAACAAACATATGTAGTAGTAATTAGACAAGGTATCCTTATATACTTGGACCTGTGGTTCAATCCCATGCGGAGCCAACAAACAGATAAATATTTTTTTTCAAATTTTCTTGGCTCCACATGGAAGCCTAATGTAATTACAACCACAAACAATTCCATCGTTCACTTATGTAGTGTTAATGGCTTGGTTCCAATGCAAAAATTCTGTATTTGCATTATTCTGGAAAATATGTACCTAGTAGGTCATTCTAATGTTCTAGGACCCTTCATAATTTTTAACAAGACACATTTTCTCCAAAAACAGTATAATAGTTTTCTCAACGGTGTTTCTTTATCTGCCATTTATGGAAAACAGGGGTTTAAAATCCCTATTTTCAAGCGGAAGGGTAAGAGTTGGAGGAAAAGTGTATTTATTGTTTATCTCTTTGTGATTAACAACTTTGCATCAGACATAAAATTCGTATCTACTGAAATAAACAAATTTCTTAATAGCCCCTGAAGATCCCATTTTTCCGACTTCAGGTCATTGTGGGAGAACTAGATGTAATGGAAAAAAACTGTGTACGCAGTCGTGATCAGAGACCCCAAATTACTATAAAACCGTTGGAAAATCTCTCGAAAATTGGGTTGAAAATTTGTGGCACTATGTAATTTTGGTAATACTTACATTTTTTATTCGATGACACTAAGTATGCATGAATATAATTAGTGCTACCTATTCTTATCGAATGAAAAAACGAAATAAAGGGAGTATTAAAAAAATTATGCCAATATATCAAAATTTTCTTGCAAATTTTAGTTCAAATTAAATTTAAAAAAAAATAAACAAAACCAGAAAAAACCGTAAAAAAAGTAAGCAAATTTGCTTACATATAAGCAAAACGGCAACCCTGATAACTACAATTGCTAAATTGAGCGCAATACTTTTTTAAATTTTCTCTCTGAGCAGGAAGACGAAATGAACTCATATATTAGTGTGAAAGAGAAAGACATTAAAAGTATCTATTGTAGAGAAAAAGAAACTGAAAGCAAGTGAAATCAATTCGAAATCAATCACAATCTGGAGTATTTGTAGTATTTAAAAAAAAAAAAATACGTATATAAAAATTTTGTATTATTACGAAATCTGTTCTATCTCTATCTAAATTAGTGATATATGTTGGATTCAGCTGTTGATAAGCCAAATCTTTAGTTTTTTTTGTCTATCTCAATCGCGCTTCGTCCCATCTTGTTCGTTTAACGCAACGCAGTCCGGACTAGTTGTATCGGTCATCGATACGTGCGGTCGACGGATGCGCCCCGTGGTCATACTGGGCGGGAGGAGGGTTCGCTGAGATTCGTCGTTAAAAAAAAACCCTTTCGCTGTTTTTGGCTATCATAATGTACAAAAAAATGTTCATATTTCAATTTTAAAAATAAAAAATTATTTTTTCAATCAAGCATGTTTTTTCTCTTTAAAATTTAAGTTTGAATAAAACTGGGAGTAGAGTTTTTTTATTTGATTTTGAAAAACAGTCCAAATTACATTTGTGTGAATTTAAGAAGTGAAGGGAAGTTTAAAATTTTGAGCAGGTATATAAATTTCTTTTTAATTATAACAGTTAAAACTCCATTTCGTAATACAAAATAAATAACTTTAAGAAAAAGTTGTTAAAAAAAAATTGTTTTACATGCTTAAAGAAATTGTAACTTATAGTGTACAAAAACACGCAACAATAACTAATTTTGTTACTATAGTGTACAAAAGACATGAAAGGTTGATGATTTTTGAATTGTTTTCTGCGGGTGTTAGTGATAATTTGTTTTAAATAACATAGTTGAACAAACGAAAAAATAACAAGGTTCTGAAAGAGGATTCTGATAGAACTCGGGGGAACAAAATTATACGCGTCTCGGCGTTTTAAAAGTTTACGTCAATTTTTTTTTTTACGTGGGCCTAAAGTTTGCCCATTTCTAAAAGATTAAGTATAATAAACCATAAGATAACTTGTTAGTTTTGCATCAGAGGTGGTTTGTATGTTCAGCAATTTATAGTAGAATTTTCCGTGGAATATTTTCCTCCAACATATCAACCCTTTGGCACCCACCATTATGAGTCATTTTGCCTTTTTCGAAAAAATTCCTTTTTTGACCCATTCCGAGGGTTGATAGAGGGATAGTGGTCGCCGTTGCCTAGTAGTTAGTGTGCTGGACTGCCACGCAGTGGTGCCCGGGTTCATATCTCGGCACACTCAAAAATCAAAAATAAAAAATTAAAAATTTTTCTATATGGCACCACCTCTTGGCCGGCAATAGCAAACCTCCAAGAGTAAAAAAAATGCCTATGAAAAGCTTTTCACTTCACCGTTCGGATTCGGCATAAAACTGTAGGTCCCTTCCATTTGCGTATAAATATAACTCACACAACATGAATGGCCGAGCTTAGACAGTAGCTAAAACTCTTCTTGTCATTAACCAATATGATGGAACATTGAGGTAGCCGAGCTTAAGTCGAAATTGGATTTGAAGACTGAACTATGGGTATGATCTTCTTCCTCTCCTAACAATTCTTTATGAGCTGCTTTTTTTAAAATGATTTTTAATAGTAAACAAATAAGTCTCAGTCTGAATTGATTTCACCTGGTTACATACATTTTTTTAAAGGGTTCTGGTGTCCTGAAATATGTGAAGTGATTGTGCCTCACCATTGCTTTTTGATCTGAAAATTTCAGTGAATATTTAAGTCATTAGTGCAAAGCAAGTGAATAAGTTTTTAATGTGGGTATACTTACTACATAAATGTGTGCCTTTAAGTATGCCTATTTATGTGCTTCAATTCAATACTTTTACTTCTGATTTACATACGATGTACAAAAGAATATATCGCTGCCTTAATTTGCTAAGGCCCTAACACCCATTTTTCAAAATTTTACAGGAGAAGCAAAAAACATTTTGTTATTTAGAGTACTGCTTCGAGAGTTTTTAATTTAAACTAAAAGAAAATATTGTAAGTTTCCGGTGCAGCGGGTACGCTTTATCATAATCCATCAAAAACTCGATTGTGAAAAATTTTATGTTAGGGCCTTAGCAAATTAAGGCAGTGATATGTAGATATTTTCATGCCTCTGCTTACATACATTCACACATATTCGCTTCATATTAAGTTAAACGAAATTTATATAGGAAATTATTATATTTTTTTGTATCACTAACTTTGGCAAATTCTTTGAAAATTGATTAAAAATATAAATAAATATTTTTAAGTAAGTTATATACCGTTGAATTGTTTAATATTTTTTTTTTTTTTGTACAGGGCGTTTAGAAATACCTGAACGATGATGTGTGGAGAAAAAGTAATACAATGAAAGGAAGCGTCTAGTGATTCGATATAATAGCTAGGTGAATTATGTTCTTTAAGCAGTATCTCTTTATTGGAGCTTAATTTGTCACTCGGGGTCCTTACGCTAGTAGGCATCGTAGAAAGTATGAAACATTAATAACTTAAAGAATTAACATCAGAAAACATGATGAGAAACAGTCAAAATGCAGCTACACTAAACTGAGTCAGATTGCGAATGTTTCATAGAAAATTGGAGCCCCTAGAGTCCTGGAAGAATAAAGAGGTGAAAAGAGATGTAGAAATAAAGTAATCTGAAACGGACTGTAATTCATTCAGCTGTCAAAGGAACTTCAAAAGCACCTCTTTCTATAAATGAACTCACTCGGTGAAGCTAGCATATTGAAACCGCTTCTGCCGTTTGAACCTTTCTGTAAAGTAAATATTGTTGGTTGTACTTTACGAAAGAGTTGCCAATAGATTTATTTTGACTGGCGCACAAATGACGTCAACAAAGCCAGCTGCAAAATAAGTAAATAAGCTGAATATATTATTTCATGATTTACTAAGTCCATACATAGATTCTAAAGTTTTTGTTTTTTTAACTAAGTAGAAAACCCCCTGTATAATTCAGAGAATATATAAGTCGGGTATGTATTTTACAGAAGCAACATCAAAAAAAAAAAAAATTAAATAAAGGAGACAGCTTAAAAATGTTAAAAAATTGTACACTCGAAATGTTTGTTAAGTACATACGAATGTATAAAAAATGAGTATGTAGTAGTAGTAGCAGAAAAAATATAGAGGGAGGAGAATAACAAAAAAAAAAATTAAATAAAAGAATTGCAATACGCTTAAATGTAACAGAGAAAGTAGAAAACTAACAGAAAAATCGACAAGTGTAAGCTGCATGCATCTAGAAAAATGCAATGTTGCATTACAATAGCATGGCACCCATACACAGAGACGCATGCATACATACATGCTTGCATAAAAACGCAACGCGCACACAGTACAGCGTTACTAATTTTTTTCTTTTTTGTAATGTACTTCTTTTTTTTCTAACAAGTGCATGTAACATAGAACTACAGCTCCGACTACTTCTTCTACTTTTAATACTATTACTGCTATTTTTTCTTGCAGGTTTGTTCCTTACCCTTTTTCTCTCTCTCTCTCTCTTAGTTTTCGCTCTAGTTCTAAAATATCTTGTTAACTTTAATAAAAATGACTTTGTGTACGTGATTGTAAAATACTTTATCTTCGGTTCTTTATTTCTTTTTCTAGTTTTCCTTTTTCTTTTTCTGGTTCTCCTTCTTTGTGGAAACATCTGGTACTTTCTACTACTACCTTCCTTTTCTTCCTTCCTTTTTGTCGATTCTTCCGATTTTATATTTTTCCTACCTAATCCAATAAATTTATAAAGTGCAGTATTTTGTATTTAATAGCAATAAAATTGTGGTACAACTACTACAAAAAAAAAAAAATAGTAGGTACTGCTAGTTACAATAAAAATGCAGTAGCATAGATAAATAAACAAACATGTGAAAAAAGTAGTAAAGAAGTAGTAAAGAGTATAACAAAAGGTTAAAGTCAATTTATTTGTAAGATTGACTGACGTACGTATTCACAGCTATTGAATGACGGTTTGGATTTTTTTAAAGTGGCAAATAAAAGGTAGTAATAAATAGCCGAAGTAGTAGCAGTAGAGTAGTGGTAGTAATAAAAAATTGCAAAAAGTACTTATTTTAATTTGAGTTTTCGGAATTGTGTAATTAACACTTTTTATTTACTTTATGTGTTGTAAAAGGTATGTGATTGCTAGCTGTACTTAATCAAATAACTTGATTAGAAATGGCGCCATCTTGTGGTGAGAAGAGCGTCTAGTGATGACGATCTATATAGGCTAAAACATTTTTTGAAGTTAATCAATGAGATTGCCAAATGCCATCCACATAAACCACATAAAGTGAAACCTTTAATTCACTTTGAGAATATCATGATTCAATTTATTTAGATAAAGAACATGAAAGCGAGGCAAACAGTGACAATTGAAGACAGTTCGAAGCATCCATATTAAACCCAAATCAACAAAAACAGGCAGCGAAAGCCGAAGAATGTAATGAAAAGAAGTGTAAAATAGTAAAAAAAAAAAACTAACATTGAAAGTCGGTCAAATGCTTTAAAAGGCATTCTGAGGCAGGAAGAAATAATCGGAGGTAAAAGTTTTTCAAGTATACGACTTTGATCTGTAATTCTCTCGTCAGGTTATGTAAAATTTATAAATCATGTAGTAAAAGTAGCAAAAAGAAATTAGAGACAAAATTGTTACAAAAAGCTATCAACATAGACTAAAAAATTTCGTTTTGAACACGTCAAACTTTGACTTACTTAGATGAAAAGCATGAGCAAGGCCGTTTTAAGCAAATTATATAATAAGAATGATGAGGATCAACGGAAGTCCAAAACCTATTATTTTTGTATATGCGGGATCAATATAAAAAGCATATATTTTAACTCGGACACGTTTTACGGTTAAGAGAAGGTTTATTATCGTGAAAGAAGAGAAACACTATACCACCCCCATTATTTCCCCCTTGGAATGTTATATAAAGCCATTATCCGATTTGCAACCATACTTGGTAAACGGTCGCTAAACCTATCATAGGGTCTTTTAGAATAATATTCCATATCGAAAAGTAGTTAGGGACACCGTAACTCAAAACCACCGAAGTTCATTGTTTTAAGGCTTTGAGCTATAAGTGCTTTCGTGTTCTTTTTATTGCACTGCACGTTAGGGTGACTCTTATTTTTCAAATTTAATTTTGTTCGACCCCTCAGTTTAGTTCTATTACATAATAAAATCAGCTTTGCGAAATTTAAGCTCGATCGGATAAGGGGAAGGGTTGCCTCTCGACCCCAACATTTGGAAAAAACGCGAAAAATCACATAAAACAATTTTTTTTTTTTTACTCCGAAAAAAAAATTGTACAGATTAGAGGCTAAAATACAGCAGGCATTATCTGTTATAGGTCAATATTTACCTCTAAAAAAATGTTTCAAGGAAGAAAAGCATTTATTTCTTGAGCAGGAGATAGTAGTAGCCAAGAAAATTTATAATATTTTGTGGAATAGAACAAAAATAGATTGAATCTTTTTTTACGAATTTTTTGATGTTGAAGTTCTAGGCGCAACCCTTTAATTTTTTCATGAAATGGAACTAAACTGAGAGGTAGCCCATGAAAAATTATCATGAATTTAATTCTCTAGCAGGCAGGCAACCGCTTGATGCAATTTAATTGACGTTTGAAATTTTTTTATATGTATTTATACCACTTAGTCGATAGATGAATACCTGCATGATGAATAGCTGCATGTTGCGTAGCTTCAGTACTCTGTGCGTTGTTTTGATTCTATCGTCAGTTGAAGGTCAGATTTCGAGTAATTAATGAAAAAAAATTATTTTGCGTGATATTAAAATTATTTGCGATAACTTTAATTATTATTATATTATAGTTGTTTGTTGGAGTTGAAACAGTATTGGGAAGTAGGAAATTGATTATATTTTACATTTATGCAATTTGAATACATAATCCTTTTGTTTTTTTATTTATCGGGACTACAAGCTTTTTGATGGACCATCTATTTTTTCACCTCGAGCAAAAATAATGACTCTAATGACTCGATTAACGCCTTCATTTCCGAGTTTTATACATTAAAATCAACCAAACCTCATATTTTTCAATGCTGAAAACAATTGTCCTGCTAGAGGGTTAAAAAAGTGCCTTATAAGAACCACTCTACTGCACATGTAAGTAAAACTTCGAATTTCTATGTTTTATTATACTTCAAGCCGTGTGTACTACTCGAAACAAGGATTTCAGAAGATTATTGCTTTTGGGAACAGAAATAGAAAAATTTTGTATTTTCTCAATAATCGTTTTATGCTGGATTAGCTGTTAGAAAATATAACCAATTAGAAAGAAAATATTTCTCATCGAAAATATTTTTGGTCGGTGAAGGTTAAAATCAACCAAGACCTATATTGTAAAATTAATTTAATAAGTTAAGTTACTTGAAAATTACAATAACAGCAATATACAGAGAAATCAATATTCTTAGTTAATACGAGAGCTTCCATAAAAATGATTACTCTACGAGGAATTGTTTCAGAAATAAGAGCTTCTGGGAGACTCCCCCTCCGCCCTTAGTACCTAGCTTTTTCTTGTAAAGAGCTAACATTAACGAACATACAAAGTTTACTTCACAAGATGCTAGCTTCCTCGAATCATGATTGAGTATACTATACGGATTCAAGGTAGAGAGAAGAAGAGAAGGCCAAATCTGTTTTAAGCTCCTCAGATCTCCTCAAACAACATAGAACTTTCGGAGCTCAATAGACTTTTTACAGTTCAACAAGTCTTTTTTAATTGTACCGATCCTCTCAGTTTCCAAAGGTTTCTTATAACTGCATAGATCTCTTCAGATCTCACACATTTTTTTTTAACGCTTTCAGTCATGACGTCATCTATAGAAGATAACCTTTGATAACTAATAAATGTGTTTTAAATTCCATAATCTACTAATAAAATTATATACATATACAGTTCTGTTAAGTATTTTTCATGTTTTTGGGTTACCGAAATTTCAAATTTCGTGCTTATGCTATTTTTAAAGGTTTTTGTCTTCGAAGTCGAGTGAAAAATATATGTATATCCAAATATTAGTCATTAAAGCTGGTTTCTATAGCTTTAGAAGTATAATTGTTCAAGCTTTAATAAAGGCTGAACAAGGATACTCAAAGGAAACTTATTTATATTAGTTGTCGAAGTCCAATCATGAATTTCACGCAAAACTTATCTATCAATTCCAATTAAAAATATGGACTGAAAGGGTTAACCTTTAACTATGGAGGGGAACTTTTTGGACATAGTTTGTGGCGTGGTGGTAAGTTTTACCTTTTATTTTTACTAAAATATTTTAGTGATTTTTACTAAAATATTTAGTGATATATTTTACTAAAATATTTTAGTAAAAAAAAAGGTTTTTTGATAATTATTTGTTTTTTGAAAGCAAGCTAAAATAAGTACAAAATTTTAAAATTGTTTTTTTTTTAAGTTCAACAAAATTGGCACTTTATTTCATAAGCCTTATTTAAATACATATAAATTGAAAAAAAATTAAAAAAGAGTAAACCTTACCACCACCTCCACAGTTATAGGTTAATTCCACATATCTGCTTCATTTACATAGATCAGTCTCAATTTAACCTCATAGATGTCATCTATTTCTATAGATCTAATTTCACAGATCTTTCTTAAATTCGTAATGCCTTAGATCAGCGGTGGCCACCTATACATACACAATGATCGATTGGGCACTCTTTCTATAGAAATGAGCTCTGTATGTGTGAAATTTTTTACGCTCAATTGCCTGCGTGCAAGTCTTCGGCCTACGCTGCCTCAGATGCACAAAAACCTCTGAGTTCAGATCCCTTCTGAGTCTACAGCTCTCTTACAGCTCTACAAACCTTATAAAGCTATAGACTATGCCTTTCGTCTCAGAAATCTCCAACTTTACAGACTTAGAATTTCTGCTTCACAAGATCTATCTCACTCTTACTTTTCTCTTAAACTCTCAACATCTTCTGCAGCCCAATTCTTTAAACATCGGAGATCTCCTTCAATCCCACCGATTTGGTTCAGCTTCACAGATCTCTTTCAGTACCTAGTTATCTTATTTTTACGTCGCGTTTGCAGCCTCTTTCTATTTTTTATATTAAGTCTTTCTATTTTTTTAATATGCTTCTACTTCCATTCATGAATGGAAATAGAGTGAAGGAGAGTGGAGCGTGAAAAGTATATGCAACTCATTTATGATTTCCACTCTTTTTTTTTCCTAGCATTTAACAAATGTAGAAATTCCAATGCTCTACTCAAAAATTGAAGTTTTTCTTGCAACAAAAAAAAAAAAAAAGAAGATGAAAATATTTTAAAACAAATAAAATCGAAGTCACAATACACAAACACAAAAACAGTTCTACAATTTTTTTAATCTTGAAAACAACAATATTTTTTTGTGCCCAATTATATTGTTCTATCGGTTTTTTTTGTTTTTTAGCTTTTAAGCGTTTTTCATCGATTGCTGGGCTATGAGTAAATACAAATATTTGGGGTTACCATTCGTACTCTTTTCAATGTCCTCCTCTTTGGCGTTCTCTCTTGTTTCGTTTTGTTGCTATGCTATATCTAGAGATTTTTTTCTTTATTCATTATGAGAAATAATTTAATTTTATTATAATTTCGAAGATAATTTTTTAAAAAATAAAAGTAGAAAATCTTAGTTTTCCACGTAGAACTTTCCTATCACGTCAGAATTGCGAGAAATTCTAACCCGAGAAGGTCTAATACTTCATTTTAGGTTCGAAATGAACTGTGAACTATTATTTTGAGTACGCTGAAAAAACAGGTATTTGAGTACATACTGGACATAAGACTTAGTTTAACACTCACAAACGCTACTTAAGCCCTAAACTTCTGGGAAAAACTTGGAGTGGGCTGTTGGGTCAAACTCGTTAAGCATTTGTAACCTTCAATTGAGGATTGGCGTTGTGGTTCGGCATACCCTTATACGCAAGTCAGCTTAAATTTTATTTTGGAGTTGAAGCTTCGACAAACTTTCTAAAAGGTGACTCTGGTTATTTTAAACTAATCCTGTTCTGTGTCGGTTTATATGAATATGGATCTGTGATTTCGGTAGAAAATTCAATATTATACTTCGTTCTAGATCCGAATGAAATAGTTAAGGTCCCAATATCGGGTATTATACTCTTAATTGTTATTAAAAAACTAATTGTGATGGAAGTGAAAACGTCTTTGGGCATTTGTAGCACAGATGCCAAAAGACGTCAAATTAATTAATCTTCAAAATGAATCGATAAGTATAGGTAGGGCTAGCAGACGTACTGATTTCATCAGTACATGTACTGATTTTAGTAAAATGCACTAATTATTCCGAAACCTTAAAAATCCGTACGTAAATGTAATGAATATTTAAATTTTGTTCTGATTTTTATACAATTTTAATAACATTAATGTATAGACAATAAAAAAATTGTTTCTGAAGTGACAAAGGTCGACAAAAAATGTCGGTGTGTAAACATAGCCAAAGCAACTTTGATTGAAATTTTTCTAATTTTTCCTCCTTTGGCTCACTCTTTGAAATTTTATTTTCCACTGTTTCGCTTAATAACCTCTAGAATAACTAATAAAATAGTCTAGTGCAGAGGTAGCCATCACGAGGCCCATCGGGAGTTATGTTACGGCCCGCAGAATGGTCAAATGGCCCGCAATTCAAATGAACATAAATGTTAACTTTATTGTACACATGATCAAAAGAACATTACATTATGAGTCGTTCGTATCATATATATATTTTTTTAAATTATAGCTAAGAAAAATTTGAAACATCTCGCATTTTTTAAAAAATATATCGCGGTAGACGTGAATTTATTACCATGAAAATTACAAATGGAACATTGTGAAATATGTTGTCATACACAGTTAAGGTGAAATTCTATCTAGCTGGTTTGGAAGACTTCCAGAAAACGTTTTTACACAAGGATAAATATTCTACGTTGTAGAAACATGCTGTGTCGATGGTTTCACTATTCGAAAGCACTTATTCATGTAAATAGCTTTTTAGTCCCATGAAGCATATCAAATTACAAGTAAAAACGCGAATTTCTGATTTTTATTGGGAAACCTATTTGCGTGTAGTGACAGCATCAGTCGAGAATAATTTTGATTAGTTCTTAGTTCTGCAAAACAAAGTTTGTCTCATTTATATTCATTTTTATTAATTTTTAAATTGTCTAAATAATAAGTTTGTTTGATTCTCTGTTATGTTTAATTTTCTTTAAAAAATATATGTACCTATATCTTGTTTTTTTTTTTATTTTTTTTTTTTATGTTAAACCAGGCAAGCGTTTGGCCATGATCTCACCTACTGAAGCCACCTACTGGGAACCACAATTTTTTTCATTTTTACGACAGAAAATCATTACTGGAAGTGTTCCATAAATTGGTCTACCTCTATTGTCTGAATCATTTAAAAGACAACTCCAGAAAAGATTTAATATTTCTTCAACTAAAGGATAATTTTTCTTAAAATAACTTTAATATGTCTATATTATATATTTAATGCAAGGAAAATGCTCGTGAAATGTTCATGTGTATGTGTTTTTAAAGTTTTTAAATTAGATTTGAAAAAACTTTGATGTTTGTTTGAACATTTTTTAAGTCCTAAACATAGTTTTGTTTTTTGCTTGAATCCGAAACCTAACTCTGAATCTTAACTCGAACCCCAAATTTCGTGGATTTCAGGCCCTGACTTGATGAATTTTGCTAAAAATTAGAATTATATCAAAATAATGTTTCTTTCGAAAAAAAATTGCTCAGGAGTTTAAGATTACCCATTCTTGTACTGTTTATTTATCTGGAAAATATGGTAAGTCTACACATGTATATATGTGTATATGTGCGTATATGAAAAATGTGAAAATAGACGCAATGAACTTTTACAACAAAACATACAAAAAAAAAAATCAAGCAAGTAAAAATATTCCACATTACTGCAGCATTGCAGCCAAGGCTATTGCTGCTGGTTGTTACTGTTGGCTTCTGTAGGTTGCTGTTATTTGCTGCTACTACTACTGCCGCATTAAATGAAAATGAAAAAGTTCCTTTTGAATTGTTGTTAGTGCTATTGCTGCTGCTACTGCTGCTTAGCATGTCCTTGTCAACAACATTTCACTCAAGCCGCTCGAGTGTGATATGTGAGAAAAGTGGCATTTCCATGTATGAATTTATGCAAAAACTAAAGAAAAAAAATTTCAAGAAAAATATGCAAAAAAAGTACCAAAATAACAAAAGAAAAGTACTGAAAATAGTAGTGTATAGTAGTAGTAGTAGTATGTAGTAGCAACATGCATATATGAAATATCTTATTTTTCTTGTTGTTGCTGCTGCAGCAGGTTGCAGGTTGGTATTGCTGCTGCTGCTGTTGTTACGCAGCTTTACCGCATTATAAATATTTTAAATAGAATTTCAACTACTACATTTTGCCTTATTGCCAAAGCTTTAGCCAAATCTGCATACACTACACTCAAAAAAACACACACACACACATGTATGCATAGACAAAAACAAATACATACAGATCTACTCATATAATATTTACAAATATTACCATAAACTTTGCACATAAAATATTTAAAGTTTTTTCTATGCTTTCTATTTTTTTGGTTTGTTTTTCGCAACTTTGAATCTGTATATGCACATAGTTCTTATGTTAAACAGTCGTGCATAGTATATATCTACCTAGTAACTAGTACGATAGATGTTTTTGTTTTACTTAACTTATAGAAATATGTATGCATGTTGAAAATATCTTATCTTGATATTTTTGTGTATTTTATTTAGATATCTAAAGCTAGAAAGACAAACAAACCGGCAGACTCGTACATATCTCAAATATTGTCGTTTAAAGTCTATATGCGCATTTTGCTTCTATAGATTAATAATTGTTTGGTTAAATCAAAATATACTTGTTCATTGCTTTTACTCTGCGACTACAATAATCCAAGAAACGGGTGTTGTCAGTAAAACGTACATTAAAACGGACGTATCCACTGTACTAGTATATCTACTTTATCTTTAAGACTTGAACGAACAATACAAATACAAAAAATAAAATAAAGGGAAGGAACAAATGAGAGCCCGCAAATTGCACCGTAATTCTTCTCTTATCCCAGTTAAGTTGTGCTAAACTTGAAATCGATTAGTAAGCAAAGCGTTTATTGTAATTTCATTTAAGAAAACAAAATTTATTTGAATGATGCTTGTGTATATTTTTTGTTTGTTTATTCTTAAATTCTCTCTTTTAGGTAATAGTTTACAATAGTTTTATGATAACCAGATGAAACAAAAGTTTATTCGGATCCAAAACCATTACACTAAAATAACCTAAAAGCATTACTAACATTTAAATTTAAAAAAATAGTCGGAAATGCAAATATAGATATTTTTGATGTGTAAACATCTATAGCGACGCACAGTGGTTTGACTCCATACAAATTGCGGAGAAAAATATAAGGAATGATCTCAGCATGATGAACGATTGTGACATGAGTCACTCTTAGGTCGTGAAAAAGAAAAATTATAAAAATGGGCGTGATTGGTCAACTGCCACTCCCACTTCCCATACAACAGCAAAACTAAAATAGCTCTAAAATCCGTTACAGTCAAGATACTGAGATAAATATCATAAAAAAATAGTTTTAACTGTTTCAACATTTCATTTTATTCGCCCACAAGATTTTATCTCACTCATTTATTAATAGATTGCATATCTTACTCGGCCCTTCTTCTAATGCTGAGGTACAATCTTCACTAACATAGTGATTACAAGTGTAGTTAAAGGTTATCACGAATAAAAACCCAAAAGTGCTAGTCAATACTAACTTTTTCACTATACCACAAATGTAGCTAATAAATTTTATCATCACTTCTTTTTGCCAATTTTTCTTTACATTTCTCCCTCGATATTTATACAAATACCTACTATTTTAAATTCTTGACACTACCATTTTGTGACACCGAAACGGCAAAAACGAAAAAATGGCAAATAAAATGTAAATAAATCAATTTAATTGTTTACATTTCATTAATTTTCAGGCGACAGAAAAAAAACAGAAACAGAAATGTCATCCATTTGTCAGTCGTTTGGCAATAGCAGCCGAGCAACCCGAGAAAAGTGTCGAATGCGTGTCAATGTGCGAAAAATTAAAGGGAAAAATGTAGATATGTATTTATTTTTTGCAGGTATTGTATATTGCAAAATAAATAAATAGTAACAGACACAGAAAAAGGTGTAGCTTCTTTTTTTCTTGCTACGTTTTATTATACATATATATTTCTTTTTTGCCTCTACTTCAAATTTCTACTTCTGCACTTTTTCCTACACCAATTCGAATATTTCGACGTGTGTACCTTTCTCAATCTCACTTAGATGATTTTTTCTTTCTTTCTTTTCGTTTTTCAAACTGTATTTAAGTCTGTTGGTGAACACTGAAATATACAAACAAATACTTTTTTTTCGTAAAAATGTTTACTGACAGCAGCAATTAAGTGTCTCGAGCACGTATTATGAGCGTTGAGGAATAAATACAACCAACTACTAGAGAGAGAATGCAAAAGCAAATAACACACAATACAAAAAAAAAAAAAAAAAAAAATGGACTACCGCTCAAACCCTAGAAACCCATGCCTTTCAGAAAGCTGAAATCGCTTCCCTGATTCCTTTTCCCGTCTTTTTTCAAGTCTCACTGCCAATTTGTAATAAGAAAAAAAGAGACTGAAGTTTGCTACTAAATTTTCCACCATTTACTTTGTTACACTGAGAGAAAAATGTCACATAAATTAATAATTGGTACCAACTATTACTGATTTTAAGAATGAGCCATTCCTCGAAACGAAACGCTATTTTCTTCAGAGATGCCGCTGTACTTCACTCACCAACCAGCCATAACAGAAGTTTTTTGTTGTACATTTCTTCAACCATTTTATCGTTAACAAAAATTCTGTGCTTATTTTCCGTATACCAACTCAACAAAATATTTGTTGTTTGCTTGCGTTTTGATTTTAAATCAATCGTCAGCAATTGTCCCAGTATTTTTTAATAATTCCAGAGATCTATTGTTTTGATATTTTCATTTGCAGGGACAGGATTTTCTGCCATGATAGACAAGTTCACATCATGATGACAAGTTGCCGTAAAATTCAGAGAATTAATGCTTTTTCCATATTACTTATTTCTTTGCCTTCCATCCTATTTCTATGAACAAGTATTTCCACAAAATTTTTACGCAATATTGAAGCATAAACATCAGTTTCCCAAGAGAATAAAAACTAGCTGAATGTATTCACTTTTTTATTAAAAATTAATGAGTTCAAAGTTGTATTAATATTTAGTGTTGATTTGATACCCACATAGTATCGATACTTTTACTCACTACTTGTATCGAATAAAAGTATCGATGCTACCGAAAATATCGGAAAAAAGTATCGAATATGTACTTGTATCGAATACTCGTTTAAAGAAACAAATAACTCTTTTTTTAAGTGGTTGTCAGGAAAAACATTCTGGCAAGAACGGCCCATTGTTATACAACATGGTTGAGCCTACAGTTTACACTACTCAACACTAGTTTTTGGCCTATAAATCATGGTTTTTATTTCCACTGGAAACGCGTGAATCATATAGAAATGATGTTAATTTAATTTAGCAAATCGCTAGAAAATTTATAATAGAAGGAAAACTAATCAACAGATTAAAGCTTGTTAAAAATATTTTATTTTAATGAAATGGTTTCAATAAACATTATGTTCTACATGCATGGCCGGAAATATTTTCAGTTTTTTAAATAAAGATTTTCCAAAAGTATCGAGTATCCGATACTGACCCTTTTTCCGATACCAAGTAAAATACTTATGTTATAACATCTAGTAAAAAAAGTACTTGAATCGAATGAAAAGTATCGAGTTTTTACTTGTATCGAATCATCACTATTAATATTTATAAGAATACTAGGTAATAGATCTATTCTGCATAATCTTCGCTTTTCCTCTAACTGGACTGGGCATTAAAAATAAATTTCATTAAAACTCTCGAGCCTACGGAGGCTTCTGGTAATGAAAAAAAACTGAAATGCCCAAAGTACGACTGAAGAAAAAATGAGGAGAAAAACGGAAACATAATTTGGCTGGAAAGCCACTTCTGCCATTGGATTATAATTAAAGGAAATGTGCCAGATTTGAGACTTACATCTACTTCGCATCTAACGGTGCTGTTGAGAACCTCAAGAAGAGAAGGAAGCGAAAGATGGGAAGTAAGTCAAGAAAAAAGATGGCGAAAACATTTCCGCTTTCTGCTTTGTGGTTAACCAAATCATCGACGACGAGTGCGACCAACTTAATCTGAATTCATTGACTTCGAAAGCCGTAACTGAGTGATAATGCTAGGGTTGGTTTTGGCGCTGTAAAACTACTGACTAATAGTACATCTCGTCATTCTGACAATCAACCCAATCATTCGTTTGAGGACTCAGTCTGGTTGGCCTTAAAGTTGGGCGTCAGCTATGCTGATGAACCTAACCATTCAAGAGCAATCAAGTGAATAATACTTTGCAAAAGTGCGCCACTTTAATAAAATAAACTAGTCGGTAAGGCCCCAGTAACTGGGGCTATTTTTTTGCGGAAGAAATCTCTTTATGAAAAAACAAATATATATCAGAAGAGAACCAAACTACTCGTTAGTGGTTGTTTTGTTATTTGTGTATGCAGATAATTCGTTAGATAATTCTGAGAGATGCCGTTACTCAGTGTGGCCAATTTTAAGCAGACATCTGATACTTCTAGTCAATGAAAATTTCTTCGATTTTTCGAAGATATTTTGAATTGAAAAAACGCACTGAGCGCTAAATCACTTTTTTTCCGCGTTTTCATTTTCAAAAAGCACTAAAATCAGCTGGAAAAGCGCTGAGTTGGCCACACTGCCGTTACTCATATCTTCTCTCTCCCATTTATTTACTCCCGCTTAAGCAAATGATTTTTCAACGATGAATGCAATTCCATGTTCAATGAGCGAATTTTAAAAAACTTCCGACGCTAATATTTTGGAATTGGCTTAACCGATTTTAAATCTGAATCTAATTTTTTGGCTAACCTACTCGTCAAGCTCTTTAAACTGATATATAATATGATATCGTAGCACTTCTGGATCTTCTAGAATAAAATTGTAGTTACAATAATAAATGTATAGATGTTAATTTATGTTCTATTTTAAATTTAATTTAATTAAAAAATTTCAATCCAGGGATTGAAAAGTCGATCCCAAACGACATTTCTAGTTTAAATGCAAGAAATTATAAAAATCTCTCAAGAAAGAGAAAAAGTTACATTTAAGATAATCTTACGTTTTTTAGACGTATGACGTAATTTGAATATACTTCCTCGCTCGGAAGATTTTCAATTTTTTTATTGAAAATCGTAAAATTGTGTTGTTTCTTTTGTCACCATTATTATTTAGTTATTCTTATATTTGTTGTAACAAATCGATTCGTGTCCAATATTTTTGTCGGCGGCGGCGCACACTAGGACGGCTCCATACATTTTTTTTCCAAAAAGTATACAAGTACATTTTTACATTTTTCATTTTCAGTTTGTAAAAAAGTGCAGAATACTTTTTGGCTTAATGTTAATTTTGTTAGCTTTGAAAGAAGACATTGGGCTTTTCGCGGACGTAAAATCAGAAAAGCTGATTGAAAAGTTTTGAAAATCATTTAATTTTAGTTTGTGAAATGTTTTAATTTCCTTCCAAAAATGAAATGATGAACGATTTCGGATTTGTATCGAGTCAAACCTGAAAAATCAGAAAAATAATATGATTAGAAAAATGGCATCCAAATGGAATCAGCATTGCTAATCAGAAACACTTAGCGACGCGTTTCTAACACACTCTGAAATCAGCTTTTCTGATTTTACGTCCGCGAAACGCACCCATTGTTGCATTTAAAAGATCACACAAAACAAAAAAGCCCTAGAGCAGCGGTTCTCAACTGTTTTTATCTTACGCCCCCTTTTCGAATTTGTGTCAAGACAGCGCCTCCCCACTTTGATTTTCACACAACATTTTCTTGTGCTGATTCACGATTTATAAATTAAATATCTAGTTGTTATCTAGTTTGGTGGAGGTCTGGTGTCTGAGTCAAGAATAAACTTATCTAGAAGTAGAATAGTTTCTCGTGAGGAAAATTGGTTGGTAGTTTTTAACAAATCGTATTATCGCGGTTAAAGTCAGAATTGGGAAACGTGAAACTAAAAAGCGTATATTTTAACACATAATATGAAAGAAAAGAAAAGTTATTTTATTAAATACTAAATAGTATGCAAATATTTGTTTATTGAAATGTCTGCGCGTCTCCCTTCAAATCTATCGCCCCACCAATTGGGAACCACTGCCCTAGAGTGTGCAATTCTATTTGATGCAACAATTAATTCTATTTTATAAAAATAGTTTTTTTTTTTTAAGATGCAAAGACAAAATGAATTAAACATTAACAGGGTCACGAAATGAGAAATAGACACTGCCACCTTAACACTGATAATAATTACCCTTTGGCGATCGTTGGCGAACAAAACATCTGTGCTACTAAAGAATTGAGTAAAAAGAATTTTAAAACACCTGTATAAAGTTGTAAATATTTACTTCAATATTAATCCAAGTTAATGCGAAATAACAATGCTTACTAAAAATCAGAAGCTTAAGCATTTATATTATTTTTTTATTTCTAGGTAATGAACGTATGTTTTCATCACAACAACAGTGTATGTAGAGACGGGAAAATCAGACGGCCGTTTCGGAACTGGCCACAATTCCTCATCAGTGAACTTAGTGATAGTTCTCAGTCTTTTAACATCCTATACTTATAAGCTATTTTTGCTTAAAATTTTTTTTTTTATTTCAACAGAAACAAATTTGATGTCTGAAGCAAAGTTACTAAGCACAAAGAGATAAACAATTTTTGTACATTTACTTTTCCTCCATCTCTTACCCTTACCTTCCTTCTTGTCAAAAATTATAGGGGTCTCAGAACATCGGAATAACCTACGAGGTACACTTTTTCCAGATTAATGTAAAAACCGAATTTTTTGCATTAGAATCGATCCTTTCACACTACGTAAGTAAATAATGGAATCTTTTGCTGTTTTAATTACATTAGGCTTCGATGTGAAACCAAAAAAATTTAAAAAAAAATTATTTAACTGATTTAAAAAAAAAATTTTTGACCCGTGGTTTAATCCCATTTTTGTTGCACTGTGTAATTACTCGAAATCTGATCTTCAACTGCCGATAAAAATAAAAAACCAAGCAACGCACAGAGTATTGAAGCTACGCAACGTATAACTCCATCTATCGATTGAGCAGCATGAATACACATACAAACGTTTTAAGTGTATTTTAAATTGTATCAAGCGGTTGCCCGTCTGGAAATGGTCCTGCCTACTAGAGGGTTAATATATCAGTACTAAAACTTGTTGGTTGTTATCTGCTTAAGTAGAAATTAACTAAAAGTAAAAAAAAAACATTGATTTTGATGTGACAGTTGGGAAAAATGTTCACGTAATTCCCTGTTTTCCCATTTCTTTCTGAATGGAAAAGTTGATAGAAAATGTTAACTTCATTATATAATACAATTCAGCTGCACAAAGTTGCACTCTTCGGAAATATTTGTGTTTGTAAGAGGACTTAGCAGCCTCATACACGGAATTGGTAATTTGTGAAGACTTTAATCATAACATTCCAGATAGCAAACACAGGAATTTTATGCTAATCGTTGAATACTTAAATTCGATCGTGTAACTTTTGAACGACTGCACCGATTGAAGTAATTTTTCCAAAATATATTTTCTTGGGCGGGAGGATGAAACATAGCATAATGACTTTTAGGAAAGTGGGCGTGGCACGTCCCATACAATCCTAATAGTTTTGTGGGTATATCTCAAGAACCATTTATAGCAGAGTACAGAAATCGGGCACAATAACAAGAATTGACCATGTCAGAAATATGGATAGGATTGACAAAGGGGGTGTGGCACCTTCCATATAACCTTTATGGTATTTATGGCATTTATGGTACTGTACTAAAATTTAAATTCTTTCAGTTGGATTAGTGGGTGTGGCACCATGCTCCTTTTTTATTTTCTACTACTACTTCTACTACTACTTCTACTACTAATTCTACTACTATTTCTACTACTATTTTTTACTACTTTTAAACTTCTTTTATTTCTGTAAATTGTTCTTATTTTCTTCTACTTTTTCAACCAATATTTTCTACTACTATTTTAGTACTTTTTTCTACTACTTTTTCAATACATTTTTTCTACAATTATTTTTTTAATTTCTACTATTACTTTCTACTATTTTTTACTACTTTTTAAAAGTTGTTTTTACTACTATTTTTTATTATCATTTCTGCCAATCTTTCTACTCCATTTTTATTATTTTTGCACTACTATGTTTAACTATTTTTCTACTACTTTTTCTGCTACCTATGTTTTTTTGGGTATATCTCAAGAAATATTTATAGCACACTACAGAAATATGGTACAAGAACGTGAATTAACAATGCCATGGTACAGCAGCAATATGAAAGGGGGTGTGACACCTTCCATATACCCTGAATTTTCATTACGGGATATCTTAGTATTATTTGCCAATACCGGTTTTAAAAAATTCTTTCAGTTTGTAGGATTAGTGAGTGTTGCACCATGCTCTACTTCTATTTTCTACTACTATTTTAATATCTTTTTTTCAATATTTTCTTTTTATTTTTGACTACTTTTTTACTACCTTATCTACTAATACTTTCTACGACTTTTTTACTTCATTTTTCTACAATTTATTGTTATTTTCTACTATTATTTTTTAATATTATTTCTACTACTATTTCCCATTCCTTTTTATTATTTTTAACTACTATGTTTTACTATTTTTCTATTACTTTTTTTGTTGTTTTTTTTCTACCATTCCTATCACTTTTTTACAACAAATTATAATACTAGTTTCTATTCCTTTTACTACTACATTTTCCACTACTATTTCTACTACTATTTTCTCCTACTTTTTTACTGTTTTTTTCATTACTATTTTCTATTACTTTGCCCAATCCTTTTTTTACTATTATTTCTACTAATTTATGAAATATCTCAAGAACCTGCCTGGCTATGTTAAAATCAGATATGTGATGCTGTAACAAATTCCATTTTTATAATAAATAGTATTTGGGATTAGATATAACTTCTACAACGGTCTTTAATATTCTTCTGCAAATTAAATACTTTTAAAAATGCCAATTTTGATGTCTCATTTTTACATATTTCGATGTACGTCCTTTAAACTTAAATTACTCTTACCATTGTTCAATTTTAAACACCAAGAAACTTCATACTTTTTCATTCAAATAAACTTCAATTTTCTTCTTCGTAGAAAGGACAGAACAACGTCTGCCGGGTCAGCTAGTTTACTATAAAATTTAAAAGGACTTAATAAAACCGGAACAAAATAATGAAATGAGAAATGTCTACTATCGGATAAACACCAGGGTTCGAAATTTCGAACACTCAAGTTTACACATATGTGGGTTCACATATGTATATGAGAGTGAAATGGGTTAAAACCGCAAACTGTAATCAGCCTATTTATTTTATGCAGAATAAAATACCATCCCTCTTGATTTGTTCCTGGTTTTAGACCCTAATTAGCCTGTATTGCCAGTCTTTCCTTATCATGATTTTTTTAACCTGAAACACCTTCGCTCCGTGTAAAAGAAACTCTTCAGCTACGCTACAAATATTCCTCAGTTAATGCAGAGTCGTTCTTACGTGATTGTCACAGTTTGAACTGGGATCCAATCTATAAAACTAATGATGACAACAGTCAAATCGATTTCTGTAACAATAATATTCACTACCTATTGAAAATCACGTACACGTCAAAATTAAAAAAAAACTAATAAAATCAACTTCCCATGGCTCACCTTTGGAGTAAGTGACCATATAAGAAGGATAAAAGTACTGTATTCCAGATAATGAACATACAAATCCATGGTTAAAAGCTACTATCGCTTAAGTAGACTTTAAACATAATTGATTTATAAATGGTATGTCGAACTAAATATTAAATTCATTCAGCTTTCTACCAGTGCATTGGTCTCGCCAATTGCTGTCGTCTCCGCAAACTTTGACACTGAGCGCTTTTTACTTTTCGGTGTATATGCAATATCTATAGGAGAATCTATATGAAAGATGCAATCCAAATTGGTAGGTTCGGGCAATATCGAACCCAGCTTCATTCTACCGATCTCTGATCACGCATATCTTTAATGCCATAATTAAAACATCTGCTCTCCCGTATTGTTGGAAGACGCTAAAATTTTGCCACTCCTAAATTTCTCAACTAACAACATAGTAAAATGCTGCCTCATTGCGATCCTTAAATTCATAGGCGCAGCTTTCGAATAGATAATTTCCGATCAAATTTTAACTAAATACCAAACATCAGTTTAGATTTTGTGCTAAATACAAATGCACCACGGCTCTTTTGCATATTTGTGAAGAAATCCATGACGATATAGATCGTAATATGATGAGTTTGATTGTCTTTTTGGACTTCTCAAAAGCCTTTTATTCAGTTAATGATAGCATACTGGTCGCTATTAGAAGATGATATCTGCTCAGCAATATGTTGAACTGAAGAAGCAGAAAAATAATACGCACAATTAAATGGCGACTGCGCAATATAATTTTTGTTGATCATGCTTATAAAGTGATTAATTTGCCTTCATGAGACACTCAGGTAGCAGTGGAGGAGGAGAGGTGTCTTCTGTATGCGACAATTGTTCAATAAATTAGGATCACATTTTTTATGGCTCTCTGTACAACCTCATGCCATCGTACTTGTCTAATTGCTGACAATATGTGTCTCACAACAGTAAATGTTCATTAATACAACTAGGGAGTTCAGTCTTGGACCACTTCTATTCACATCGTTCCTGAACGATATCACCGAATGTTTCAAAACCTATGAACACTATAAGTAAATGCTGATGACGTGCAATTCTATTATCTGTTTCCAAAGTCACAAAAAACACATGGCCGTTGAGATGATAAATCAGGCTTTAAATTGAGTTTACATGTGGTCAGTTAAAAATAAGCTTAGCCTTAACCCTCCGAAAAGCATCGATCATCAACGGGACCAGATACATTGAACAAATTCCATTGGTATATCTATATAACTCCGCAGTTGAATTCATTGAAAACATAAAAAAGATTAGAATGAACTTCAGCTAAAACCTTAACTGAGATATTCTCATCATAGATAATGTAGATGATCTCTTAAGGGGTTGTCGGAAAAAAGTTTATTTTACTTATTTTTTTTTATGCCAAGGCGATGCAATTTTATCAGAATAAGTCACAGTATATCTATTTCTTGATGTTGCAAGTTATTTCATGAATTTTTTCAACAAAAAATATTGACAACTGGGGACGATCCGTCCGCTGTCCCAAAAACACCTTTTTTTCGTCACCTCGACCTTAGCCAATGTAGAAAAAACAGGGCATTACTCCATATGCTGAGCTTTGTCTTACTATAAAAGTGTATATCCAGTGCGTTAGTTTAGCACTTAAACCCCAATCACGATAACATTTTTAAAGTTTTCACAACCTCAGGTGATGTCAAATCAGCCTCGATTAAGAACATTATTAATCTTTTTTTTGGAAGGCTGTTATATATACCTACCTAAAATAAATAGAAGCCTAAGAGAAAAAGAGTCGGGGATGTTTAGATCAAAGCTGAGTTGCAAATCCTAATAATGTCAAGCTATGTTTCTCTAAGTGTACCAGGTATTTCTTTATTTAACGCCTGTTTGCAATGTACGGAGTTTTGGAATGTATGTGTGTGTGTGTGTATGTTTGGAATGCAGCAGCATGACAATTTTCACACCTAACTTTTTATAAATGAAAATTTCAGAAACTCACTCCCAAACATACATGAATGCAGGCAAATATAAATAACTACGGGTAGATATATACACATTTATAAACAAATACAAGCTCAAAACGCTTCAGTCTCATATGAGGACATCCTTTCTACTCAACTGCACTCACTCCCAACTACAGACCGACATACATACATATGTATATACTTCATTCCTGCTATTCTCATTTGTTTGCTGGTAATGTTTCGGTTCGTGCTGCTGCTGTTGTTGTTGTCCTCCCTTGTTGTTGTTGCTGGTGCTGCTATTCCTTACCTCCTGTCAATTCTCTTCTTGTATGTATTTGCCTTTACGACATGTTGTTGACATATATTTTTGTTGTATTTATTTTCGTTTTTATTGTTGTTGTTTTACCTTACGTTTCGTTTTTCTCGCACTACTTTTTCAAATTGTGAGTAGTTGTTTTTTGTTTGACGTTGTTGTTGTCGATGTCGTAGTTGTTGCTGCTGATTGTGAATTTAATGTTGATCACATTTATTATTGCCGACAACAACAACAACAATAACAGCAAGTAGTGGTAGTATTAGTAGTAGTGGAAGTAGTAGTGGCATTTCTGCGTCAAATTGCGAAAAAATCATTTGGGCACATACTACTACACTCAACCAACACACACACACACATTCACAAATTGACAACATTAATAAGTGGTAGCATACTTTTAGGCTGACTGCTTTGCGCGCACACACACACACACGCACACACAAACAAATTAAATTGTGGGTGCGGTTTGTAAAGTTTTTTCAATTTTTTCTTTTCATTTGTTTTCATGACAGCAGCACGCAACTTGTACAGAATTTTTGAAGTAATTTTCTGTGGTACTGTGGTATAAATTAATATAAATTGTAAAGAAAATTTTTACAGCGTAGTTGATTTACCAGAGGAGTGAGAAAGAGAAAAGTGTAAGGTTGATAGAAAAAGTGAGGACAATGTCTTGCTAATTTCAGAAGAGCTCTAGACCAAACTTCGACAATGTCTAAATTTCAGATCTAGATATTTTAAAAAGACTTTTGTGTAAAGCATGTAGAATTACAAGAATTCTTTCAATTATCTTTTAATTATCAATAGATATGACGCGGGGTTTCCTTATGCTGCTGTATTTCAGCTTTATAAATAAATGTGTTTTTTAATCAAAATGCTTTGGAAAAATTATAGCCAAAGCCAAGTCCATTGAATTGCGTTTAATACTCTTGCAATATTGTGAAATTTTCAACATGTCAATATGTCGCCAGACTCCTTTAGAAATACAATTTTCTGGGCAAGGCTGTGTTTTTAACAAAAATATTTTAAAAGCAATTACCAGCAAAAATTTTGGGATAAATATTCAACTAAATACAACGAATACTTTAGCAATATTTTAGAATTGATAGAGAGAAATTGTTTGTAGGATTTTATAGAAATTAAATTTTTTGTTGCAGTTTCAATAAATACATTTTTCAGAGTTTACAATCTAGAAGTTTAATTTTGATTTAACAAGAAAACACATGAAATATGATTTAATTTTTATTTTAAACGATAAAAGATATTTTGCCATTAACAGTTGAAAATAATATTAGATAAATTGACTCCACGGTTCCTTGTGCATATTCAGACTCTTTTGATAAAATTTTTCAACACATCCCAACAAATCAGACGAATTCGTTTCTAATTCGAAAGGAATTCGTTGTGACCAAAAAATGGTTCGAAAAGGAATATCATTAATGATTCATTGATGAGTTAGTTTTCTCGTTCGTTTTTGATTTCGTTTATGAATTCATCCCGAATTCGAGAATTCCTTTGCAAAGGAGCATCATGAGCGAATCGTTTACGAAATTTGTTTGGTTGTTTTTTAACGAACTAATGTCGAATACCAAAAGCTATTTTATTTTCAATTTTAATTGTTTTCGCCAAACAAATTTTAGACAGATAAATTTCTATTTTGAATTCTTGATAATTTTCTACTTTTTCTATAACGAATTGTGAAATAGCGAATACTCGTTAATTTTTTATAGTCGTTAAGAAATTATTATAACGAATTCATTTTGAATGCTATAGCGAAGACTCGTTACCGAGTTCGTTTTCGAATTCGTTTCAAATACTAAAATTATGCAATTTATTTCTATGGTTTGGTGGGATATTACATTTTCACACAACTGTGGCTCTATTTCATCAATAGCAGAACGAATGTTATTTTTAAGTGCTTTAATTTGCTCGATGGCATTGTCCTAAGCCTTCTTTTTTGCGCTGCCTCAAAAGGAAATAGTCCAGACATGTTAAGCCACATGATCTCGGCGTCCAATTGTGATCCCCATTTCGAGAAATGAGGCGGTCAAGAAACTTTTCTCGCAAAAAACAAAGGTTTGGTCACTTGTGTGGCACGTAGCGCAATTTTCTTCAAGTTTCGGCCATAAAAGTTCTATGATCATGGTTCGAAAGCGCAGTCTATTCACCGAAACAGCTAATTCAGTTTCATTTCTGTAGTGAATATTAACATTTTTAGTGCGTTGTGTATCGTAGTGCGTAGTGTATGACATAGTTTTTACCAGGCAAACTAGCAGGCCTATTCAAAGTGAAACCTTTAGATAGAAAACATTGCACTGATGTGGTATCAACATGTTGCTAGTGATACCAACATCTTTCTTAGTAGTAGACGATATAGAGATTAGAAATTAAGGTGGTGTCCTGAATTGGAAGGTCCAAGAAATTCGTTTTTTTATTGCCCAAATCGATAGATATACTATTCAAGAATATATTTACAAAGTTATAGAGGCCAATTTTAAATGTTTTCAAAAATAAGAAGCATTACGGTTAGTTTTGCTCAGATTCTTGATGCAATTGAAGACTTTGAAGTGCCGTATTTGAGTATTTTAACGAATTTTCTAAATTGGAGGGCGTGAAACTAAACTAAAAAACTTCTTCTGCATTTTTCTACTTTTTTTCAGTTCATCCAGAACAAAAATATATAAGAATCAAAAATTTCTTTGGTTTTTTTGTTTCAGTCATTACGAGTTGGATCTTTCTCGCCGACTGAAGACTGGAGAGGCAAGAACGCTCATGAAATAGACTTATAAATCTGATGTAATTTATTATTTCACAGTCAAAACAATTTTTTTTATATACTTTAAATACATACTTTGAAGTCCAATTGATGCATCTCTTTTTTTTCCTTCTAAATAAATTCACGAAAAAAGGCTTTTTTTTAATTCAGAATACCCCCTTAAAACAATTCATTGATTAAGCATGATCATTTGATATATTCAATTCTAATGATAACCCAATAACATTAGCACTAAAGTTTTAAACTAAACTAAAGTTTTAACAATAAACCGATATCATTGGCATTCGAGATATCAATGGTAATGATTAGCATAACCATTAGAGCAATTGTAATTTTAAACTTATGGCAGCAAGTAAAAAACCCAATAATAAAATAAATTTTAATCCAGTTTTTATTGAGCTTACATATATCTTATATCAGTATTTGTTTTTTTCTTTAAAAACCTCATAGTTCCAAAAACAAGCCCTGGTTAAAATTACTTCCATTATTGGCAGGCTGACTGGTTTGGTGGGTAGATTTTTTTACGTTTACGCCCTACTTTCCTATAGAGACTTAATACATAGTATGCAGTTTTGGCACTTCGAAGCCTCGCGTTGAATTTGTTGTAGGTTGCATGTTCGTTTGACTTCAACAGTCCTAACTCTTAATAAATTGTGGAAGGTCCTATAAGAAGGTTCATGTATTTGCCATTAGTCAAAGCTGGAAAACTGTAACATAATAGTAGAAACAGTGCAATAGATAATGGGGTTGCGGCTGAATAGATTGGTAAGAGTTTTTTGCTACAAAGAGTTTTAAAAGACAACTTTTAGAAGGCATCTTCCATACAAATGAAATATCTAAATCGCTATAATTAATTCCTTTTTTTAATATATTTCAATTTTTAAAATTCCAACTTATTTTGCCCACTAAAAAGAACTTGTGTTTTCTAAAACCCTGCACTAGAGAGCGCTTTTTACATAATTGCTCTAGTTTTGATCCAAGGTAATAAATTTAATTTTGATTCTGGTTAGCGATTCTCTGATTCTCTAAACGAAATAATTTTTCAATACAACATATGCGAGGTAAATGAAAGTTACAGAACCGACCAAAGGGGGTATAATTTTCTACTGCAAAAGCTGCGAGGTACTTGGAAGCTCCAAATCCGATCGCTAGAGGGAACCCCTTATACAAATGAAATGCCAAAATCGCTGTGATTTAAGTTCCACTGAATCAATAATTAAAATTTTCAGCATTTTAAAGTATTCAAACTATATCCTACCTAGAAGACATTTCCCACACATACAAAACTTTAGAAACGTTTTCAAAAAAAAAAAAAAAAAAAGAAGAAAACTGTCAAGCAAAATCAAATTTTGTGCATTTCAAAAACTTTCTTGCTTTGCGCCATTGTGTAATTTTTCAACTATCGATACAAATTTATTTTCATGCATCAATAAAAGTTTACTTTCTTCAAAAAGCAAAAGAAAAAACATTCTTCCATATCTACTTTAGCAACAATTTTGTTGGCAACATTGTAAACATTTACATACATTTAATGCCTGCGTGACTCAATCAATTCGATTTGTTTTGTTGCTGCTCGTAGTTTCTGTTGTTACTGCTAATACACAAAAAAATACAAATTGCTCAACAATCAAAAATGACAGATATAAAAATACATACAAATAAAAGTATACATGTGTGTGTGTGTGTGTAAATTTACACACATACATATCTACAAAATACAAACTAATTTTACTAAATTGTATACAATTTGGTCGAAATGACAATGCAACATTGTGTCCGATTATTTTAGGAGTAAAAAAAAAAAACAAAAAAAAAAGCAACAACAAAACCAAAGTTACCACTACTCTGTTTTACTTTTCTACTAAGAAGACGCACACTAGGTTGGGCTGTTTTCACTTTTTTTCGACTTTTCTGAGGAGCTTATCGCCAAAAATGGTGCAAAATATGTTCAGACTAACTTTTATAAATAAATCTGTCTGCCTCAATAGTTAAAGTTACAAAAATATTTAAATTTTTTTTCGTTTTCGGGGTCGACTTACCCCTGTATAAAGGTTAGGTATTTAGAACTAAGGAATATGTATCTTTTTGCTCGAGTAAGTTATTATTTTTTGCTTAATAAATAAAATTATAATATGTAAATTATAAAATTATATGTGTAGGTGTGATGGAGGAAGGAAGCGAGGATTTCATATAACTGATTTATGCTTTGACGGAAGAACAGACAAAACTTTGATTGTATCGGAAAAGGGCGGAAAAATGTACTGAGAGAATATTCTGGAAGATCACATTTCATTGGTAAATTGGCGCTTCTAAATGTATAGAAGAAGCAATCACCGAAGTATTTTTAAAAGAAGAAATTTCTCTGGGCACTTTAAATAATTCATCTTGGAAAACGATTAAACAGACCGTTAAAATTGATAATCTGTCTTTTTCACTTGCATAAACTGCCTTCTCATGACTTGTTCCTGCACATTGCCGGCAGCTCATCGGGACCCCAGACATTGTCCGAGACCATCGGCAAAAATCTAGAAAACTATGAGAAGAGGCCTATTGTTCAATTGCAACCCATTCCCACGGTGTTAATCGAAGTATCTGATTAACAACAGGTGAATTTCTAATTTTCGGCGGGGTGACATAATACCTTTTGAAAGTGGAAATAAAGTCAAATGCTAAATGGACGTAATGTAAAATAAATTAGCGTTATATCCGTTGCGTTTTCCCTAATTGGTCATGATGTCAACTCTTATTTTCTAAAATGGTCATGATGTCAAAATTGATTACTCTCAAGACAACACTTGCTATAGCAAGCAAATGACATAACGTCAACTCAAAATAAGAAAATGGACATAACTCCAATTTGTTATGGCCGTTGACTTTATTTCCATTTCAAAATACATAATGTCAATGTCAAATGACCTAATGCCAATTAATTATGTCACTCCACCGAATTTCCGATGGATTTAGGAAACAAATCTCCAGTGAAAATGTCCCATGGTCGATGGCAAACTCGCACCAATAGAATTTAGCATTTGTATTTTTCGATGGAACCTCATTCTGAAAACCTAGTGGTTCTTGCAACGTATGTTGTCAAGGCTTAAGCCACAACCCGTTTCGCTATTAAAACTTTCTTATACCATAAAAATGGAGCACAACATCTGAATCAACTCGACTGTTCCAAATTCCTTCTCTAAGCCTCGATGCATCACCCAACGTAAATCTTATTAATTGGTAGGATAAAATTACGGAACCATAAATATTGCAACTGCTGTCCAATGAAAACATCCAAATGATTGTCACACAAAAAGGAGTAGACTGGCCTCTACTAGGTCTGCCATGCCACTCTCAGGAAGTTAAAATAGCAGTGAAGACTGTAATTGAGGCTTCAGCCAAGTTGAGCAAAGGCTTCATAAAAGCCCAAAGCTTAGATAGTAAGCAAGATATTCGCGCTAATTAAAACCATTATAATTTATAATAATATTCTTTGTTCTTTATATTAATTAAAAAAAAAACAGAATAATCAGAAAAAATTGCCATTTTGCCCCGTAATTTAGAAATTTCATGAGATACTCAATATAAATTTATGGGTAAACTGCAAACATTACAGACCAAAACTTAATTATTACAGTTCCAGAAAGGAAAATATTCAAAGTGGCATGGAAAAAATACTGAACTATTATTGAAATATTCTATGATCGGCAATTAAAAATTACGGGGCAAACTGTAAAAATGTATGAAAATATTTTTGTGTTATTGCTTTCATTTTTTAAATCACACATTTACTTTGTTTTATACACAGTATACAGTATGCCAGATAGCAGAAAGTAATCTGAAATATTCTCAGGTCTTCTGAGAATTGACAATTATGACATGTATTCGCTCAATAAATTTTGACAAATAATTTTGTTTATGAGAGAAAACTGTCTTAACCCATTTTCGTCAGATGTACACAAATAAATAAATGAAATAAAAATATCAAAAAACATTAAACTTTTCGTTTGTTGTTTTTTTCTGAAATAAAAGCTTTTGTAGAGTGTGGTTTTATAAAATATTTAAATAAACAAAATACAATATTTTTACAATTTACTTCTTCAAAAATGTTCTCTTTATATTCTAAATAGTTTTACCGAACTCAAAATAATTTTATTTAAATTCCGGAGAGGCAGATTTCTTACTTGAATGGCATACATAACAAAAAAACTTTAAGTTTTGGGTTAAGTTCTTGGTTCACATTATGCACATGGTTGTTACAAACGCCACCGAAGATCTCGTTTATCAATGTCTAAAAATGTTTCAGGCTTTTCAAATTTTTCTATTTTATTTATATATTGTGCTGGTACTAATGGGTTAATACTTTTTTATATTTACTTCTGAAATATCAAATGTTTTGGGAGAAGTAAGAGAATAATTTTCAAATTTGGCAGACGTCAGTGAACAGAAAAGAGGGCGTCACTTCTATTTGTTTCAATTTATTTATTTCACTATGGTTTTATATATCAAATATTTTTCTATATGTTATCATTCAATAAAATAACTTTCAAACTCATTGGTTGGCACCTGGTTGGCTTCTTTCTGTAACGAGCCATTTTGGATTATTTATCCGAGACCTTTTACCTGAAGCTAATAAGATTTGGGATGTTTACACTATATTAAATGAAATTTTTATTGTTTTATTAGCAAAAGTCTTAATGGACATCCAATGCCATTTCATAATTGTATCGAACAGTTTTCCAAAAACCATTGAAACTGAAACACCATCTTTTTTTTGAATTACCCCAGAATCATGAAGATAGCTAGTCGAGTTGTTTGCTTTTGATCAATGCGATTTGAAGGTAAATATAGGGAAGAAAACAAAATATTCTATAACTCTTCAATTATTGCTTTTAATATCAAAAGTGAATGAGTGCTAGACTGGAGTTCCAGCTGCCTCAGGTTGGATTCCCAGATGGGGTTAAATTCTTAAAAAAAAAGTATAAAATGGATTGTTCTAATTAAATGAGTCACTTCATTGACTTAGTTCTTAAATGCTCGAAGGACCTGTTCTCAACGGTTTCGATTCTCAGATAGAGAATTTAAAAAAAAAAATTATTATGCTTGGTAAAAATTCAATTTCCAATATGATAATTTACAAAATCAAACTGTAAAAATTGATTTGAAACTCCAATAATATTAATTTTATTGTGAAGGACAATGTGCTTATTCATTCGTAAATTTTATTGATTCATTCTAGATATTATAAATTAAACTCAAAGGAATTATTGTTTGATCGTAATCAATTATTACAGTTTTTCGTTTACTATCCGGGTAGGACAGGGAAAACTATAATTATTATCAGAAATCCAATTAATTATTACATAATATTTCTTTCCGTGTAAATATAATTCATAAAATTTCGCTAATTTTTAAGCCAATCCGGAGGCAGAAGATGAAAGCCGATCTAAATCATATTTTTCGTGTGATCAAAAGTCTTCATTGGCACCCTTTTCGCGATGAGCCAGAAAGAAATCCATGAATTTTATTCTTCCACATAAAAACGGCCCAGCCTAACGCACACAGGGAGCTTAAAGACTCACGAAGAGAGTTTGAAGACGCGCAACGAGGTAAAAGAGAGAGCGAGAGATTCATTTTATTTGGCATTTTATTTTCATTGTTATTGTTTTTTTGTAATTCTTTCTTCCTCATTTCTATCAAAATGACCTTCTTGCTGCTTCGAAAAAGGTAGTTTTGCTACTTTTTTCACTCACTTTTCGAAGGTGAAGGGTTAAGGGGTTAGGTATGTAAATAGTATGGACGTGAAATAAAACGATTTATTGTAGCTTGTGTTTCATGCCATATACCTTTTCTTTTTTTTTGCTAATAATTTTATAACAAGAACACACACAAACAACCAATACTTGTACATTTGTAAGTGTATGCATGTATTGTATTTATAAATAAAGATACTCATCTGTTTTGGCATTTAGTTAGGTAAAAATAAGAATTTTCAACTCTTGTGTGCTCTTCAATTTATACATAATTCCAAATTGCAGCCTCCCAGCAATTAGTAGCAGTTTTCGGTTTTAACTAGAAAATTTTTCTTGAATAAAAAGATTTTATGAATGTATTCGTAATTATAAGTCTGTGCTAGTCATAAAATGTAACAAACGGGAGACATACCGATTCTAACTAATTTGGGGTCATTCGGTTTGATTGACAAATATACAAATGTCATTCAAACTTTTCAACTTATTGTTTATTTGATATTCATCACGTAAGCATTTAAAAATAGAATAGAGTTTCTAAGATTTCCACATTAGCATGGAGTTTTATTGTCACTGGAATTTCATTTGATGCTTGCATATGTATATAATATGCATTTAACGACGGATTTTTAAACAGCGCAGTGGCCGAGGTGGCTAAGGGGCAAGTTGGATATTCTTGTGGTCGCAAGCGTTTTTATTGAATGTTAGCCACGGGAAAACTTTTTTTTTTACAATATTTTAACACACATTTGTTTTTCAATTAAAACAACCACATGATAAGGCAACCTTTTTTCATAGTTAAACACAAATTTTACTTTAACTAAACTATATGCATTTACAACTTTGCATTTCAAATGGACTTAAATTGTAGTTAATGAAAAACAAAAATAAGGTCATTTTAGTTTTGAATATATTTAGACATGCTAAATGTTTTTTTTTTTACATCTTATGAAGATAAAATGATTGTAGAAATTAATAGTGATTTATTAGTTGCCGGCGGAATTTGTAAAAAAAAATAAAATAAAAATTCAACATTGATCAAATAATAAGTAATAAAAAAAAATCGATAAAATTAGAAATAGTTTTCCTGGTATTCCTGGTTATACCATTCGAGAATTAAACCTTTATCGCCATATACTTAGGTTGAGAAATGCTTAAACGTTTTTCATATAGTTGAATCGGTTCATTTGCGGCAATGCCGTAGTTCTGTCTAGATCGAGTGACTAAATTCGTATTAATAACCTCAATTTTGCTATATTCAAAATAACCGTATTTGATTGTTATGTTAGAAATTGCGCAGAACGCAAACTATAAAATTATATTTTAATCTTAGGCAGTAAGAACGTTCGGGAAAATAATTTTCAATCCCTAAGACCTGCGTGGGTCATTATAATGCTTTCATAATATCTTGGCGTAGTTCGAGAATTAGAAATAATTGTTGGACACTCTGAAAAAGCCCAAATTAAACTGCGTTTAGTAAACGACTCAATTGCAATATGAATAGAGTCAACTGACATCATAGTGTGTCCAGGTAATAAGTAAGTTGCTTTAATATTTTTAACAAAACCAGAGATTTAAAAAAAGTGCAACATAGTTAGTAAAGCTCTGTTGCGGTTTTGACCTGCAGAGCTGCACAGAAAAGACTCACTATGCTATGAGTTTTCCTTCCATGGATTACTGTTAAATATTTCATCATTATAGAACAAATCATTTTTGCCCCACAAAAAACAATAACCAGACCTCGTTCCACTCTCATAGACGCTTTCGTTGTAGTATGCATACTTTCGGGAATAATAAAGATTTACATTACTACCGTGGGCAGTGTTCAGCACATTTTGCAAATCAAAGATTAAAATTTTGAGTTTTTGAAGTGAAACTTCTTTTCTCTTGTCCTAGAGTAAAACCAACCGGATGTGACGTCGCGCGTAAGTTTGCAATGCGACATAATTTTGTTGAGCAATGTGCATGAGGGGCTAAATATCAATATTCCGTAACTGAATTCACGAGCAAACTATATAATAAACGATTCATAAATAGTTTTAATTCAATATAACATTTTAATTACACACACACACACACACGCCTATGGCAGAAAGAACAATGTGTAGCGTCCATCTTAAAGTTTATGACAGTTATACATTTCGCATACAGATGGCGCAAATGTCCAAGGAATTACATGAAGATGTTGCTCACAAAAAGAGTTCGTCTACAATTGTCATCAAAACACAAGCAAATATTATTATTATTTGAAGGAAGGACGACTCGAAAGTCAGGCACTGCGACCTATAAGATCTTTTGTACCAAAGCCCCAAGAAAGAAAGAAAGAAAGGAAGGGAGAAAGAAAGATAGATAAGAAACATACCCAAGCCGAGAATCGAACTCGGGTCTCCAGAAACAAGAGTCTGGCACTCTTCCACTAGACCATAGTGGCGATGGTAGGACCTACAGCTTAACGCCGATTCCGAACGGCCATGTGGCAATTTTTTATCAGCTCGGTGGTCTTGCCATTACCAACCAAGGTGTGTACTTGTACACATTCTTATAATTCTCATCCACTTCATATCGATAGTGAATATGAGAAGTTTATGAGAATTAACCACCAGACCAAGACGGGAATCGAACCCGCAACCTTCTGGATGAAAGTCTAGTGCACTATCCACTAGACTATCGAGGTCGTCGAAGCAAATAACAAGCAAATGAAATTAAAAAACACTTGGCTTGTGTAAAAAATTTAGCGATTGAAAAATTTAATTTGCTTGTTATTTGCTTGTGTTTCGTTTAGATCACAAGAAGTTTCACTTCTACCTTGTGTTCGTTAATTTGGGTAATCCAAACTAAACACACAAAATAATTTTTTCTTAGCTTTTTGATTGATCAATCAAAAAAGCTTTTCCTAATATTCTTTATCCAAAATATGGTTTTTGTAATTTTGCCATTTTATTCTAGTCTGATCTACTCTTTTCACACAAATTGTTTTTGCCGTTTTTTGGTTGATGAAAACCCAGATGAAACTCGCAACGAAAAATTTTTCGGAAAATATTTATAGACACAATGTTTGAGTCCTGACAACTGAGTTGTAAATTTTGCTTATATAACTTGTATAAAGTTGGTATGTTTCGAAATTCTTATGGTAAGTAAAGTTTATTACTTTTGTTACGGCAATAGTGTGATGGGACAGCCGGCAAATGCTCAACATATTTTTTTTTAAATATCTAGTTTTTTCGCATCAGTTTTGTTGTAGGTTGAGTGTTTCCTTCTTTTTTTTATCCGCGCTGATGTTTATGACTTCTGATTTGGCTATTGCATAACGAAGAGTTATTTGTGAAATGCCAATTGAAGGCGTGTAAGTCTAAATGGTCTAAGAGCCAATTTTTTTTTTAGAAGATACATTTGTTAAGCCTAATATAGGTTAGGTTGGAGTGGCTGTCGAGAGATACACTTAGGTCTGAACGGCCCATTGTGATACTACATAGTTAGACCAACAGTTTAACGCCGATTCCGAACGACGGTGTGGCAATTTTTTATCGGCTTTGTGGTTTTGCCATTACCAACCAAGGTGTGTACTTGTACACTATCTTATAATTCTCATACACTTCATATTGATAGTGAATATAAGAAAATAATGAAAATTAACCACCATACGAAGACGGGAATCGAACCCGAACCTCCCAGATGAAAGTCTAGTGCACTACCCATTAGACTATCGAGGTCGTCTAAGCCTAATATGATTGTAAAGGTTTTTATATATAAAAAAAAAAAAAAAAAAAAAAAAAAAAAAAAAAAAAAAAAAAAAAAAAAAAAAAAAAAAAATACGGGAATATTTGCTTTGAGTCTAAATCCAATACAAATTGCAGCCGTTTCATTTATATTTTTTGTTATATTCCCGTTCAATGTTTTTGGTGCTTAGGCCCTTTAGACTTACAACCCTTGAATTGTTTTCAGTAAAAACTGTTGGCAAACTTTGATTTACTTTTCCTGAAATCTAATGTTATACTCGCAAGACACAGTCTTCACGTTACTTGGTGCTCTTTTTTTTCTACATTCTTATGCTTAATGCAGGAAAGAAGCCAATCTTTTTGTCGGTTACCACTTGCCATTTCCCAATAATGGTTTTGAACATTCACTCGATTTTCTTCAGTAAAATTTTCTGAGCACGAATTTCCACACTTTTCATCTTGACATGGATTTTTATTTAAGACTTCACTTTGTAATTGTATTTTTTTTTTTGTTAAGGATTTTTTTCTTTTGTCCTTTTTTCATCGTGTTCCATCGATGTCTCAGTATTTGATTCATTCGAAACAGTTTCACTATAATCAACAATTTTTGTTGTTGCAGTGAAATTTTTCTATAAAATATTGCATTTTGACAACAATTTAATAAATATTTAATGTTATCATACCTTTTGCGCCATGATTCATCTGATTTTTCATCTGAAATTCACCACTCATTTTCTTGTCTGACATTTAAAATTTTGTGGAATGGTGCTCAAGTTTTATTTGCGATCAAAAAACAATTTTCGAAAAAATGGCGCTTACGATAATTTCGCGATCATGGCTCGATGTTTTTAGTTGTATGGGCACTCGTAAATTATGGAAAAGAGATTTAGCGCTTTAAATGTACGTAAGAGCGCTGCAATAAATCACTTGAATATCTGTCATCAAGTTTTTTAAGTTTATGTGAATTTGCAAAGTGCCAAGTAAATACTAAATGATGATATTTATTTTATATTGTTTTTTGAAGGGAGAAAATTGCGATACAAATTTTTTAAACGAACACCTGTATGCTACTTAATTTTTACAAATGTCAGATATTATTTCTTCCAAACTTTTATTGCCATGCCACAATTATTGAAAAATTCTTCATGCATAAATGCTAAATGTAAACGGAAAAAAAATCGTAAAGCACTAAAATAAACAATAAATCTTAATTTATATGCTGAACGCTTTCTCTCCCACTTCCTCTTTTGCACGGGCGTTTTTTTTTTCTTTAGTTTTCTTAAATGTCTAAATTAGTTTTGGCACAGCAACTTATTGCCATCAAGATTTGTTTTCGTGCTTCAGCTTCTCCTTCAACTATTGCACCCACCAAAAAAAAAAAAAAAAAAACAAAGATAAATTTGTGTGCAAAATCATAAAATTTTAAATTGTGTCACCAAAAATGTTTTCAACTTTTACACGTCTTCTATTTTCTTACCGTAAAACAGCTGGTGCTGCTGTTGGAGCTGGGGCTGGTTCCTGCTGCTTCATACTACTGACTTTCCCTCTCTCTTTCACATACTTTCTTCGCTCTTTAGTTTATGTTTCCTTGCTTCAAGCGCACAAAAATATGCAAACATTTTCTTTAAGATTTATTATGATATTTTCATGCATATTTCGTATCCAAAAAAAAAAGAAGAAGAAAATGAGGAAATAAAGCAAAAGCAGGAAAAAAATAACTACACTTTTTTGTATATTTGCAACAGCGAATTTAACGTCAAGGAGGGAAGGGGGAGGGCGGGATTGGAGAGAAACCCCTTTTTTTTCGATAAATATCTCAACCATTACGATCCCTACTTTTGAAATAAAATATTTTTTGAAGAAACGAAAAGGCAACAAATACTCCCTTCCCCCATCTTTAACCTAAGGTTTCGCTAATGTAATTATGAATAAAGTAAAAGTATATATAACAGGATAGATTAAATTACATGGAAGGAATTTCCTAAACTTAAGCTTAGAAATATACCATACTTTCATCGGCAGGGTTGCTCAAAATTTCAAGTAGATCAACTTTATCGCATAGTTTATTATATTCGACCCACAAAAAAGCCATCGTTCTCATCGTTCCAATTCGGAATATAGGGCTTAAAAATTACACTCTCACCTGGAGATACGCAACCAGCGGTTTAAAAATATTTGGAGTGCGCGAGCTAATAAACTCTAGATCTCGCAGGTGTATAGGAGTACCGTCTGAACGTTGGAGTTTTTTTTTTTTAATTCTGTTTCACTAGAAATGTTGTTAGATGAAATACCAGATAGAGTTCAAGGTTTGATATGCTGCACGACCCGTTTTTTAGCCACATATTTATATGATTACCTAATCTCCTGAATTAACAGTTAAACTAACCGAGGTAGCAGAAGCATGATATAATATTGGCTTCGATGTTATTTAATTGCGAGCGTGAGAGGTTTTTAGTATTGAAAATACTAGTCTTATAAAGGTTTTATTTTGGGACATTGAGAAACTCCAGTTATATCTCCGCTTGAAAGATATTCGTGAACAATGGTTGGAATTTCAGTCTCAGACGGCCTACCACACCATCGTCCATGTTAACCGACTCCCCGCGGTAGCTCTATCTGTCGGCCACAGCGCTACCGAATCACCGGTCATCGCGGAGAAAAACTTGATTGTCCAGCGTTGGTACTTAATCGGTGAACATTGGTTCTATATTACAGCGGCCAGCATCAGTACTACATCACAGCGGCCATCATCGGGACTATATCACAGCAGCTTACCTCGCAGGTACCAAGATTAGCTCTACATGACCAAGTCAACTTCGGCACTACATGACAATGACTAGTATCGGCACTACATCACAACAGCCACCATTGGCATGTCATCTGCATAGTCTAGATTTCCAATCGTCCTGTGTACACCTCAAGTAATTTGTATATTATTCGGCATCATCCTTGCCGCATCATCGACAATTGGCATCTTTGTAGATTTCTACGATCAATGCAGTAATTTTAACACAATATATATAGTTTTGTGGTGGAGGATATCAAAGGCCTTCTCGAAGTTGATATAACTGAGTTAAAGGGGAGATCGCCACTCCACAGATAGGTCTACAGCGATGCATAGATGTTCGGTGGGAGCAAAAGCCAATATGCAATGATATTATTAATCATGCTCCGAAAAGTTATTCAATTCTAATTTTTAAATTCTAAAACGTCGTTTGGCAAATTGGTAATAATCTCCTTTTTGATGTTCACTGGCACCACCTGTGTGGTCTAAAACGTGCCAATAGTAATTCGAACAAAGAGTGGCGACGATGGAGACGGGGCCCATTTTTAACAGTTTCGTGAAGGTCGGACCCAGTGCCTTGCTTCTCTGTAGAGCAATTTCCTTCACGTTTGGGCAATCTGCAGATATGTATGTGTGTCCCTAGGCACTTAATGACTGAAGCCAGTGGCGTAGCAATAACCGGTTTTGGGGGTTAGGTTATTCGGAGCCCCGGCGGTATAGGTGCCCCCCAAATTGTAGGCTATCAAATTAAAGTTGGCAGAGATGTATTTGTTTTCAAAATTTTATGATGTTTTTGGAGCGAATGTTCAATGCCCAAATTGTATCATTGGGTTAATTAGTATGTGCACAAGGCGAAACTTGTGATAATCGAGAAGCTTTAATTTTGTTTTTGACAATTCCAGTTACAGTTGCTGCGGCCGAAAAAATAATTACGCAAAATTTCCCTGTGTGTGTGTTTTGAGGTTTTGGCCAGAAAATGTGGGAATTTTACCCATAGTGCACTAACTGGAGCACTCGCAAATGGAAGCTACGCTCTTTGATGCTGTTATTATTATTATTATTATTATGTTTGGGGATGTGCACCGCGTCCTATAAAAACTATTGTGCCCCCTTCCAAGATTATAGTATTCTTACAGGCCCTATAATTCTTAAAGAGTTATAGTATTTCTGTAAGTCCTATTTCTGTAATAAATTTTAGTATAAAGCCTATTTCCAGTCGTTTCAGCATGCCGTCTGGTATTTGGTAATCTCCCAGGAACCTTTTCCGGCTATGCATTAGCGCTGGACATTGTCCTAAAATGTGTTTTGAAGTTTCGGTTTCCTCCCCACAAAATCTACATGACTCATTGTTGCATATTCTCAGTTTTGCCAGGTGATTATTCAGCCTGCAGTGCCCTGTCAGAATACCTGTTATGATTCTAAGGTTCCCTTTTGTTAAATTCATACAATCATTAAATCTTTTTAGTTTATGCGTTCCTAAAAGAGATTTTGATTGCTCCATCCCTGGTAGATTATCCCAGTATGATTCACGTAGTTGTTCCTCTTCTTTATTTAACAGTATGGTTAGAGACCTTTTTCCCATTTCACAGAAGGGTTCGGGTCTTACAAATGGGGTTTCTGCCCCCTTTTTTGCAAGTTCGTCTGCCTTCTCATTTCCTTTTATTCCTACATGGCCTGGAACCCAGAGTATCCAGACCTTGTTCTGCAGGCCAAGCATATTAAGTTTCTTAAGGCTGTCCCTAACCATTTTAGAGTTTACCTGGTAGGATTCGAATGCCTTGATAGCCGCTTGGCTGTCAGTTAAAATTGCAATGTTCTGGTTACGATAGTTCCGCTTGAGGTTAAAGTGAACACACCTATCTATGGCGTATATTTCCGCCTGAAAGATACTGGTGTATTTACCCATGGGCTCGAAATATTTTATCCTTGGCTCCTGCTCCTTCATCAGTTAGAGACCCGTCTGTATACCAGGTTATCATTTGTTGGTTTATATTGTAGGTTTCAACCATTGGTGCTGTTAACGTCATTCTAGAGTATATTTATTTTCTCGTCCTTGAATGTTGTGAGCTCGCCGTGCTGATTCTTAATCTTCTTCGACAATTCGCAGTTTTTTTTATCAACTGTTCGGTCGTTTTGTAGAGATAGTAATTTTAAACAAAACCAACAATTTGAATGTAACCGGAAACGGAAAAAAGAATTTTTCGTTTACATACATATTTATGGTTAACGCGTGATTAGCGTTGATAATTTTCACCAAACAAACAATTGAAACAATATTTCAGCTTTTTTTAATGTCACAGCTGTCGTTGCTGCGACTGCTGGTTGCTCCTTTTTTTTGGGGTAATTGTTACTTAATAATGTGTGTGTACACAAAAAAAAGCAACAAAATCAACCTCTCCAACACTGCAAGGAAATATACGATGAGCATAAATTGTCAAAAATGTTGTCGCACAAATTGTTGTGCAACAACAGCAGAGCATGTCATAATATGTTGGCAACATTCAAACCCACAAACATTTTGTGGTTTTATTTCATTACAATGAGCAAGAGCATGAGAACGAACATGAGCATGAGCAAAGTATGAGAGCACTAGATGCGTATCCTTCGCATAAATGTACGAATTATTCTTTGATCGTTTGCGACATTCGCAGTAACAGTAGCAACAGCACCAGCAATGGCAACAGCAGCAACTCTGTGTGCAATAAAACAAATGTCACAATTGTACTTAATAAATATGAAAAGTGTCATAAATTTAACCCTTTTTATGATGGCGATTATTATTATTACTATACCGAGTTGCAAGTAGCTGAGCTGCTGCTGTTACTGCTTCTTGGTGCTTTAATGCTGGTAATAGCGTTGCAGCAATGAAACTGCTACTATTTTGAGGAAGGGAACGTAATTTGTACTATTTCAATGTACCTAACTACTCATATTTATATGCTTTCACTTCATCTTCTTCCATCTCTATCTTGTTTTCAATACATTTTTATATATTTTTTTTTTGAGTTAGTGTTATTAATTTTATGATATGAAATATGAAATTGTTAGTGCGGTTTTAAAAATATTTCACAAATATTTTTTACTGCGCCCTACATACTTTACTCAAAAGGAAAATTTCATAAAAATTTTCCAAGTACACTTTGTTAAAATGAATTTCGCTTTATAGTGTACACAAAAAGTACACAGTACATACGGAGGGACAAACAATAGTTCGCTAAGTTCACAAAAAATATAAATTTCGCATTACTCTTGGAGATTTTTTACATAGCAATTATTTCCCATCTGGGATTCGAACCTAAAGCAACTAGACTGGCCACCGAGGTGACCCTAAACTTTTTATTTTTATAAAAACATGCGCTAAATTCGGGAAAGCTTGTGGTGAGCAATTTTTTCTTTGATCAGTGAGGTAAATCGATATAATTTGTCTTATTTTTACGGGCTTTTGTTGTTTTGCTCTATACCACGAGCTGCTGTTTGATTTCCTTGTGGAACCAAGCTTTATCACCTGTCACGATTCAATCAAAGGTGCCAAACCTAACGTTTTCAAATTTTTTAAGAAAATATTGTGCAAAACGAACATGCCCTCGCTTTTGACCGTCATTCAAAATTCGTGGAGCCCATACAGCAAATAATATTAATATTAATATTCAATGATCAATTTAAGCCTTCACCGAGGATACGTTCAAATTGTCGGTCGAAGATCTCGGGAAGCCTCCACGAAGACCATACTTCATGGAAAAATATGCGATCTGGAATCTGAGCGCAAGCGAAGGTACATTCATTCCACGTGCATTTTGGTAATCGTGGAAAATTTCTACTGGCTTGAGTTGATAACGAAATCTATAGAGAATAACAAATCGGATTTTTTGAGGCGTTGACGGTTAAATTTCTGCCGACCTTACATCAGTAATATTATTTCCATTCGTCTCTATTCTTACCAATCAAATGAAATTTTAAATAAAAAATATTGTAACATTTTTCTGAATCATATATAAGTTGATTAACTTTAGATACTTAAAACACTACTAAAACATCCTCAAATTAGAGAACTTTAGTTAGACTCCTCGTAAACAAAATCTTCGTATTCGAATGGGAGTCCACTCGCGCAGCGTAATGATAATTGGAAAAATATTCACCCCTAGGACCAGTATCAGAAATGTTTTATTTCAGTGGAATGAGACAGGGGGTTGAATATGCAACCCGCCAGTTTTTGGTTGGAAGCAATCTCGCTATCATTAAACATCAAATGTGGCTTGGTTGTGTCAATTACATAGATAATATTTCTTATTTATTGATCATGCCTGCAGTTAAAAGCTTTTTTTACTCTCGAAAGCAAGACAGATCAAAACATTTTCTTATAATCATCGATTTTCTGAGAAAATTTATGTATGTCTGGGCGCTTGGGCCTAAGTAGGCCCATTTAGAATTTAAACATTTAAACCTTTTTTGTTTCTGGATGAATCGACCTGAAACTCCATGGCTTCTTCCGCACAAAGAAATAAAATTTGTTTCGATCAAAATAAGTTGGATGAACAAAATTTTTTTTTATTGTTTCAACATCGAAAGTTACCCCCAGGGCCTAAATAGGCCCAGGTGTTTTTTTTTGTGTATTGCAAAATTTATAGCAAATTAAATTATTTTGAATTTGAGGTAATTTTGGGGTTTAAAGAAAATATATATTTAAAAAAATGTATGTATGTATGCATAAATACATGAACACACACATACAAGAAAATTATTGTCAAATCTATGTGTTTTCCTTATATACTCAATAATCTTCTGTCTGATCTTAGTCAAATTTGATGTAGAGATGCACTTGTATGTATGTCAAGTTGAGGGCGATAAAATGTGACCGTATCTCAAAGTGGACGCGTCATTTTCGCAAAAATCCAATATCTTCGAATATCATATCAAGCTAAAGTAATAAAATTTGGATCCGCTAGTCCATGAACTGGTGATCAATGAAATATATAAAAAATTATCTCTTTGAATCATTCTAAGCAATTTCTGAATTAAAATTTATAAGTATGTTGCCAAAAATTAAAATCACTTAACACAAATTGGTTCTTAATAATATTTTTCATATTGAATTTAACTAAAAATTACTTAATAGTTCCAAATTGGTATAACTCTAAGAAACGCTATTAATTTCAATTAATATTTCAATAAAAAAATTTTTTTGGATTTTAAAATGCAAAATTTTAAACTAAAATTAAAAAAATTTTCAAGTTTCACTTTGAACTCAAATTTCACAAAAACTCTCTAAACAAAGGGTCGACCCAAATTGCCTCCAAATATCACGTGTTATATCTAAATTACAACCAAAAATCTTTCACTAATTAAAACTATACAATTTTCCTAAATTTTGTAATTATGCAAGCGCCTCATTTGCTAGTAATTCATCATTCATCAATCCGACTTATATGCAAGTAGAAAAACGCATGTTGGTAATTCGGATCGATTTTATAATTAGCAAATTGTTTTCTTAGTATGCTTTCTAAAAAGGTGCTTATTTTTACCAACCTATAGCAGAATATTTAGTAAACAAAACCCTATATAAATTTTATAAATATTCTTACCAGCATAAAAGTTATAAATATTATAAGATTTGTGGTTTTCTTATTTCAATTGCTAAGGCTTTGTATGAAAATACTTTCACTCTTTGCGTTTTCACTCATTACTGATTAATTTAAAATAATTGAAATAAGTGTTGCATACCATTAGAAAGGGAAAATAATTCTTATGAGGAATTGTGGCGGATTCCGAAACGGCCGTCTGATTTGCCCGTCTCTATATACATTGTTGTTGTGATGACTACATTTGTTCATTATCCTGTTTATATATAACTTCAAATAACGAAATTGACATGAACTTAAGTCATGACTTTGAAAATTAACCTCTTGATTTAATTTTCATAGTCTCCTAAAAAACTATCATGAATTCCTATTCTTTTCGAAAAAAAAACAAATACTTAATTAGAAAAAATACCAAAGAAAAGTTATTAGCAAAACAAAATCGATCCGACTTATATACATCAATCTAAATCACCATCACTTACATTACATACGTCTTTTCAAAGCCCAAACTGTACACATATACATGCTAGAAACACATACCAAATGTAGGAGACCATGTTCGATACTAAGCGCACACCTGCCAGTACAATAACATGCTGTAATAGGCCATAACTATCGTTTTATTCACGAAGGTCTAATTAGACCTCGGAGTTTATGTTACCGCGAGGTGCTCATCCTAGGGTTAAAGCTCAGCGAGAAAGAAATTTTTAGGAAAGTCTTCTGGAGAAAGAGGAGTTCTGACGTGTTTTCAGTTCTCAGATTCGCCATGCTTGATATGGTTAGAGTTCGGCAAAATTAAAATGTTTTTCAAGCACTGACGTGGCTGAAATGAAATTTGCACACCGGTTATCGATAGACCATACCTAAAACTAGTTGGATAAAAAAGTATCAAAATAGGTCCAAAAGCAAAAAAAAGTTTCATTGAAAAAAGAGGCAAAAATTTATTACTTTTGATCCAATTGGATCAAAGTGGTAACACTGCCTACCGGTAGTTCCGCAGAGAGAGAGGGAAGAAATGAAGTAGGTGGTTTTAGCCGGTTGAAATTGGACATAACTGTAGAACAGATGTTGTGCGGTATCTATGAAGATTTCTTCCTTTCAACACACGTAAAAAAAGTGGGAACTCATCTGTATTTGATCATATAAAATGAACGTTACGTAACGCAGTCGATGACCCCTCACTCCCCCGTGTACCAGTTCGTAACAAATCATTATAATCAATTATCTACTTAATTCAAATGTTTTCCATTGAATAAGAGAAAAATTCTCTCAATATTCGTATAGGAAATATAAACTTAAAAGAGACACAGAGATCGATATGATTTCAATTGACCAATCACAGTCCATGGTTTCAAACTTACTCAATTTCCAATTTCCAATTCAAGAGTTTCACAATACATGTTTACTTCATAAATAAACTCCTAAATAAAAAGAATTAAGTACATACATTTAAATTTTTTGTGTTTGTTTGTCTTAAGGTTTATGAAGGAACTGCAAAAAGTTTTCTAATATATTTTTTGAACGTAAAGTATATATCATGATTGTTTGATAAAGTTTCTTTTGTCGTTAGTTACCCAAAGTTATAGTTAACTTATATATTCAATTATTATTATAACAATTTCTTTTTGCTGTTTGCTCCTGCTGATGCTACATCAGAATAAACCAATTTAAGTTTTTCTTATGAATTTCGTCCCAAACGTAAAGTAACTAATATTTAACTTGTGACAGATTTAAGCTGTCACACAAATACAGAAACACACAGACGCATACATACATATCATGAAAAACAACCGAAAAATCAAACAAACAAACAATAAAACATTTTGCAAACATTTTGCACAGATCTTTTGCGACTACCTATCTCGAAAAACAACAGCAACAATAACGAAAGTGACAAAAAAGAAACAAAAATCAACAACAAATACGTGTATGTTTATGTGTAGTGGAAGAAAACAAAAACTACAACTGAGAAACATTGAAAAAAATTTTCTGTTCTCTTACTACTCACAAAAGTTTTTAATCCCACCCATCAAATGCTCAGCGCTACTAGGCTGCGTTAATGTTGGTAGCTCTTTTAATGTGCTGCTGTTGTTGTTGTTTTTACTGATACTGTTGATATATCACCATATCATCGGTGTTGTTGCTGTCACACAAAAGTAGGCAATTGCATTGTATGTAGGATGTGTGTGCATTCAAATTGTATTCTCAACAACAACCACAATATTTAAAATGACAGCTGATAAGCGTTAAACAATATGACAGTTACTAGTGTCTCTTTTACCTCAATTCGAACTACAGTCTTCGAAATTCGCTTAGATGCAATCTTTTTTTATTACACTGTTCAACAGCCAAAAATGAGCAAAGACGGGACATGTGTACTTAGGGTAATGGGGGGGTCGTTGAGTCTGAATTCGTGGTCCGTTTTGCTCTGCTACGTCACAATTTTTTTATTGACATCAAAATTTTTAAAATTGGAAAAAAAATAATAATGCAGTTCATATTTTTTCATCAAAACATCCATTTTTACAAAAAAAAAAAATTTCGATTTTTTTTATTTTTCAACTTTAAAAAATAATTTTTTTTTTTAATTAATTTATTTTTTCGTAATTTTTTTCATCCTCGTTATCATCGTTCACTTTTATCTCGTGTTAGCTTAACCCAGTAATGCTTATCGGTGCCATATAGCACCTTGTCGCTGAGCCGTTCCTGAGCCAGGTTCAAAAATATCTTTTTTCTTAACTTAACTAATTATGAACATAGCTTTTAACAAGAGAAGGATTTATTTTTCAATTTTAGATTTTATTCAAATTTGTCCGAAGATGTTTTATTTTAGGTTAATACACGCTGGATTCCATTTTTGCACACATCGCGATTTTCAGAAACACTAATCGGAAACAAATAGTTTGTACAAAAATAAAACCGGTGAGACAGCCTACTCAAGCAAGCTTCGAAATTTAGCAACAAAATCTAAATTAATTTTTTGGATTTAATTGTTCAAGAACACATTAAATTAAAGTCAGTTTTATACTGCTCTGCCTTTGCAAAGTTGCAACGGCTTTTTACAGCGACGACGAAAGTAGGGTTGTGGAGACGTAGTTTTGCAAATGCAGTGGCTTTTAAACATTCTAAAAACGGTACAACTTATGCTGCTTTTGTTGCTTTCTTTCTCTAACTACATATTGAACATCTTATTCAAGTACGCCAATCGAATTCTTACATACATATCGTAGCCTGAGAATTGATTTGGCTTATCACGGTGCGTTTGGACCAGTTTTAATTGAAAGGTCTTTGCATATGGGGTTTTTGTTTTTATTATTGTAGTCTGACACCGCACGAACGAGACAAAAAACAAAAAAAAATCCCCGGGGCCGTTTTTTTTTTAAAACGCGCTCAAATCCCGTGAGCAATTGCGTTTGACCTTTCTTTGTCCTGTATCTCAGATCCTAGATGAGATAGAATTTTGGTTTTCAGCAATCTAGTCGGCCAAAAAATTCTGTACAAAAATGCTTATAACAAATTTTTTCCTATCTGCCCTACTTCTCTAGATATTTTGGAAAATCTGAAGAAAAAAAAATGAGAAACTATATATGTTAATAATTTAAGAACAAAATAAATCCACTTTCTTTTAAATAAAAATTAACAAAATCCATGAAAACGTAATAAGTATGGTATGCCAAGATTTGTTGCTTTTGTTTTGCATAGTACTGTACATATGTGTATATTATAACATAGAAAGTTTGATGCACAAATCCTTTCTTCTATGATTTATGTATAGTAACAGAAAATAGTAGTAAAAAAGTAGTAGAAATAAGAATAGAAAAATTCCACAGACACTGAAAACAAAATTCGTCGTTTTAATCATAACACGAAACCATTATTAAAACATAGGGACTATAATTATTGTTGCACAGTGTTATTCAGACTTGCAGGAGATCCGAGAAGTTCTTCTGGCTCTCTTATAATCCGATAAAAACTGATGGTCTACTGAGGCAGAATCATAAGCACCCTAGTACAATTAAGAGGTTTTGAGAAAGGAGGTTAATAGAAATAAAATAAAACACTGGCTTTTGGAAGATAACCGCATTTAGTTAAATTTATTTTTTCCCAAGAGGAGCTCTGGAAGTATATCAGTTCAAAAAAATAGAAGTTCTTAGAAGTTCCTAGAAATTTAAATTTTTTTTTTTTCATTTTCTTATAGCTATATTTATCAGGAATCACTGTGCCAAAGGATTTTTAATACCTCATTATGTTCGTTTTTTTAGAGCACAGTAGTGTCTCTTTATGTGTTCTTAACTTTGAACACGTTCTTCTCAAAATTACTTTATTTTACACTTATATCAACATTACTGTAAGCCTATTCATTTAAATTAGCTCAAATTTGGACAAAATGTTCAAAACGCTACTGAAGTACAACCAGAATTTTTGGTTAAAATTGGCAATTTTATTACCATTTTAATCCCAAAAAATGGTAAAATTACAGTTTTTTGAACTGCCGCCATTTTGTTTCTATATATGGAAGTTTTGGTTCGGCCAATAACTATAATCATTCATATAGATTACGAATTTTTTTATTTTGTTTTTTGTTTTTTCAGAACCCTGCCACAAGTGGAAGCACCTTTTTTTTTTAGAAAAATCGCAATATTGATAAATATGTGTCAAAACAATTTGAAATTGTGAATAGTTAATAAAAGAACTTATTTTTGTTATCCAATTAGTGTAAAAAAAATTCGTGAAAAAACTTGTTTTTTTTCCATCTCTGGATTGCTAAAGCCCCTTAAGAGCAGAAAAGGAAGTTTTTAGCAAAAAGTAACTCTTTTCTTTTAGAAATAAGAAAAGAAAAAGTATAAGTCTTCAAAGACTTTTAAAAATGATAGTTTTCTAAGACTTTTAAAAATAAGAGTCGTCAGAGTCTTTTAAAGATAAATTTAAAAAATAAAAGTCCTTAAAGACTGTTACAGATTTACTTTTAAAATAAAAGTTTGTGAGTAAGTTTCAATTAAAAATAAAAAAGAAAAGTTATCTTAAAACTTTTATTCCTAAACACATCACTTTAAACTCTTATTTTGAAGACTTTTTATAAAAGTTATAAGAATTGCATGCTATGGATTTTACTGACAAAAGTTTTCTTTATCAATTCGTATGGAAAAGGACAATTGTCGTATAGTTATACTTATTTTTAGCTCGAAGATCACGTTTTTCAAAAATTTTGAATCACAAACTGAAAAAAAGTTTTGAAGTTTTGAGAAACCACAAGTTTCTTTTGGTTTTGCTTACATCAATAATTTTCTCTCAAAAAAAAAAAACTATCGAACACAATACGAATGGATGTGAAAAAATTCGTCAAATATACCCTGTATCCCGTGCAAAGTATGTATGTTGTATAAAAAGAAGTTTGCAGCTAAACAAATTTCGCTGACTGTGCGAATACTCTCACTCTCTCTCATTCACTTCGTTCTTTCTATAGGTACACTCCACCCACAATTTACCGTACGATTTCTGACCGCAAGCACGAACGAAAATGTGGAAAAAAACAACAACAACAAATTGATGTGTGAGGGAGTGGATTGGGAGTGTGAAACCATGGAAATATACTATTCTTTATATGAATGCACTATGGCGTGTTGTTTTTATTAGTGTTCTTTTTTTGCAAGGGTGGGAATGGGTGCTGTTGTTCTTTTTGTGTCACGTGATAGTTATAGAAGCACGTATGTAACTATGTCAGTCTTTCGTGTTTGCGAGGTTAACATACGAAAACAAATATACAGAGATCTCTTCTCGTATAAGTAAACAGGTGTGATTTCATTGCTCTTTTTGCTGGGTTATTCAAGTTGGTTGTTGTTGTTATTGAATCTTTTGAGAGCAAACTTCCATAATTTCGTTTATTTTTTTTATCACACTTTCTATTTTTGTCACTTATAATATATGCGCTCACACAATTTTCATGGATCACTAAATTTTGTATGGAATGTTTCAATTAATTCTGAACGTTTTCTTGCATTTATTTGCTTACTTGTCCTCGTGGTGCGCGATGTGTACTTCGAATTACAAAGCAAATAAGTTAATAAGAACAAAACTTTTGTGGTTTTCTTGATGCTTTTTCTAAAATAAGAAACTTCTCAACTAACTACTGTTTAACGAGTGTGTTTGTAAGTAAATATTTAAAATCTAATCAAATGAAACTTACAATCAAAACTTTAACGTTTTTATACGCACTTTCTGAATCACACTTTCCTAACCTCAATTTTCTTAACCGTACTTCCTTTAAAACTAACAAAAACAACAACTACAAAAAAGAAAAATCACTTCCTCTACGATGCGCAGCGCTGCGCTGTCACCTGCCAAAACAAATAATTACAAACTGATGAAAAACAAAGAGACAAAATAAGGTTTCAACTTACGTAAACCAAGAGCTGGAGCAACAGAAAATACATTAAGAAAACAGCAACTACAAACTTAAACTACAGCAACAACAGCAACTATATCATTCAAATTCGAAACACATTTAAACACAAATCTCAATGAAATCTTTTGTGTGCGAGGTTGGCAAATTCTATGTATTGTTACCAAAAACAACAACAACAACAACATTGCAACTGAGCAGTACATGCGGTTCAAATAAGCTGCAAGAAGCCGCCCTCTGCACTCTTTATCTCTTTTGTATCTTTGTTTCATTTTTTGTCTCTCACTCTCTTTCTCTCTCTCTCTAATTCGAAAGTAAGTTTTGCTAAAACTTTTCTTTGATGCGCTTATGAGTAACTAACTATTTGTGTGTGTGACTTTGTGCTCCTCTTAGTGTGTGTGGCTTTTCAGATTCATGAGTACGTACGTGTTTGTTGTAGCTTTTATATTACAGTGTATGTGAGTGTGTTTCAACAACAGCACCATCATGAGAGGACGAAATATGGAAGAACAGTGAGGGAACATTCACATCCCCCAAGTTCCACCTGTATAATTAAGTTTAGAAACTAAGCCAAAAACAGTAGAGAGAGAAAGCCACACTAAAGTGAAAAGTAAATTATGGTGGAAACAATAGTAACAGCAATAGCAACAACAAACATTTTGTGCGTTGAGTATCTTCTCATCTTATTCTATTTGATTTGACTGTGCATTTTGAAGTGTACACTTAAAAAATAAACTTAAATGAAAAATACGTAACGCCAATCACGACACTCGATTACAATTCTTCTGTGAATGGTTTCTGTTTAGATGATCTCAGCGAACTGAAAATTCGTGATTGTGAATCCAAAGCCACAGATAGAGATATATAGAGGAGAGGTTTATTGAAGCACAGGAACATGGAAATTTAACGCCAACTAAGGAACTAAAGTAAAGTTAGTTGCTCGCTTTTGAAAAAATACCGCACATATGTACATAACTTGGAAAAGTGTATAATGGCGAATAATGGTAGAATTAATGGAATTCGAATGAGAAGCAGCAGAAAGAGTAAGTAAGAGCAATTTTGAATTCATAAATCGCGCCTTATGTGTTGGCACAACTGTCCGACATAATTAAATGATACTATCTCAGGCAAGAGCAATTCACTTTTCCCCCCAATATTTTTCAAAAACAAAGCCTTATCACGAACTTTAACCCTAGGATGGGCACCTCTCTGGGAGGCGGTAACATAACTTCTGTGAGCGCGATTTATTATTTCTCTTGTTTTATTTAATTTTCCATTTTTATAAAAAAAATACATTTAATGCAATTATTTAAAATTTTGTTTTCATCCGTTTGTTTAATGTAAATATCACCCTGTTGTTTTGTGTTATGACTTAACGAGCATTTTCGATTTCGATAAACGTTATCGATCTATGCTTTCGACACGTGATGAAAGGCAAAATCATCTATCGAAAAGTATACCCGGATTTCCACTTAAATCACTCTTTCTTTTGCTCTGTGGATTTAAACGAGACAAATGGTATACATATATCTAATTTTTTTAAGTGAAAAAAGAGAGAAAAAATTCTTAGATTTTGGTATAAACTAATTTACATTCCAACTAAATACAATTAAAAATAAAACCTCAAATAGTTTGTTTAAAAAAATAGTGAAAAATATATCTAAATTGTGAAAAGTTACATCGTGTAGGGTAGAGTCCTAAAAGGCCATACCAAATCACTCGCATTCGAGTTTATGATCAAACATCGGCTTGGAATAGTTGTCCACCACACCACGCATGCACCGAATTAATTTAAAATCATATCCTGAAGATTATTTCAATTTTTTTTAAGCTACATTTTTTTCCAAAAGGATTTCCTGTTATACACAATTTGATAAAAATACAAGTCAATACAATCTTCAGTAGTACAGTCATTCATCAATCCCACTGAATCCACCTAAATCTCTTCAAGATTAGCTATGTTTTATAGCACCACGTGATGTTTAAACGAGCTACCAGTCAAGAAATTGTATCCTAATACGAAAAAAAAGAGGGGTTTAAGATTTTAAAATTTTTAAATGAATGTTACAAAATCTTAAAGCTACCTAAAGAATTATAAATCTTAAATCTACCTCATTATTAAATTTCTAACAAAATCTTAAATTTACATAAGCCTTAAATCTACCTTATTATTAAATTTCTATCATAAATCTTAAAATTACCTAGTTTATACTAGGTAATTTTATTTTGTTATACTACTAATTATTTTTTTTTTATAAAACTCTTTAAAATCTAAAACAACAAAAAAGTGAAACTAAAACTAAATCTAAAACTTAAAAAGCAATCGAAATATTTAAAATTTTTTTTTTTTACACCGCCACTGCTTGCTCTGTGTGTCATTTTAATTTTTGCTTAGCGAGAGCACCAACAAAAAAAAAAAGGTGAAAAAGTAAATAAGAATAAAAATCTATGCATTTATTAGTGTAACTACAATTTTATTCCAGAAGATCCAGAAGAGCTACACTAGCGTCAGGAGTTCATTAAAATTCACTCATTGAACAAAGCATTGCATTCATCATTGAGAGTGAGAGAAAGAGAAGACATTAGTAATGGCATTTCTCAGAATTATCTGCATACACAAATAACAAAACAAACACCAACGCGTAGTTTGGTTCTCTTTTGATATTGGTTTTTTCATAAAGAGATTTCTTGACCAAAAAAAAAAAAATAGCTCCAGTTACTGGGGCCTTACCGACTAGTATCTATTTATTAACCACTTAAATAGAGCATAAGGATTTGTGTTTGTAAATAGATAAAATCCAATTAACCACCGACCAGTGTTGCCATATTTTTTTGGGCAAAAACTGTAAAAAGTAAAAACAAAAATTGTATTTTGGAAAAAAAAACTGTAACCTACAAAAACGAAAGAAACAAAACTAGAATTTTTAATTTGAAAAATTTTTCAGTCTCTTGTCCAGTATTCCACCACACATTCAAAATTTAATGGGTCCAAGAATATATTAGTTTCCACATGTTTGGGAGATGCTATGCTTTCTTGAACGGGGCAGAAATTTTAAATCCTATAGCTTCTGGGAAAACTAATACAATAATGGAGCAAAATTTAGAAAAAAAGTTCGCTGATTAGGCATGATTCGGAAATAAAAAACAAACCAACATACAAATGTTGTATTAATATTAAACCAGTTCTTATAACACTTTCACCAAAAAAAAAAAAAAATTAAGTTTGATTTGCGTTATTTACCATAACGACAACAACAATCAGCCATCAGACTGTTTTTGTTTGAAAAAAATAGCGTTTAACTGGTGTCAGATTCTACTCGCAAAAATGCTCTGAAATAGTTAAAATTAGTTTATTTAAATAAATATGTAATAATATTAATAAAATAAAAAAACTGATTCCTTTAAAATTTTGTAAAATAAGTCGATAAAAAATGAAACAGATTCATTTAAAAATGTATAAAATAAATATATGTTATTATTAATAAGAAACACGAAATAACATTCTTTTTATGACTAGTTAAAAAATTAAGTGAACATTCCTGGGTCCGATTTTTTGAGTAGTCATAGTTCATCAGTAATCAATACAACAATTTTAAAAGCTCTCAAAATAATTTTATCAAATTTCTTGTACATTTCTCTTGATGCCACAAAATTTGTTCAATTTTATAATTTTTTTAAGTAAGTCTTTTGTTCTTTTCAGCTAATTTTCGATTTTTAGTTTTGTTAGTATTAATTTGGGGAAATATTCTTTCCACAATCGCTACTTGCAAGTGCTACTCTGAAATACAATTACATCTTCATGATCTGCATATTATTGCAAAAACTGTAAAAACTCTAAAATTGGGGAATAAACTGTAATAATTGAGGGAAATCTGTAAGATTGCATGCCGACCAAAAAAACTGTAATTTACAGATAAATCTGTCAATATGACACCGCTGCCACCGACGCATCTCATCACCATGTAAGTGATTAATCAATTGCTCTTACTTAATATTAGTACACGTACTCTTTTACTTTAATGCTACTCTCTTTCTTTTTAAGATCCGTTTATATGCAGGGTTGCCACGGCCTAAAAAATTTTGTAATCAAATTCTTCTAAAAATGTTAACAATTTGAAAAAAAAAGTAAACAGACATGTATAGTAGTAATAAGACAGGAAATGCTTATATAGGGGTGATTTAAAATAAAATTGACCCGTGGTTTAACTCCATCCGGAGCCAACAAAATTTTTTTTTTAAACCAGATAAATATTGTTTTTAAACTTTCTTGGCTCCACATGGAAGCCTAATGTAATTACAACCGCAAACGATTCCACTATTTACTTATGTAGAATTAATGGCTTGGTTCCAATGCAAAAATTCTGTATATGCATTTTTCTTGGAAATATGTGTCTAGTAGGTCATTCTAATGTTCTAGGACCAGTAGTTTAGGGGCTGAAGCCCCCTCCCTCCCAGAACCTGACAATCTTATAGTAAACAGTCATTTTTGAGAAATCAAAAATATTTAGATTTTTCCAAAAGAAGCCATCAGCAGTGAAAAGTATATACTTTCAACAAACGAAAAACTTTAGGATTTAAAATAACTTTTCCGTTTTTGCCCGTTTTTGATATGAATTCTGGTTTGATTGTAAGTCCGAATTTTGTTTTATTTTAGTTTGAGTTTTAATCTGAATTTGGTTTAAGTTTAAATCAATGTTTGCTCTAAATTTTGATGTGCTTTCCTGAGTTTGCTGACCAGCGTTTGATCTGATTTCTGGTATAAATTTTGGTTTGATTTTAATTTGTATTTAGCGTCTTTTTAGCCTCAGTCTTAATCTAACTCTTAGTTTAAGTTGTGGTTAATATAGTCAGAATTTGGCTTGATTTTGATCTGAATTTCGGTCCGAAATCGGTCTGAATTTTATTTTAAAATTTGGTCTGGAATTTCGGTCTAGTTTTTGTTTAATTTAAGTTAAAATTTTTTGATTCAAATATTTTTCAGATATTCCCACTAGTTTTTGGTCTGAATTTTGGGTTACTTGCGTTCGGTACTTAGTGTCCTTTTGGCCTAAAGTTTTATCTAACTATTGGTCTGAGTTGTGGTCTATATTTTTTTTTTTTAAATTTTGGAATGAATTTTAAAACTGATTTTGGTTTTGATTCGGTCTGAATTTTGGGTTTTTAGTCTGAGTTTTGACCTGAATTTGAACTCATTTTGGTCGATTTTTGTTGGAATTTCGGTCCAATTAGTGGTCTTAACATTGTTTTTTTTTTTAACCGGGACCGCGTGTACGGATCTCGTTGAAATTTAAAATGTATTGGTTTTTTGGTCAAATTAAAACATATTTACATTTTAAGTAATGTATAACTGGCTTAAAGAACGTATTTAATTATTCATAAAAATTAAGTGCTTGGTTTTGGAGTTGTGAGATCGTAAACTCACCACCAGGCCGATATTAATATTGATATCGATGCTAAGAGTGAATGAATATATATTTTTAAATTCGTTTAAAGTACTATCCAAATCAACTGTTATTTAAATATAATTTCTTTTTGGGTTTTTATTTTGACCAAAAATGATTCAAAAAATAGAGATGTATCAAATTTTTAAATCAAAATTTGTTCTCAAAGGTAATTAAAATTTCCTTCAAATTGTTTTCTCAAAATGGATCATTTAACAATATAAATCCATCAGCAAAGTCATAATCAACATTTTGATCTGAATTTGGTCTCATTCTGATCAAGATTTTTGATCTGAATTTGGTTCTTTTCTTGGTTTGAACTTCGATCTGAAAAAATTATTTGAATTTTGGTTTGAAATTTGGTCTAAATTTCCGCCTAAATTTCTATCTGATTTTAGTTTGAATTTCGGTCTCAGTTTGTTCCAGTTATCTTTTAACTTTTGACCTGTATTTGATAAAATGTTTGGACTAGTTTTTGGTCTAGGTCTGGGTTTTGGTCGATAGTTAGTCTGATATTTATCTTTTAATTTAATAAAATCAGCGCCCCAACCCCTCCAAACCCAAATCTTAGAACCGCCACTGTCTAGGACCTTTCATAATTTTTAACAAGACACATTTTCTCCAAAAACAGTATAATAGTTTTTTCAACAGTGTGTTTTTATCTACCATTTATGGAAAAAGTGGGTTTAAAATCCCATTTTCAAGAGGAAGGGTAAGAGTTGAAGGAAAAGTGTATATTATTTATTGTTTATCTCTTTGTGATTAACAACTTTGCATTAGACATAAAATTTGTATCTGCTGAAATAAACAAAGAAGATCCCATTTTTCCGACTTCAGGTCATTGTGGGAGAACCAGATGTGATGGAGAAAAACTCTGTACGTTGTTGTGATCAGCGATCCAAAATAACTATAAAACAGTTGGAAAATCTCTCGAAAATTTGTGGCCCAATGTAATTTTGGTACTACTTACATTTTTCATTCGATAACTTAGTGCTATCCATTCTTATCGAATGAAAAAAACGAAATAAAGGGGGTAATAAAAAAATTATGCCAATATATCAAAATTTCCTTGCAAATTTTAGTTCAAATTAAATTTAAAAAAAAAATAAACAAAATGAGAAAAAAGTACACGTGTGCTTACAAATAAGCAAAACGGCAGCCCTGTCTATCTGTAATTTCTTCTTTTTTTATACACTAATATTTTTTTTTTTGAAAGGTCGGATTATAGGGTAACCGCGTGTTAGTAATAAACAAAACTATAGTATTTCGATTGTTATATTTTTTTTTGGGGTTATTATAATAATGATATGGATCTGTTCATGTATCTTTGCTATGAAATTTATAAAAATGAAATTTTATATGTGAAATGAATAAATTGTAAGTAATTAAATCATGTGAGATAATGAGGTGACCCTTAGTGCTTTAATATTGGTTGGGCGTGGAGGTGAGATACGGCATTTCTCGATTGGTTGGGTAGGGCAGAGAAGAGAGACGTATAATTTATAGGTTCTTTTTGCATTTAATAAAGTTCATAATTTTAGTCCGCCTGCCAGTCATTTTTTGGGCATTTTCTAAAGGTTTTTTTTTAGTCCTGTCCGAGATTATTTTTGTTTTTGAAATGTGCATGATTTATTACCGATCCGGTGAGCTTAGACCAGGTTTCAACTAGCATGCACGGTCAGCCATACACAAATGGGACTCTATGACATCTCCTGGGCCGAATTAGGCCCACGTGAATAAAACGATAGATATGGCTTATTACAGCATGTTATTGGACTAGCAGGTCTGCGCTAAGTATCGTACATATATAAGTCAGATCGATTTTGTTTTGCTAATAACTTTTCTTTGGTATTTTTATAATTATTTCCTTTTCTCGAAACGAACGAGAATTATTTTATCAAGAAACAAAAAAGATATACATGTTTAAACTTAAAATGGGCCTAATTAGGCTTAGGTGCCCATCCTAGAGTTAACTAGAGGAGGCTAGAATTGCTTTTGATTAAGAATTTACAGTTCATATAGTAAAATATCGGTTTATCTTCCAATTTTTGGCCTATTCCAATAGTCGTGGTTGTAGACTCCAATCACCAAATTAATATACAGGACTGAAATATAATATTCTGGTAATTAAAATCTAAATGTAGAGCTAAATTATTACACCTTTCTCAAGAAACAGAAAAAAAGAAGAGTTTTCAATACCTTTTCATGCTCTCGATTTACTTCAGTGATAAATGCGCTGGAAATAGCTTCCCCATCAAGGGTTGTCTACAGAGGTACTATAGATGGGATGAAAATGCAAGGCATAGAAAAAAGTAAAAGACACTCTGGTAGAGCTCCAACATATGGCTTAAGAGATTTTGCGAAAATATGATTTAGATCAGGGGTGAACAGCCAGAAGCAGTGATGTCATTTTAGCGGTTTTCCCGCTAGATTTGGCGGTTTTTTAATCAAACACTTGAGATTCCCTCTAGCGGAAATTTTTACGGTTTTTTAAAATATCCGGCTTTTTTTTGACGTTTTTTTTTAATTTCTTTCTACGTTATACTCCTATATTATTAAAAATCGGAAGTTGTTTTTACTTTTACCGTATAAAGTATATGCAATTGAATGTTCAATACAAGTAGACCTCGCTTAACACGGAGGTTACGTTCTATGATCTTAAAAGACCTCCAAAAATTTTTTTTTTGGATTTTCCAGATATTTCTCCTAAACTTGGAGATGTTTTTCTTTTTTTCTTGTTTTTGCGCCAAAAACTGTCTAGTTCAGCGTTCTTTTTCGTACGCCAGTACATTCTGCAATACAAAAAATACATACAACGAATGGCAAAACTAATTTTTCAGCGTTCCTAATAACACTAGTTTACAAATAATTATTTTTTTCTGGGCAATGAACCCCACTATCCAATTCCTATGTAAAATTGGTCGCTGAGCCCGAAATCTATTTTTAATTCTATGGTGTGGTTCAAATTTCTTGGCAATTTACTTAATTGTGCCAAAACTATTTATTCAATCGAATTAATGTAACTAATGTATAACCGTAAGATGAAAAATTTTAATATCTTTAATTTCATATGCTGTTTCTGCAAATCGAGTTCCTCGTTTCCAAGATATATGTAATTATGTGGACAAACCTTTTTTGCTCAGATAAAAAAATTCAGCTGGCGATAACTCCAAAACCACACCGTAGAATTAAAAACGGAGTTGATTTTCGGGCTCAGCGACCAATTTTATTTGTTGGCTCTTTTTCAAATTGTGTTTGTTGTAATGGCTCTTTTAAAATACATGTATTTGTTGTATTTTATTATTTTACAACAAACACGAGAATTTTTTTTTTTTTAGGAGACTATGAAAATTAAATCTAGAGGTTAATTTTCAAAGTCATGACTTAAGTTCATGTCAATTTCGTTATTTGAAGTTATATATAAACAGGCTTAATGAACAAATGTAGTCATCACAACAACAATGTATATAGAGACGGGCATTGTTGTATTTCGAGCACACAAGAATTTTTGTTTGTGTTTTTCTCCTCGATCACATTTGTTGTTGTTGCCTCGTTACCGAAATCATTTAATTGCTATGAATATTTGTTGTTGCGGTCGCGCGGTAAGAATATTTGTTTTTGTTCTCCCATGTTATGTTCTTGCTGCCGAAATCAATCCATTGCCATGAATATGTTATGGCGCGCTAATATTATTTGGTTTTGTTTTTCCCTTGAGCCTAGGTGCCGAAATTATTTCATTGCTATGAATGTTTGTTGTTGGGATTGCATGCTAAAAATATTTGCTTTTGTCTTTCGCTTGATCATATTTCGTTTTGTTGTGTTCTTGCTGCCGAAATCAATACATGGCTTTTGCTTTCATTTAGCATCGCGCAATGTACTGACGACCTCGATAGTCTAGTGGGTAGTGCACTACACTTTCATCCGGGAGGTTCGGGTTCGATTCCCGTCTTCGTCTGGTGGTAAATTTTTATCACTTTCTTATATTCACTATCAATATAAAGTATATTAAGTGTACATCTTGGTTGGTAATGGCAAAAACACCAAGCCGGTAAAAAATTGTCACACCGCCATTCGGAATCGGCGTTAAACTGTAGGTCCAACTATGTGGTATCACAATGGGTCGTTCAGGCCTAAGTGTGTCTCTCGACAGCCACTCACATTTGGTTGTGTTGTTTGTGTTTTGTGCCAGTAGCTCAATTGGCTCTTTACAACGAACACAAAAACGCCCGATCAGTCAGGGATTGTTGTTTGTGTGTTTTATTTTTTTAATACATTTCTTAAATTTATTGTTGTTGTTGTTGCTTGGCTCCCAAAATATTTTTGGCGGTAACTCCTGATTTAGATCATTAGTTTAGCCATAATTGGGAGTTTCCGGAGAATAGGACCAGCCAGGCAAAAATCCAGATCAAAATAATTTAATGTGGCATCGATTGCGATTATGAGAAGAAAAAAATGAAAAAGAGTGAAAAAGTTCATTGGCATGCTGAATTGTGCATAAATACAAAAAATTGCAATTTTATGAATACGATTCACATTTATGGTACATTGAAAAAAACAAGGTCAAGAAATGTGTCGTTTTTTAATTTTAAATACTAAAAAACAAAATGGAGTGAAAAAAGAATTTTAAAATTAAATTAATTGCTGATCAAAGGAGGATAAAAACTATAAAAACATCAAATTTAATCAGTGATTCGTTTTTATTGGCACGGGGTGTACATTATTGCTCTTTTTGTTGTCCTATTGATGAAATTTTTCCTGGCTCGCACCTGTGGCTGAAACTCCGCATCGTGACTGCCGAGTAACGGACTAGAAAAAAACATATGAAAGTGTCAGTTTTAGCCTGAGCCTTCTTTGTGTTCAGAAAACCACGGGCACTAGAGAATTCGGGAAACCCCTATAAAAGTGCAGGCTGAGTTGAGGGTAAATCTTATAAAAATGTCAGTTATAAGCTGACTTTTTTCGAGGTCGAAATAGGAATTTTTTTTTAATCTGTGCTCGTAAGGTGGAAGAATAAACGGTAAATTCCACGGCAAGAATCTGAAAGTAAAAAGCAAGAACTGTTTTTGAACCAGATACTTGATGTGTATTCCATAATAGGCCTGACCACTGATGTATGAAGCGACTTTGTGACAAATGGGTCGTTGAATTCCTTTAACCAGCGCTTAGCAAAACCTAGCATTGCTTTTTCTTTATTTACGCATATATTTAAAGGGTGCATAGTAATTCCCAAGTCATTGCAAGAATCCAAATGACTTAAGACAGTATTTCCAATTGAATATTCTGTAGGAAGGGAAGCGTTTCTTGCATATACCATAACTTTACATTTGTCTAGGTTCAGGATCATTAAATTTATATTGCACCATTGTACCAAGCTGCTTAGATCGGATTGTAGCAAGTCATCATCTGGTCATCAAGTGAGTTATGTGAAAGGAACAGCTTGACGTCGTCAGCATACATCAAAGTTTTTGAGTGGTGAATAGCAAACGTCACATCGTTTATAAACAGAAGTAACAGGATGAGACCTATGTGGCTGCCTTGAGGGACTCCAGATGTGACCTCAATGAAATCCGAAATTGTGTGTTTGAATAACAAATATAATTTGATCCAAATTAAAAGCAATGTAGGAAATCCCATATTTTTCAACTTCATAAGCAACAGGTGGTGATTAAATTTATCGAAAGCTTTGCTGAAGCCTATGAAAGTGACAAATTTGCCTGCTACTGGCTAACAACGAACAACAATTCATAGACGAGTTAAAATTTTTGCAATTTATATATTTATTTCAATTATTTATTTTATTTCAACCAATATATGTACCCTACACCAGCAATAGCAACTATTCCATGCACTAAAAATTTTTGCAAATATTTCCATCGTATATCCCAGAAAAAGAACTAAATTATATCAATAACTTGGGAAACAATTGCCTCCTTACTAATTATGAACTTGTTGACTATTGGTGCCGTTCTTACCCTGAGTATCAGCATTACCTTTATTAACGTCATTAATCTGTTGATAATCCTCAATCAATTGTTTAATTTGACTATGAATGGCAGGACTGTTAAGCGCGTATTTGGCCAAAATTTGCTCAACGCAAGTAAGACGCTGGTATTTCCCGTTTAAGAGTGTTGTACCTTGTTTGATTAATTTTTTAAAGTCTGCGGGTTCCCTGCGCAATTGCGCAAGTACTTTGCGTGTATTGCTGTGACATTGCTGGCTCGATTTAATGCTATCATCACTGGCCAGACATGTTTGTATTTCTCCAATCACTTGCTGGATATAAGCCTGATTCAATTGGATGGTGCCCTGGACTGTTCTCTCATATGCTTTAGCATCTCTTTTCACATCAATGGAACAGCTACTCAAATAATTACTATAAAGGGTGTTATACTGCTCGATGATGTTCTCTGCCTTTTTTATTGTATACTGATCTCCATTGGTTTTATTTTTAACAAGATCAATTTGCTCACTTGCAGATTTATTCCAATTTTTCTGAATGTTTTTTTCCTCTTCTGTGATTTTTGTATCGTAACGATTATGCACAATCGTGGCAATATTTTGTAATTCAGTTGCGCTTGGGCTTGCTTTTTCTAAAGCTTTAACCAATTCTTTAAGTACGTTACGTTTTCTGCTATTCGCTAACAATTTTATCTGCGCATTTAAATTTTGTTGCAATGCTTGCACAGACGATGTCAAACGAATAAGTCCTTGTTGGAAGGCACTATACACATCCACACCAACTGCTTTGCCATATTCTTCAGCTTGTTTTATAACGATATCTGTAGTGTTTTTTAGACTATCAGCGAAATTCTTTGCTGTTTCTACTCCACATTTGGTAGCGTCTTTGATATTATCAATTATGTCGTTTCCGAGAATTGCTATGTCACCGAAGACATCTGAGAATAGACTAGCTGGTAGATACGCTCCAGTAGTAGCGGAAAGTTCATTATTAGCTCCTGCACCTACTACAGCTCCGAAACCACTTCCGAATCCACCTCCAAATCCACCTCCTATTCCACCTCCTATGCTACCGATTCCACCATCGATTCCACCAAAGAAACCGCCACCAATACTTCCTGGACGTGGATTAGCCCATGTAGCTTGTAGCACTAGTGCGGTTAATGTCACGACTAAGAAAACGTTCTTCATGATTTACTTTTGCTTTGCGTAGTTGAGTTGAAGGTTCAAACTGTTGAACACTGACTTTAATGGAGCGGATTGTTGCACTTTTATAGTGAATTCTGAATGATGCGATTATTGCTTGGACAATGAAATTGGTTAATTTGTTTCTCAATTATTGACATAAATGGTCAGTTTACAGTTATATTATAATAGTAAATAGTTTATAACTATGAAAAGATTATTAAATGCTAAATATTTAAACAGCTGCTATAGTTTATCTTTTTTGATACATTTTATATTTAAACAGCAAAATGTATTAATATTACGTATTTTAGCTTTCTTCACCTCTCGATTGCTTTCATTAAAAAATTATTTTACTTTGTTGCTTTTAATACACGATTTTGTTGCAAGGGTCTTGCATTGTTTCGCATGCATCGTGCATTGCTGAAACAAAAGTCTAGGTTCTCAGTATCTACCTAACGAAGCTGCTTGAACTACCTGTACCTTGGCGACGTGGAACCCATAATTTCCTGTTGAGCTTGTCTCTTGTCTCCAAGGTTCTGCGGTTTTTTAGTTCTAGGAACTAGGCGCTGATATTTCGTGGCTCATTATTGTAATCAATTTCAGTTTGTGGTGGTATTTGACGAAATGGTCCTTGGTTTGACAACGCCTTTGTCTTCTTTATCTTTCATAGCCTTGGGCATTTTAGTTACAGGGACACGCCACCCAACTCTTCGAGGGGTCAAAACTTTCCTTCTTTGGAAAAAAGGATACAATATTAAGTATTTATATTAAATATAAATAATAATAAAAAAATAAAAAAACAAAAAAGTAAAACAAAGTTGTCTTCCTTCTTCTCGGGATATAAAAAATAGGATGTTATTTGTGGTATTTTTGAACGATTTTTTTGTAGCATTTCCTTACCATTACTGAATTAACAGTTGCAGTCAGCAAGCAGTTTCGGTTTTTGTCTTTTATTAGATTCAATTGAGAAAAAATTCTTCTTACTGCTGCATTGCTATGTGGAAAACTCAAAATTGGCCCAATAAATTTTTCCAGTTTTGAAAACACTAGTACGTTTTGTAGTGGCAGCTGGTCACTGACATAATTTAGAGCTAACCACAGCAGCGTTGCATACTGTAGCTACTTTACTTCCATGACGCGCAAATGTAATTTAGGCTTTACTTTTATTCAGTTTTTCTGCTGTTGATTTCAATTGTCAAAAATTACAAACATTAATTTTAAAGACAAGCAAAAACATCTGGAAATTTTGAATTTTGGCATTAACCCAGTGACAAATAAAACAGAGTTAGTCATAGTAACAAATATTTCACAGACATAAACGAAAATAACCCAACGATTTACGTTTATTTTGCATACGACCTAAAAATTCAATAATAAGAAATAGTTAGTAGTAGTTTTTCCGATTTAGAAGAGCAGAAGGATTGAGATTTGAGCCGAGTACGGATACTCCGATCGGAGTACCTTCAACAGTACCGGTTGTATTGCGTCAACTTTTTTTTTTAATGTTTCAACGGGCTTTTCGGAGATGTCAAATATATTCACATTACCGATCAAAAATAGTAAGTACTGTTCTGCATATCTGCTTCTTTTATATGGAATGATGAAGTCGAATATCTCAGTCAATGGATTTAAAAAATATATAGCTCACTGGGAACATAATTGAATATATTCTATTTTCATATGGGTAATTCCAGCAAGTTTCGACTAAAAAACAAGAAAACAGTATCTGACACTCCTTTAAACTTGATGATTTTTTGTAAGCTGATAGAGAAAATCTTAGGATTTAAGAATAAGAACTTCTTTTTTTTACAATCTGTTATGGTTTACGTGCAGTGGTCACTCAAAGTTTTCGAACATGCACCAAAGAGTAATTTTCAAGAACTCATAACTTCCGTTGCATGAATGGTAATTTAACAATATGCTGCTCGTTGAAATTGTAATACGAAGAACTTTAAAAAAACAATAAAAAAAAATTATTTCAGGAACAGAATTTTTCAAGAACATAAAATCCTTCACAGATATGTGAATATCTCTGGAGGTACCCTTTTTTCTTTTTAAATTTTATAATTTTGTAGGCTCCTCCTTAAGATATATTACGAATTTATATATCGTTGTAAGCAGCTTATATTTCTGCTTAACTATACCTACAATTTGAACTATACATATCTCGAGAAAAGTATATTTTCACTGTCACACAGTGTATTTTGTCTAGATTTGTAGATATTACAAAGCGAATATGCTTGTGAGTCTCCGAAACTCATGGTTACATCCTAGGGTTAAGATACTACTTAAATTTAAAAAAACGAAAAATAGTCAGCTAAACATCGAGGTGTCTCTCCCTCTGATTTTAATTTTAAAAATTTATTTTTGATTTGATCTAATCGCTTTAATAAATTTGAGTTGCAATGGATGATTTTTGTGGCGAATGCGACAAAAACTTTGCTAGAAATGAGACCCAAATTGTTCCATGTAGTGGTCTCTGCAACAAAATCTTTCACCGTGGTTTAAGTTAAGTTATTTTAACTCAACCGGCATATTAAATATTTCTGTACAGATTGTGTTGGTAAGTCAACCAAAATTGTCAAGGCTTAGGAGTCACAACGTGCTGCAACGTTGATGATGTATGATTTTTGTGGGGAACTAAAATCCCACATGGAGACTGAAGTAAAGAAACATTTAAGTTTTGCTCATATTTCGATTGAGATGCAGTTTCTGAAAAACTCAGTGGTTGATATGCCGCTGATACCGCTCATCCTTCGCATTTGATTCTGTTACTGACTCTTCAGTTCCTAAGAAAGTCATTGGAATTGCTCAAATAAAATCTTATGACCACGGTTGCCACTTTGGTACAATTCTACCAAAACAGGTAAATTTTTTTCCATTTTTCTGCACTTGGTACATGTTTTTAAAATTTGGTACATTCTGTGGGCAAAGTTAGCTTTTATAGTAATCAAGAATTGTAAACATATTTTTGTAATATTTTAGAAATTAGAAAATTGTTCAGAATTAGCAATAAGTGAGTTGTATTAAAAATGGTGTAGAAAAAATGTGGTTTGAAGAATTAACTAAATTTATATTCATACTAATGAGCCTTCCTCATAGCTCAGCTGCGGCTAAAAGAAAATTTGTTGACTTGAGCCCAAAAAAAAAAAAAAAAAATTAAGGAACAAATTAGAATTCAATACTCTTAATAATATAATGCTATATAATAAACTGACAAAAAATTTTTAATAAAGTTATTTATTCTACATAAAAATTTAGTACATTTTTCCCTATTTCGTACATTTTTCTGTAAATAATGGTACAAAATAAAATGAGTAAGTGGCAACCGTGCTTATGACAATCGTAATACTATGGTACTCGCTCTCCTGCTGCAACTGTTTTTGGCTGATTTCGAATTTTTTTAATGAAGAATTTCTTGATACTAGCACTTTTGATGTTTATCGTAAGGATAGAGACTCTGATAAAACTAGTTGCTCAAGAGCAACCCTTCTCCCCTCCCCTCAGAACCCGATATTTATAGCAAACGAAACAATGCAACTGGTTATTAAATATACTCGGACTACATTAAATCTACAATTTCAACGCCAGTTTATTTATTAAATAAAATAATTGTTAATAAGCAGACAGAAAAGCTCTTTACAAAACTTATTTTTTTTTGCGCTCAAGCCGTGGCAAAAATATAATGCAACTACCATAGGTTAGGTTAGGTTGTTGGGGCTGTTCATGAAAGAACACACTGAGACCTATTGGTCCATTGTGATACCCTTGGGGCGAGTGTTACCTCTTGATCCCCTCCTAATTAAACCAATTTGTGCTTGCAATAAAACGTGATAAGTCTCTAATATCAGAGGTTGCCAGTTCTGTGAGTCTACCATAGAAGGGTGCTCCCAAAGTTTTGTGTCTGCGTGCTGCTAAAGCAGGGCAGTTACATATAAAGTGGAAAATGGTCTCTTCTTCCTCTTCATTTCTACAGCTTCTGCAGAAGTCATTATAAGGAAGACCTATTCTACGTGCGTGGCTGCCTATGAGGCAGTGCCTGGTTAGAATAGGGACTACCCTACTTATGTGGACACGGTCCAGATTAATGAGCGCTTTAGTGCGATTATGGTCAGGCATTGGCCAAAACTGTCTGGCGATAGCGCAAGTTGGTTCCATTCTCTATTTGCTCTTCGCAATGTGGGAGAAGTGGTCTTTAATTAAAAGTTTACACGTGGCAAGCGGTATACCTGCATTACCAGTAATAAGTGAATTGCTGAGTGTCGTACCAAGTTTGGCGAGGTCATCAGCCTTACAGTTTCCCTCAATGTCGCTATGCCCTGGCACCCATATAAGGTGCAGGTTGTATGCCATGGCTGTCTCGTTCAGAGACGATCTGCATTGTAGGGCAACTTTAGAGTTATTAGCTGGACATTGGAGGGAATTTATTGCCGCCTGACTATCAGTGAAAATGCAGATATCATTACAAGGTATCGCATTACACCTTATCAGATTTGCGGCTTCAGTGATCGCAAGCAGCTCTGCCTGAAAGACGCTGCAATGATCTGGAAAACGAAAGTGCGCCGAAATGTTCAGGCGCTCAGAGTGAACCCCACCCCCAACCCTACCATCCAACTTTGAACCATCAGTATAAAAGTCGATGATATCAGGGCGTACCACATTACTCGCACTCCACTCTTGTCGAGATGGAATACATGTGCTAAAGCTGTTGCCAAAGGATAGCGGGGACAGAGTGAGATCGACAGAGAGTGGAAGAAATTTAGTTTCACTAAGTATCTTACCATGACCATAATTTGTGTGGGACCACCTACGAATCGCATTCAGTCTCACTGCAGATATTGACGCTGAGGTCTTTCCGACTAGATCTATTGGAAGGAGATCCAAGATTGTGTATAGCGCTTTTGAAGGTGTCGTTTTCAGTGCTCCTGTAATTAACATTGAAGCAAGTCGCTGTACTTTGTCTAATTCTTTGTGATGGATGCTCTTTGAGATGACTGTCCACCATACTACTACGCCGCAGAAGAGAATAGGACGTATAACACTGGTGTACAACCACATGATTACCTTGGGTTGTAACCCCCATTTCTTGCCTATAGCTGACCTGCAAGCATAGAGAGCTATTGTGGCTTTACGTACTCTTTCTGACGTGTTGGCACGCCAGTTGAGTTTCCTGTCTAGGATGAGGCCAAGGTATTTGGCTTGTTCCGAGACAATAAGTGAACTACCATTTAGAGTTGGTGGATCGAAATTGGGTATAGAGTGCTTTCGAGTGAATAGAACTAATTCCGTCTTGGATGCATTGACCGATAGTCCTCGGTGATTGCACCAGGATGAAAGGAGATTCAGAGCTCGTTGCAATAAGTCTACAAGTGTACAAAGAAATTTCCCGGAAGCGGCGATGACAACATCATCCGCATATGCAATTACTTTGCACCCTGTTTTTTCAAGTTTCGTTAGGAGATCATTTACAGCAATGTTCCAGAGGAGTGGCGAGAGGACACCACCTTGCGGAGTGCCTCTGACCGCAAACCTTCTAATGGAAGAGGTTCCTAGCTGTGCGTTAATGATCCTATTCGTTAATAGAGTGTCGACAAAGGCCGCAATAGAGTTATCCCCCCCGAGATCAATCAGTGCTGAAGTGATAGCTGAAGGGAGGATGTTATTGAATGCACCTTCTATATCGAGGAAGGCTGCAAGTGCAAATTCTTTGAAGTGTAGGGATTTTTCAATCGACTGCACTAATTCATGTAACGCTGTCTCAACAGATCTGCTCTTCATATAGGCATGTTGGGAGAGTGTCAGTTTCATTTGGATATTCGTCCTGATATATGTATCTATTAATCTTTCGAGTACCTTTAATAGAAAAGATGTGAGGCTTATTGGTCTAAAGTCCTTCGCTTTTGTGTGAGATGGTTTACCCCCTATCGGTATGAAAACTACGCTCACTTGAGTCCATCAGTGAGACGTCAGTGAGACGTAAGCTTGCCTCGAAAATGGGACTTAACCAGGCAGTGAATACGTCATCTACGTTTTGCATTTCTGCAGGTATTATGCCGTCAGGTCCAGGAGACTTGAAAGGCTTGAAAGTGTGTATTGCTCATCGTATTCTATCTAAGGAAATTATATCGGGTGGTACACTACCATACTCATACCTTATTTCTGAACGTCACTTTTTCACAGTGAGCTTCAACCATGTTTAGGTTTGAGCAAAATGACCTCGAAAACGAGCTTTACAGCCTGATTAATATACGATTGAAGGTCACAAAACTGTTTAAAATGAAATCGTAGCTGACCATATTACCGAGAAATCATAAAATTACTTTTGCTAATTTGTACGGGCTATAAATCATCGTATCATATCATAGCAAGCATGTTGTTTAAAAAAAAAAATTAAAAGAAAAGACCACGAATATTTTTATTTAAAATAATATTGTTGGCGTATGTCGAGCAACAAAAAATTTAATTTATAAAGCGCGGGGATTTTGAATTTAATATAATACAATTGAAGTTGAATCTGGCTTTTTTTAATTTTGTTCAGTTAAAATGGACCACAAATGTGGCCATTTAGAGAACAGGAGGAAAGTTTGCGCACCGTGTGGTAAAAAAATCGTTTTTGGAAAGAGAAAACCTAAATCGTTCCTCGTATTAGAAAAACTTCAGAATCTTATAAAAAACTTTGTGATTACTAATTTTGATATTTCCGATCCTAGGTTCCCCTTAAGCATTTGCAATACATGTCGTCTTACCCTCCTTGATTGAGAAAAAAATAACTTTAAAAGACCTTTACAGCAAATGCCGAATTATGATCAGTTACAGTTAAAAAAAAGGAACACGGGTCAATAGTGACTTCTGTAACTGTCACATATGTTTAACTGGAAGGTATTTGGGCCATACAAAAATTGATAAACGTAAAGATCAAGTACGATCAAGTCCACCACCGGAAGATGAGAAGCCCAAAAAAGTTGTTAAGATTTGCACAGATTGTTTTCAAGAAATTGGCAACGAAGGCGGAAAATGTTACGAAAATTAAAAAAAAAAATGTGGAAGGACTCCCACAAAAGCAGCAGGAGCAAATTGCAACTTTCATCTTAAAACGTAAAATGGATACACAGACGACATCAGCGGTAGCTTTCGTAAAAATTTTGAATTGAAGTTATCTACCAAAGGATCTCCCTCAATAGTTGTTGTAAATCCAACAAAGAAAACAGATGTAGTCTTTTCGGCGGATAACTTAGATAACTTTCAAGTTAATATGGGTGCATCATCGAATCATATGAAAAAGATGACGAATTTCGTGAGATCTAGCGCTGGTAAACAGTCTGTGCCTGCATTTTATAATACGAAACATGTTGTCGAAGAATCTAGAAAGTTAGAGCATATTTATAAAGATGGTATATTTGATTTCGATGTGGGCCAAACTAACAAGATGAAAAAAAGACCCGTCGTTTGGGCAGATGCTGAGGAATTATTGAATGCTGTTTTGGAAGAGAGAAGTGAAACTGGCAATGTCCTTATCAAAGTTATGGATGATTCAGATCTCGAAACCGATTTAAATCCGCCAATTAAAAAAAGACGCTGACTGGTGTGCATAAATTGATCATGTTGTGTGTAGTACCTGAAATAAAGGAAACTTACGAGAATATTGGGCTATTATTCAAATTAACGAAGATCAACAATATTCCGTTCAAGTTTGTTTCAGACTTTAAAGTTATCCTTATTGTTAATGGTCTGCAAATTGCAACATCGATGTATCCAAGCCCTTATTGCTTCGTGACATTGAAAAAGTTAAGAGATTGCGGAGAAGGATACGCCGATCAAGATAAGGAAAGCGACATTAACAGCGGTGCCGAGTTGAGTTGCTTGGAGTCTTGCAATAATGAATGTATGAGACTAAAGATTTATGGAGATTTAAGAAAGGATTATGATACCTTCTGTTCTTTTGGAGGAAATAAAAAGTATGCCATGCAATGTCACAGCACAATAAACCCTCCCCTTTTTGATGAAGCTGATGACGTGTATGTAATCCAGAAATGCATAATTCCTGAATTACATATATTGCAAGGATTCGTCAATCATCTTTTTTGGGATGGTTTAGACCCTCTTCTTGGACGAGAGAGAGCTTTATTGTGGCCAAAAAAACTGAAACTTATTCCTAAAAATTATCAAGGGGAGGTTTTTGAGGGGAATGCATGTCGAAAACTTTTAAAAGAAGCCGATAAACTTTTGGATTCAGAAGTTTGTGCACACGTCGAACCTCTTCGGCTGGTTCCTTTTATCTCCGCACTTAAAGCAATGAATAAAGTGGTACATGATTGCTTCTCTGCAAATGAAGTAAATTCTGAATTGGGCAAACATGTAGACGAGTTAAACAAAACTTTTAAAGTTACGGGGGTTTTGAAGCATTGCCTACACTTTCTCGATAAAAGGGAATTGGGGTTTATGCTCAGAGCAAGCTGGTGAATCGATTCACAGAGAGTTTTTAAAATTCTGGGAACGATATAAAATAAATGTGCTTGCAGACCCTAGCTATTCAACACAATTAAAAAGAGCTGTTGCTGAATTTTCCTCACGGCATATTTGAATAAAGATAAAATGAATTTATAACAAAAAAATTATAAAAAAAAATATAAAAAAAAATGATAAAAAAGGAACCATAATATCACCACGTCCACGTCGTTGGTTCTGGGGAAAGCTGAGAGTGGGATATCTCTGTATTAAATTCAAAGTTAAATTCCGATGAGTTATACATACATGGCTGCGCCATTAAAAGCTGTAGAAATAAGAAAAAAGTAATTTCATGATTTCTCGGAAATATGAGCAGCTACGATTTCATTTCAAACAGTTTTGTGACCTTTAATCGTATATTAATCAAGCTGTAAAGCCCGTTTTCTACGTCATTTTGGTCAAACCTAAACATGGTTGAAGCTCACTGTGTTTTGTTTATGCTATACGTCTTTGGAACTCTCTCCCCGCAAAACTTCAGGAACTGACCAACGCGAACCACTTCAAAACATTAACTTTTAAACATTTTGAGTAATGCATAGTAATTATAATACAAATTTTATTGCCGCATTTATTAGAGGCAATGTATGTAAGTAGGGTAGGCTAAGTGATTATATAAGTAATGATTTATGTTAGTTAAGTAATTTTATTATTGTACTAAATTTATATTCTTTAAACGTACTGGAACTGAATTTTTTATTTTTAAATCTGTATCTTGATTCTAGTACTAGTAGTAGTAGTAGTAGGTTGTTCTTTATTTAAACTTTATAAAAATGTTAACAATTCAGTATCTTAAAAAACTATAAATATTAATACGTTTAAAAGAACATACGACTTTATTATGTTATAATGTCAAGTAGTACCTTCTGTATTCTAGACTTTTTGTAATAAAGGTAATTAGTATTTTCCAATTAACCAATGTGCCATTTAATAAGTTGATAATTTCATCTTCTTCAAGTAATGTTTTTCCTAGCAAGTTATGTCGAATTTCTTTTATTATAGGACATTTGCCTAGGAAATGTTGAACGCTTTCTTCTTCGTTTCGATTACATAACGAACAGATTTTGGGCATATTATCATTAAACCTGTTGCCATTCAGTTCAATTAAATCGCTGCGTGCTTTGAGAATCCATATTATGTCACTTTGCTTACTTCCGTCTATCATATAAAGCTGCCCTACAGTTGGATCCAATTTTTTGTAAAAACGGTTTGTTTCTTCCGTTTTTCGTAGCCATTCAGCATAATGCTCTTCTTTCAGGATTTCAATCATATTTAGTCTTTTCTCATCCCACTCTCTTTTATCTCTGTTTTCATAAGTCCACGTTATGTTGTGTACTTAATTTCTTCACCCATAGAAGTTGGCGCTGTTGCAGTTTTTTTGTAAATTGGTGGGGTAGTCGCCTTTCATCATATTCGAATAAAGTTTTCATTACGTACCTTAAATGCAGATCTAGTGTGTACAAGTGTCCTTTTACCGCTCCTGTTTCTATCATCAATATGTATGTAGGCGTGAAACTAGGCATCTTAAGTACTTTTTTAATAAAATAAAGTTGTAATTTGTCAACCTCGTCAAATTGTGCGAACCCCCAAACTTGCGCCCCATGGCTTTGTATGGCTCTGCATACTGCAAGAAATAATTTCCACTTTGATTTTAACGATACATTTTGCCTCGATAGAAAATTATTCCACGTCATGTTTATACTATTCTTCGCAGATAAGTTACGCACTTCAATATGTTTTTTGAACACCATTTTTGGTGTTAACGTAACACCAAGATAGCAACATTCGCTCGCAATATTTATTACATTTCCATTGAAATGCCATTTTTCATTATTAGCGATCCTTCCTCCTTTTCTAAAAATCATAATTTCGGATTTATTTAGATTGACTTCAATATTCCACATTTTACAATATTCTTCTAATTTACATATCATTTGCTGCAGCACCTCCACACCATCGGCTAGTATGACGATATCATCAGCATATAGCAATAGTCTTATGTTTATTTCCCCTATGTGCACACCACCATTCAGGTAATCATGCATATCGCTTAAATACAAAGCAAATAATAACGGAGATAGCAAGCATCCTTGTTTTACTCCTGATATTGTTTCGAATTCGTCTGAAAGTTGACCTCCTGTCCAAACTGCTGATCTAGTATTACTATAAATGCTTTCTATAAACTTCACAATTTTCATCGATAAGCCCATTGTGTACAATTTGTATATTAGCGCATTACGAGAGATTTTATCAAAAGCGGCCTTGAAGTCCACGAAAAAAGCATACGTTTTTTTGTTTTCGCTGAAATTCCAATGTACTATGGACGCCAAGTTATAAATATTGTCTGCTGTTGAATAATTTTTTCTGAAGCCAGCTTGAAATTCATTTAAAATGTTGTGGTTATCTACCCAATCACCCAGTCGTTCATTTAATATTCCCATCATCACTTTTGCTATGCAATTCATAAATGAAATGCCTCGGTAGTTGCTTGGTAGTGTATTGTCGCCTTTTTTAAATATTGGAAAGATTATACTCGTCATGAAAGTTTCATCTACCTTTTCAGTATCCAACAATATATTAAATGAATTTGCCATTTCTTTCAAGAACTCGTCCGGTGCATTTTTTTTAAAATTCATAAGGAACTCTATCCACACCTGGCGCTTTATTAGCTTTAGTTTTATATAAAATTCTAGTACTATAATTATAAGATATTAATCTTGTTGTACCAGACTGCTTAAGTTTAAATTAAATATAGATAAATAACTAAATAAATAATGCTTATTTAGGGACAACTTTTTTGGTAAATCAGGAACAATTTGAAATTTGGAAATTTCATCACTGGTACGTACGTGTTTGTTGTAGCATTTATATTACCGGGTATGTGAGTGTGTCTCAACAACAGCACCATCATGAGAGGACGAAATATGGAATAACAGTGAGGGAACATTCACATCCCTCAAGTTCCACCTGTATAATTAAGTTTAGAAACTAAGCCAAAAACAATAGAAAGAGAAAGCCAAACTAAAGTAAAAAGAAAATTATGGTGGAAACAATAGCAACAGCAATCAGTGTGGCCAACTCAGCGCTTTTCCCGCTGATTGTAGTGCTTTTTGAAAATTAAAGCGCGGAAAAAGTAATTTAGCGCTCAGCGCGTTTTTCCAATTAAAAATATCTTCGAAAAATCGAAGAAATTTTCATTGACTAGAAGTATCAGATGCGTGTCTGTATTAGTGAAAAAGTTTAAATGTATTGAGTTTTCTCACACTTTTATAAGGAAAAAATTTAACGCTTTTTTAAGAAAATACGCGTTTTATTCTTCATTTTAGCGGATTTTGAAAAACAAAAGTTGGCCACACTGACAGCAATAGCAGCAACAAACATTTTGTGCGTTGAGTATCTTCTCATCTTATTCTATTAGATTTGACTGCGCATTTTAAAGTGTATACTTAAAAAATAAGCTTAAATAAGTTTCGAAAATACGTAACGTCAATCACGTCACTCGCTTACAATTCTTCTGTGGATGGTTTCTGCTTAGAATGATTTCAGCTAACTCAAAATTCGTGATTGACAATCCAAAGCCACAATAGAGGAGATGTTTATTGAAATAGTCTCAAAAAGAGACACATGGAAATTTAACGCCAACTAAGGAACTAAAGTAAAGTTAGTTACTCGCTGTACCACACATATGCACAAGTTAACGAAGCAGCTAGCATTCAGGTATAGCCCTCTTTTTCTTTATGTTGAGCTTCGCTGCTGTGTAAATCTAACGCTGTCGAACAAGCTTACATATCTGCATATTACTTATCATAATCGTCATCATGCTATCTTCGCGTGAGCGAATGTTTCACTTGACAACAGCATTTGGATAAGACATACCTACATACCAATATTGCTTATTATGACCATCATCATGCTGTCGTCGAGTGTCACTTGACAACAGTTAGTGCAGTGAGAGCAATTGTAGCAACATACGTTATAACAAATAGTGATCCCACATCTTATATCCGCACTCCAAAAAGCAACGAAATCTTTTCCTACGCCAAACTCTCTAAACTCGATGGTTGGAGTCGGCGTCAGCGTGATCGTATGATTATTAGAATAATAGATGTAATAAACGCGAGTCGCTTCGCACTAAAAATTATTAATACCATTCTTCTTAATTTACATAACTTGGAAAAGTGTGTTATGGTGAAATACGGCAACACTGGACGAATTGATGGAATTTGAATGTGGAATCACTGTTGTAGCTCTTATTTATAATTAAAGAAACATCGGAGGCTTAGCCAGAGAAATTAGGATTAAAAAAAGTGACAAACAGCAGAAAGAGTAAGTATGAGGAATTTTGAATTCATAAGTCGCACCTTATGGCTTGACACAACTGTCCCTGACATAATTAAATGATACTATAAGTTTTTAAACAGAGGTTGCAGTCACTTTTTTCAGAAACTGTAGAAGGTAGAATTGCTTTTGATTAAGAATTTACAGTTCATATAGAAAAATATCGATTTATCTTCGAATTTTTAGCATACTCCAATAGTCGTGGTTGTAGAGTCCAATCACTAAATTAATATACTGCGAATACAAAACTAAAATATAACATTCTGGTAAATAAAACCAAAATGTCGAGCTAAATTGTTACACCTTTCTGAAGAAACAGAAAAAAAGAAGAGATTGCAATACCTTTTCATGCTTTCGATTTACTTCAGAACAAGTTTTCAATGATAAATACGCTGGAAACAGCTTCCCCATGAGGTGTTATCTATAGAGGTACTATAGATAGGGTGAAAATGCAAGTCATGTAGATGACACTCCATAAAAGCTTTAACATATGGTTTGGGAGATTGTGCGAAAATATGATTTAGATCATTAGTTTAGCCTTAATGGGGAGTTTCCGATTCACAATGATGTAGTCAAAGTGTATAGTGTTTCTACACAGAAAAATAAAAAATACATCGGCACAAGAATTAAAGGCGATAAGCATAGAAATTGTTAACTCAGAAATAATTGACCAGCTAAGCACCGTTTTTTGATTTTTAAATACTAAAAAATCAAAATGGAGTAAAAAAAAGTTTTAAAAAAAAATTAATTGTTTATAAAAGGAGGATAAAAACTATAAAAACATCACATTTAATCAGTGATGCGTTTTTATTGGCACGGGGTGTGCATTATTGCAATAAGCAGTAAGCTTAATTATATTGAGTTGGCTTGTTGATGAAATGTTCCTATGGCTGTATCTCCGTATCGTGACTGCCAATCAAAGGACTAGAAAAAACCATATGAAAGTGTCAGTTTTAAGCTGTGTGTTCAGGAAACCACGTGTAAAAATGTGTTCTTTATGGGACTTAAGAAATCCGAAAATCCCTATAAAAGTGTAGGCTGAGTTTACGGTAAATCCTATAAAAACGTCAGGTCCGAGTTTACTTTTTTTTAACTAAAAAAAAAAAAAACAGTATAAAGGGAACAGTTGTAGACGTAGGTCGAAATATAGTCGAAATAGCACAAATGTACCTGCTACTGGCTAACAGAAAACAGCAATTGAAGGGGTGTAAGGAGTGCAGCAATTTTTTTTTTTTTTTTTTGGCGATACATTTTTCGCACATATTTGTCAAAATTAATGTGATTAAAATAACAAAAATACGAGAATATGTGCTTGGGGTCTAAATCCAATACTAATTACTGTCAGTTCATTCATGTTTTTTGTTATATTCCCGTTCAATGTTTTTGGTTCTTAGACTTTAGATTTACATCCTTTCAATTCATATTATTTTTAAACTTAAAAAAGACGAGTTTAAGTTTTTGCAATTTATATTTATTTCAATTATTTATTTTATTTCAACCAATATATGTACCCTACACCAACAATAGGAACTATTCTACTCACTAAAATTTTTTTGAAAAATTGTTATCGTATATCCAAGAAAAAGGGGTTAATATATCGATAACTTGGGAAACAATTGCCTCCTTACTTTACTAAACTTTTTGAACATTGGAGCTACTATTATTGGCTACCTGATGATCAGCATTACCTTTATTAACGTCATTAATCTGTTGAAAATCCTCAATCAATTGTTTAATTTGACTTTGAATGGCAAGACGTTTAAGCTCGTATTTGGCTAAAATTTGCTCAACGCAAGCAAGACGTTGGTAATTCCCGTTAAAGAGTTTTTTACCTTCTGTGCTTAATCTTTTAAAGTCTGCGGGTGCTCTGCGCCAATCCACGAGTACTTTGCGTGTATTGCTGTGACATTGCAGGCTCGATTTAGTGCTATCATCACTGGCCAGACATGTTTCTATTTCTCCAATCACTTGCTGGATATGAGCCTGATATACTTGGATGGTGCCCTGGACTTTTCGCTCATATGCTTTACCATCTCTATTCTCATTAATGGAACAGCTACTAAAATAATTACTATACCGGGTGTTATACTCTTCGATGATGTTCTCAGCCTTTTTTATTGTATACTGATTTCCATTGGTTTTATTTTTCACAAGATCAATTTGCTCACTTGCAAACTTTTTCCATTTATCCTGAAAGTTTTTTTCCTCTGCTGCGATTTGTGTATCAAAGCGATAATGCACAGTCGTGGCAATATATTCTAGTTCAGTTGCGCTTGGTCTTGCTCTTTCTAGAGCTTTTACAAATTCTTTAAATACGTTACGTTTTCTGCTATTCTCTATCAATCCTATCTGTGCATCTAAATTTTGCTGCAATGCTTGCACAGACGATGTCAAACGAATAAGTCCTTGTTGGAAGGCACTATGCACATCCCCACCAATTGCTTCACCAACTGCTACAGCTTGTTTTATTAAGATATCTGTAGTTTTTTCTACATCACCAGTGAAATTCTTTGCCCATGTAGCTTGTAGCAATAGTGCGGTTAATGTCACGACTAAGAAAACGTTCTTCATGATTTACTTTTGCTTTGCGTAGTTGAGTTGAAGGTTCAAACTGTTGAACACTGACTTTAATGGAGCGGATTGTTGCACTTTTATAGTGAATTCTGAACGATGCGATTATTGCTTGGACAATGAAATTGGTTAATTTGTTTCTCAATTATTGACATAAATGGTCAGTTTACAGTTATATTATAATAGTAAATAGTTTATAATTATGAAAAGATTATTAAATGCTAAATATTTAAACAGCTGCTATAGTTTATCTTTTTTGATACATTTTATATTTAAGCAATAAAATGTATTAAAATTACGTATTTTAGCTCTCTTCACCTCTTGATTGATTTCTTTAAAATAATTATTTTACTTTGTTAAATTAAGCTATTCAAATTAAGTTTAATTTTTTGTTGTGCTTTTAATATATGATTTTATTGCAAGGGTCTTGCATTGTTTCGCATGCATCGTGTATTTCTGAAACAAAATTCCAGGGTCTCGGTATCAACCTAACGAAGCTGCTTTAGCATGATGAAGGTGAATTTGTAGCTGCTTTTTTCCGATTGGAATGATGAAGTCGAATATCTCAGTCAAACCTCAATGGATTTAAAAAATATATAGCTTATTGGGAACAGAATTGAATGTATTTTATTTTCATGTACTTTTATTTATACACTAATAAACAAAATAGCCGTTTAAAACGTTTATCAAAATGAAAAAATGTAAACTAATTTTTAATTTTCCTCATATTCTACGCACTATTACAATACAAATATGCTTGTGAGTCTCGGAAACTCATGGTATACATCCTAGGGTTAAGATAAATTTGAAAATTTGATAATATATGTACCGACAAAAAGCTAGGTCTAGGACCCCCTATTCCTTGCGTTAGTCTTTTTAATTGATTCAATTTGAAGCGAAATTTTAAGAATATTCCAGCGGATCATTGTGTGCAGTGGACGCTTTATCCTTTCTGTAGGGCTTACTTCTTAACTTACAAAAACTAAATACAAATATCCCATATCGAACATTTATTTATTTTTAAAGAAACTTCTACATGCAACGAGATTTCTGAAAACAGCAACCAAAAATATCCAATCCATACTTATTTTGAAATGTCAATCTCTTAACCTCAGTCAGACACATTACAACAAGAACAACTATGTAAGTGCATCAGCAATTGCTGGCTGCTGTCGCTGTCACATACAATAAATAAAAAGAAAAAGGCAAAATCCCTATATCGGCAACGACAAATACAAAAACTACAACAACCAAATAACGCATCAAATGTCAAAAAGAATATGAGACAATTGTTGTCCATATTTTTTGTCTTTTGGTTAACTTCACAGAATACCCAATGCCACCCGAAATATACTTACATATGGTCATATGTTCATGTCTCTGATTGTGTCCAGTTTTCATTTTGCGCTTTTTCATTCCCGCTCTTTCTCTCTCTCTATTTCGTTTTGTTATTCCCAATCTTTATTTATTCAATTTTTATGCAATCACAGTTGCGGTTTTTATTCATCTATGTATGTATGCAGTTAGTAACAGAGAAAGAAGTCTCCAAAGTATGGTTGGTTACATATATACATACATACGAGGGATCGACTTTTCGGGATTTTCGGGTTCTAAATTTCAAGCCCGGGATTAACTCCGATGCACAATAATAAATTAATTGAGAATGAGAATGAATTTCTGGATGTCTAAAAACTGTATCATTTTTTATGTGCTCTTTTGTATTTTATTGTATATGTTTTTCTTTAGAAACAAGGATCAGCGTTTGTTTAGTTGTTCAGGACTCCACCTGATTCTTTCGAGTGTACATTTATGTGAAACATCGTTTCATCTCAAACTAAGTTTGTAGTATGACGGAGTATTTAAAAAAAAAAAGAAGTTATGTTTTTATGTTTTTTTCACCAGAGCATCCTCCACAAACAGTTTTCCAAGAAAAAAATTTGGAGTTTCCGTACCAAAAAATTCTCAAATAGATTCTAACGCACAATATTTACATAATTTTTTAAATGATTTCATCTTTTAAATAAGCAAACCTCCCGTAACAAGTTTTTTTAAATTATAGGGGATTAGAATTTTGCGATTTTTATATTTTTCAATTTAGAAAACAGATAGGAAAATATTGTCAAGTCAAAAGTTTCTCCTAGTAGCCAAGTAATTAGTAATTACTTGGTAAAGTAATATATATCACATTTAAAAATTTCATATTTAAAGTGTCGAAAGAAGCAGTCAAGTGTCTCAGCTTTCTATGATGAGATTTTGTAGGAAATATTTCACTCCGATTGATCTCCGCTTAATCACCTATATTTATCCTAAAATAGAGTTTAATACGGACGTACGGGCAGGAGCTTCATGAACGTATCTGGAGCTCTTGGACCATATTCAAGATCAAGCGATAAAGCTAATAAAAGGCAATAGGATTTTCAGCACTATTTGCTCCTTGGAGCATAATAGAATCGTGACCTGCGTTACTATATTCTACCGTTATTTCCATTCTAGATGTTCTGCCAAAATACGCGGCTTGATGCCACTAGTTCATGTGTCTCACAGAGCTACTGTCTGTCGTTTATGGAATAATCTCCCTGCAAAAGTTTATCTTGGCATTTATGACCTTACTTTTCTTTCCTTTTTTCCTCATTCCTCATACCTATCCTCCCTTTCCAAACAGCACAATTCTTTGCATTAATAGGGGTATTTCTTCTACTTTAAATAAAGTGCCAAGAAAGAAAGAAAGAAAGGAGCAAGAAAGTTTACAAAACTTGATACTTTTCCCATTCTATTGAAATTAGTTTTTGTTTTGATATTGTAAAAATTAACTGAAGAAAAGTTTGCAATTATCGATAGTTAACAATATCGTTGCTTGCCGATAATATCGATAATTATCGAGAAAATTCCCAACTCTAATTGTAATGGTGGCAAACGGGGACGTTTGAAAATAGGGTATATTTTATTTAATCAAATAAGTAAGCGTGGCACCTTCAATACAAACTAAGCACTTAAAATGGCATAACTGAAGAACAATAATAAAGAAGGCAGTGAAAGTTTGTGTGAGATCGAGGTATGTTAGTAGTAGTTATTGGGCAAAATTTTTTATTTTTTGGACAAGTAGGTGTTGAAACGACGTAACTGGGGAACTATAATTCGGAAGAAAATGGCGGTTTGTACTAAAAGGAAGTATGTCAGTAGTAAATATTGAGCAGAATGTGGTCTCTTTTGGGCAGGTGGGAATGTGCGAATAATAAAATACTTTCATGAAAAAAATATTCCCTTGACTCAAGAACGAAGATTCCATAACAAAAAATAAAAATTTGGATTCCAATAAGTTTGTGTAGATATAAACGAATCCCGAAAATTTCGAGACTTTGTCTTTACAATCCCGGGCTTTTTGGGACTACTTTTAGACTGAATCCCTGGATCCCGAGATTGACATCTCTCATTTATACAAACATTTGCATTTGTGTTGTTGCTTTGGTGTTATCCTGACACTCTTGTTGTCGCCTTAATTTACAAAATTATCCTATACCACAGTGAGCCAAAGAGTAGCACGCGTGCATAAGAGTATAAGAAAAAAAAAGAGCCTGTCTATCATTGGTAATACATAGGTGGCCATCGCTGTCCTATACACGTATTTATAGCCAGAGAAATACAAAAAATAATCTACGACGAACAACCAATAGAACAAGTACTTTCTGTAATTCTCCTACTATTGCCTCTCATCATCATAGCAGTCTACGTTAAATGTGTGTTGTGCAAGTGGGAAAGAGTGAGATTGTATGCCCAGTAGAAAAATCGTAAAGGCATTTTCATCGGAAGGCTTCCAGGTCTAAATTTGCGCGTAATGGCCCTTAGTTATAGCCGTAAAATAAAATATATTTTAGTTAAAACCAAACTTTAAATTGAATGTAACTACACTATATATCTTTGCGAGGTATAATTGTGTAAAATCAGGTTTTTAATAAAATAGAGCTATACAAAGTGATTGTAGAAAAATTTTAATTAGCCATAAGAAAAATTTATTAAGAAGGTCTCCCCGTGTAAAGTAGCATAAAAAAGCTGACAATCGCAATAAGAAATTTGCACATTTTGGTGCCTTGATTCTAATTTTGAGCATGGAGCACAAGAAAATAAGTAGGAAACGCATTTTATGTTTGTGAAATATACACACACTATAAAAATAATTTTTTATGTGCTTTTTATATGATTTTAAGTTGTTTATAACTATAACCCAATGACTTTGAGGCGATACTCTCATCAATTTTTTTTCGTACGAGTTAGTGTGAACCAAAAATGAAACCAACAACAACAGTCTGCGATCGTCTAATTTAATTTCATACATATGTTTTTGTATATTAGGTAAAAATCAACAAAAATAACAATATTTATTTTCTAGAAGCAGGGACCTAAATGCAAAAACTCTATAAATAACCGTTATGTCTACCCAAAACTCATTTTGGTGGCTAGTAATAATTATGGATAACCAAAATTTATTTTTGAATTGTTCTTTGGAAAGCAAAAATGTAACGCCTTACAATAAAGTTCGTTTCATATAGAATAATTTAAGAAGTAAAGCACTTCTGCAATTGCTTCTTACCTCTTCCATTTACTGCTGGGTTAGCGAAGGTTTCTGAAATTACTGTTGTTTCTTTTTTTCTTTCGTTTTTTGCAATGAAAGAACTCACAAACAAAACTTGCTTGCAATATGTTTGTGTGTGTGTGAGGCGTAAAGAGTAGGAATTGAAGCCAACAACAACGGCAATGAGTATACAACCAGTACGACAAAGATCAACATGAATGTGAATTGAAGTTCAAATTTCATGAAATTAAAGGACTTAGCGTAGCAGAAAATCCTTGTTACGTTTCGTTACGTTACGCTAGCTAGTTACTAAAGCCACATTTGTTGATGGTACAATAAAAACAGCAACAACAACCAATACACGTTGTAATGTTTTGCTGTTGGTGATGTGGTATTAAGTGAAGTTAGTTGCTAGAAATTTGAGCGGATTTAGCCATACTCAGTGAACACACACGTATGCACTGAGAGAGGAGTTTAGTTGCAAATTTTATGTACTATAGTAACTAGTTCTGTGTATGTACATACATATATGCAATAGCAGGTTCAAAGTAGGCAGGGATGGGGGGTTTTTTTTGTCGATAACTATTGTTGCTATATTGCTCTCATAGTTCTTCTTTTCAGTCAAGTACAGCTCTCCTACCACAAAAAAAAACAAAGATTTATGCTAACGGTTGTGTTTCAAATTTTGTTGGTAGGTTTCATGTATATCAGTGTTCATATTTTAGGTACAATTGTACTTTTTTCTTACTTTTTTTAATCTTCAAGGTATTTTAGGCACTACCGAAGCATTATAGGTACAATTTGGAATCATTCTGTTTTTCACATTTAGGGGAAAAATCCGTTGGTAGTCTTATGTATTTTGGCACGAAGTGAGTCAATCAAAAATATACTCAACGAGTGTGAGTATGTTTCGAAATGTTTATTGAATTTCACAAGGGATTTTATTTTTGCAATATTCTTCAGTTTTTTCGGTGCACACGTAATAACAAAAGAAAATTTAGCTAAACACCTACTCAGGCTTAAGACAACTTAGGGATATAATCAAAATCGAAATGGAATCCCAATGAACAATTTGTAAAAATCCTTCCTGGTTCCTTTTCCTAGGCTGAGATGTATTCAGTGAGCAATAAGCGTGGGTAAGTAAAAGATAACAATCATAATGTTTATTTGTATAATTCTTTGTTTGATACTGTTTGATTGGTTACACTTCGCTTTAGTTCGTTTGTTCGTGTTTCCGTTCGTCGTACTTCGTGTGATATGTTTTTGGAGCTCGTTTCTCTTCGTATGCTTTTTTGGAGCTCGTTTGTTCGAGTCAACGTTCGGTTCAGTGTTGCATGTCTTCATTACACGATGATTGTGTAGTCGCAACGTATGGTCAGTGGCAACTTTATGTACTACTCCAGTGAGACAGTCACTTTAGTGTCTGATAAATACCTAAGGACAGTCTTTGTATGATGCTCCACTCGGAAGATATAACAACAACTAGTTCTTAGCCATCCGTGCAGTCGAAAACGTAGGGCTTATTAGAAATTTGGCAAATAATCTATATCTTAATGTAAAGAAATGCGATATTGTTACGAACTCTAAGATTAAAAATATTGATTTTGATTATATATTGGGGAACTGCTCTTTAGATAGGTACTATGAGATGAAAGACTTAGGAATTATTTTTGACTCGAAACTTTCGTTTTCCAAACATACCGATTACATTGTTTCTTAATCTTTTGCTATGATTGGCTTCATAAGAAGAAACACTGAAGATTTCGTTGACCCTCTAACATTGAAATCGCTTTACATTTCATTAGTTAGAAGTCGCCTGGACTATTGCTCTTTGATCTGGAATCCGTATTATGACGTTCATTCTAATAAAATTGAAAATTGTTCAAAAAGTTTTTATTTGCATTGCATTGTATAAATTGCATTGGAATGATTGTCTTCCCTCTTACATCGGGAGACGCAAATTGCTTGGTCTTCAGTCTTTATATGAGAGAAGAATTTACTTATCTTTAATATTTGCTTTTAATATGATTAATTGCAATATAAATTGTATACAGTTAACCGATTTATTTAATTTTTATATTCCGCTTCGAGATTTAAGGCAAAATCGCTTATTTATCGTTTCAACGCACATAACTAATTATGCTATAAATGAGCTAATTACAAGATGCGTTCAATTATACAAAATTATAAAAACATTATTGATTTTAGTGTTAGTATTTATAGATTTAAGTTAAAACTTTTCACTATTTTTAATTGAACTTTATATATTGTCTTTAAGAAACTTTCTGTAGACTGAATTAAAATAAATAAATAAATTTACATGTAAATAACGACTGTACCACAGTCTCAGTCTGAGCGCCTCATTTTATGCCAATGTGTGTATATATGCGATTAAAATTGACTATGTCGTCCCCGATTTTAGTCTACCAAAAAAGATTTGGAGAACAAATAACTATTAGGTTAATAAGGAGAAGGACGAAATAGTAGTAGAAGAACATCGGGTTGGTGTAATAAAAAAATAATTGTTTCAAAGTTCAAATTACAATATATTGTTATTTCGTTGTATAACTTACCTTTGGGTGATTGGATCCAGAATGATCTATTTTAGCATGTTTCAGATAGTTGTAACTTACGATTAGTGCAATTATGAATTGATTAGTCCAAAAACTAGAAATAAAAATAATGAAATTATTGTACGTTTTAACAGGATTCTTAAACTATGTATAAGTATTTTGTTATTTCATTTATTTATTTGAATAATACCCCAACGCTACAAAATTAAATTTTATTCCTAAAAGTGTGACTGAAAATTCAGAAATTTTGGTATACTTTTCACGGCTTTAGCTATAATACAGCATTATTCTACGAGTATGCATTGTTGCGTCAAAATGCAGAAAAAATATTAAAAAGAAGAGTTTACATAAATTCTACGTGATGGAGAAAATCAAAAAATTTTTGAGCTCAGTTTAATTGAATTGTAAAATGTAAAAAATACAGCTACTCATATTCAAAATGGGACACCAGTGGCCTATTTCACCAACTTACAAATATGTGAATTGTAAGGAAATTCTCACAAAATTGTAAAAAATTCTTTAAATGTGGTTTCACCCAATTCCTACAATTGTGAATTCGGACTTGTAAATCACAAGTACTTGTAATAAAAAATTTTTCAATATTTGTTTCACCAAACACGATTTGTAGTTGTAATTTACAAGTAACAAATTTGTAGAAATGTTACTATTTTGTAGTTTTTTGTTTCACCAAATATAGTCACAAATTTGTAACATTTGTAAGAATTTTTTACAAAAATAAAATCGCCTGTAAAATGGCTACAATTGTTTATTTTTCGTTTTTCGTCATACTTTTAGCAGTTTGTTTTTATATTTACAGTTTTTAATCAGCATCTTAAGAATGTAGATTAATTTAAAAAAAAATTTTAAATTATTAAACATGTCTACCAAAGGGCATAGCCGGGTTTCCATGTCAGAAATGCCCCCAAACCGAATCAAGTTTTGCATGGACCCTTTTGAAGCACTTGATTAAGAATGTAGCAGTTGATTTTTGGTTTTGGAGACGAATACTCATACTCCAATTTTTTCAGATTTTTCCAAGGTTAAAAACGGAAATTGGCATTCCATATGAAATGCCATAAGGACATGAAAAAATCAATTACAGCTATTAACTATCAGCCATCTGTTAATTTCGCAGAATTTTTTTTTTGAACATTTTATTTATGAAAACTCAAAAATTTTTTTTTACCACCAAAGGGATAAACAATTTTTGAGTATACACTTTTCCTCCATCTTTTACCCTTCTACTTGAAAATAGCCGTTAAAACAAGAACCGTTGGAAAAACTATTATACTGTCTTTGGAGAAAATGTTCTTGCTAAAAATTATAGGGGGTCCCAAAACATCGGAATAACCTACGAAGTACATTTTTTCAAGAATAATGCAGAAACCGAATTTTTTACATTAGAACCAAACCACTCACTCTACGTAAGTAAATCATGGGATTGTTTGTTGTTGTAATTGCATTAGGCTTTCATGTGAAGCCAACAAAATTTCAAAAAAAAATTGATCCTTGGAAAAATCTGAAAAAATTGGAGTAGGAGTATTCGGAAGCGACTTATTTACAAAAATTAGAGTGGTAAACCTATTTTTAGTATGAAAAAATCGCATATAAAAATTTTCGCAATTTTTTTAATCGCGAGTTTCGCATAAGAAAATTCGCGAAAAAATTCCAAATATGTCTCCAAAACCAAAAAATCACTGTGAATTTTTTCAGATTTTTCCTATGACTTAGGCTGAAAAACGCGAAAAACGAAATTTACCAAATCCGCCATTACTCATTAAAAATTGCAGATAATAGTCTGACAATTTAGTCAAATCATTCTTAAATCAAGTGCTTCGAAAGGGTCCATGCGAAACTTGATTCGGTTTGGGGGCATTTCTGACATGGAAACCCGGCTATGCCCTTTTAAAATGATTTTATTTTTCTTTATGTATATATAAAAAAAAGAGTTTTAAAAATAATTAATTTGAAAATATTTAGGTAGAAATACTTCTTAATCAAAGAAGCCGCGAAAACTTTAATTTGTTCGCTCATTGGTAAATGTTATACATTAGTGTCACAAATTAGTATAAGAAAATTGGTTATTTACAAGTCATACGAAAATTTCGTGAAACGTCATTTTTTTTACACTTGTAATGTACAAGTGATCTCTTACAATTTTTGTTGTCTCTTATTACAAATTTGTGAATTTTAGAGTTGTAACTTGTGAAACGAAAAATGGTTTTACACATTTGTAATTGTAATTCACAAGGACAAATTTGTAATTGTAAATTGTATTTGGTGAAATAGGGCACTGAAAGATCGTAGGCGGGTTTTGGGGAACGGGGAGTATTTTCGATATTTCGTTGATTTGTCATTGCTTTCAATCACTGCTTGAAGACGTTTTTTGCAAAAAGAAGGCTCAATATTTTGTCATTTTTATATATATATAACCGTTTTTTTTGTTTAAGCAACAATGTTCTTTTAGCTACACTTTTCTTCAATTCCGCCCACCAGTGTTCTATAACGGTATGGTCCGGTGACTGTGGGGGTGTGGCAAGCACTTAAGGACAATTATAAAGCAATCAATCCCTTGCATTCCACGACTTATGTTGGGATCGTTGTTTTGGTAAAAAAGCTTTTCTGTGCTATCAAGAACATTTTCCTTCAAAACGTCCACTATATGTTTTACAAAATGTATTTAGCCAACGCGTGATGCAGATATACATTCCCATATCATAAGCGATCCTCCACCATGTTTAACTGTTTTCTTGATTGCCTTGCCCTCAAATTCCTTACGTGGCTTTCTCCAGGCAAATCACTTGCCATCTGCACTGAAAATATTAATTTGAAGAGGTCGTTCGGGCAGGAAAAAAATCAGAATGAAAATAATGAATGCTTCAAAATCTATAAAGTCCGATATCAAAGGTTTGCGACGAGCGTCTTTATCGTGCAAATCATTGCTCCTTAAAAGTCGGCGCACAGTCTTCGAGCTAACGTCAATCAATTTATTTTTAAGGTCTACGCCGGATAGTAGCTAATGGTATTCAATTTCTTTTGGGACAAATCGAGCATCTCGGTCTGATATTTTTTCCAACTAGCTGCATTAATTTTTTTTGTTTTCAACATGGCGAGTTGCGCGGTATCTTTTTATGACATTGAACACGGTTGACTTTTTTTACAAACTATAATACCAATTTCTCTAACCGATATGCCCCTCTTTATAATTATTAACAACAATTTGTTGTTCTTCAACTGTAGTTTCACCTCTTGCCGATATAATGTATAATAACTAATGTTACCTCATTATCATATTCGAAGGCACTAATCGGAGCTAAACAAATTTGAGTATGCGAACTAAAATAGCGGGACTTTGACGAGATTTTATAACTGTCCCATTTTGAGTGTGAGCTGCATGAAAAAGAGTGTAAGTACAAACATTTGATTTTTATTTTTGAAGCTCAACCCAATAGTAGAGCACATATGCCCCGTGTACCACTTTGAGTGTGAGTAGCTGTATGTAATATCTCTTTTAAGTACAATCACACTCGAAAAGGTAAAATTTGTACATAATTTAGGTACTTTCGAAAAATTTCAAATATCAACACTGATGTTCGGATATATTATCGTTAGGGAGCGAAAAAAAGGCAAAATAAAATTGTCCATCTATAGTTAGCATTGATTTTGAAATTTCAAATTTCAGGTTTTTGCATTTTTAACCCAGTCGCTTATGAAAAAGAAAAAGATAGAAATAAAACAAATATTTGAACAGCACATTCTCCCATTCCCACATTCTTTGTGAGAGCAATTTTTTATTGAAAAGCAGCAGCAATAAGGTCGTTCTCCCACTGAAGGCAACGCATCCAGTGTGGTCAAATCAGCGCTTTTCCCGCTAAATGTTTGAATATTAAGCGCGGGAAAAAATTGACTTAGCGCTCAGCACGTTTTTTTCAATTTAAAAGACACTGAATGCTTCGCTAAATAATCCATTTCCTGAATAATCCTAACAAAATTTTTTATCGAAACAATGAGCAATGAACTTATTTAAAACCAAAGTTCGTAACCGTAAGTCACTCAATTCAAAAAATTCTTTGCTTCATATAAAAAATGGATTAAAACACGAAAATTCATTTTGTGAAAACTACAAAATACCAGATGGCAAAATTGTTTGTACTAGTGTTTATAATGCTTCTGAATTCAGACTAAAGAGTGTGTTATGGCCAGAAGAAGCTAATAGTAATGAAGAGAATATAGACTTCGACATCGATATGAGATTTAAAAATATTTATGCATAAATATGTACTTATAGTTATAAATTATTACTCTGTACATTTTTTTGTGATCAAAGTGTATAAAGTACCCTTTTTCCATTGTCTTATTTTAGTTTTTTTCTGTGATTGTATAATGTAGAAATGCTATGAATCAAAAACTTTGAAAATACATATATTTAATTAATTTTTTTTTTTTGATATACTATAAACCAATTCGTGTGTAACACTTTTATAAGGAAAAAATTAAGCGCTTTTTTAAAGAAAATACGCGTTTTATTCTTCATTTTAGTGGATTTTGAAAAACAAAAGTTGGCCACACTGAACGCAACTGCGATCCGACACAAAGCGGCGATTGGCAATGCTAATTGCTCTCAAACAATCGCAACGATTTTCATTCTCAATGACATTGTGTCGGATCGGAGTTGCGTTTCCTCCACTGGGAGAACGACCTAAATCGTGAGGGATAATTGGAAATATTGTTAACAGCAAACTGTGCATTTTATTCTTTGGTGTAAGTTTTGCTCTTATTGTTTTATTTCAAAAGTGAGTGTCTCACTTCAACGAAGAGTGATTAATTATTGCAACTTTTACATATTTGTGTTCTAAATATAAATTTCAATCCTTTCACCAACGATATTAAGAAGCAAAATGAGTTTTTCAACGCTTTTAAGAGCATAAATATTTATGTAAATGCGCACATAAATATTCATTCAAATAATGAAAACTATTTACTTTCATCATTTATTGTTGCTGTAACTTCATCAAACAATAAAATAAAAAACAGAACGACCTAAAAATTATATATAACCTAAAACTCTAAACGTTCCTACTTGCTATAACCTATGAGAGGAGAGGAAGAATGAGTGAGTACATCGCGACCATCTTTTGAATATTTTTTTTTGTGCTACTAATGCTATCATTGCTGTTGTTGTTGTTTCTACTATTTGTTGTGTGTTGAAAATGTCTTTATTTATGATCAAAGCGTACAATTTTTAACAAATGAAAAATTGTTTACAATGAAAAGTGAGCGAAGTATGAAAAAACAAAACCCACCAAACAATAAAGTAAATTCAAAGCGCAAAAACGAATGGAGAAAAAGAAATAGTAAATAAGTAATAGAAAAGCGCGCATAGCATAACAATGAGGCAAGACAGCATGGAAAACATCGAAAGTGGGAGCCCGTACATAAGAGAACGCGAGAGAATGAATATGTATGCACATGTAAGTAATACAGAAGAGGATATACATACTACAGTGGTTACCACTAGTAAATACCTATAACAACTAGATCGCAAATATGTACAATAAATGCAATGCAATATAGCCAAGTAAGGAATTGAAGAAGGAGAAGCGTTAAATAAGCCGCACTCCATCCCTTCATCCTTTGTTGGCTGTCGGCAACTTTCAACTCAGTTTTTGTGACTTCAAATGAAAAATATACTTAGCAACGTTTTTTTCTGTTCTTTTTTTAGCTTTGCTTTGTAAGTTTTTTCTCGTTGATGAAGTTCAAAACTTTTTTTTGGTGTGGCGTTTTGACTTTTCTTTTATTTGTTTGTTTTGTAGTTGTTGTTGATTTTGTTGTGTACCATTAAAGAAAATTGAAAAATACGAGCTAAAATGATGAAATGATGAAACGTGGTGAAATGAAAATTCCACATTTTTTCTATCTTTACGTACTCAAGTTCTTGGCTATCTTTGGCTTTCATTACATATTTCAGTGTGGCATATCCCAGTAAAGAATTTTGGGAGTAGTTGAGATTTGATTTTCCCAAAAATTTTGCCGCCCTCTACTTCACGAATTACAAATTTCTACTTTTCTTGTGCGAATAAGATGGTTTCTAGTGATTCGAAATGAATTTTCCATGCTTAATACGAATCTGTGGTCAAAAACTTTCCATCACGTTACGTTTTCCCGTTTGGAATCCCTAAAATAGCGTTTTTGGCTATTTTTGAAAAATTATGGAGCTGAACCCTGACGTACCACAAACTTCACAAATATCAGAAATTAAAGGTTGAACCATGCCCTTTCAAATAGGCCCTAAGCCATGCGCCATGCTTATGTCTAGGGGTGCACGAATGAAATATACACTGAACTGATTTTATGTTATACCCTAAATTCGTTCGCCATATTTGATCCGCCATTTTGAACTTTTAAAACCTGACTGCAGATTTGCAACCAGCGACCCTTAAAACACTTCGGACCACTTCACTTTTCATTATATCTGGCAGTAAGTATAAGTAAGATAAAATCAGTCCGCCATATTGGATCTGCCATTTTGAATTTTTTAAATCTGATTGCAGATGTGTAAACATCGAAATTTTTTTCCACAATCTATGAACAAACTTATGGTTTTACCTAATACCTGCTAAAGATATCTTGAGCTATGAAACTAAACCTCTGCATACACTACTTGAATTTAAAAAAAAGAACATTCCTATACCTTGCATGCCATACGAAATAAGTAAGCAATCCTCTTTCGCATAGTTTGAAGATGAGTGAGAGAAAAAAAAATTTTATTATTCACATTCGCCTTTTCATTATTACCTCCTTACATAATTGCTTGTTAAACCAGTCTTCGCCAGAAACTTTAGCATTTTTCATTAACCATGCACAGAGACGAGACCCTTGCATAGTAGAGCAGGGAGAGAGAGAGAGTGATCGTCTTCAAAACAGCAAAAGGAATATTAGGTACTTAAAAAAAATTCTGTTTGCACATACTCTTTCCAGTAAAGATGGACGCTAATTTTATGTACTGGGCTATTAACTTTTTGATTAAACTTTGTTAAGCTAGTACATAAAAAGCAAAGGAGCTATGTGTGCCATTATTATTTTGTTTGAGTTTATATTTTGAACATAAAACTGTTGAAAGTTACAGTTATCAAGGCGTTGCTACGCGAAGACGAGTGCGCTGACGACTTCTTACCGCTCACATTCTACAGATGGCACTGTCACTGTTTATTTGTTGCTGTGGTTGATGCGTACATACAGCCATGTCATGTGACAAAAGTCTATGAAGCAAGTATAAATTTCTTCTATTATTTTTTCTTAACTTGCTTGTTGCAATGATTTATGAGAAAATTGTGAACAAAATTTCAACTGTTGAAAATAACGCGTTTACAACTTGCATTTATCTAACTATATAATAAACTTTTTGTTTTTTATTTTTGTTTATGTGTAATTTATTTTTTTTTTTTTGACAGTTGTCATGGCAGTTATCATCATCATCGCCACCGACATCATCGTCACTAGCTTTAATAATACTGTGAACTTTTATTCATGCTTCAACTGTAATCATAATGTATTATGTTGGAGAGACAGAGATAAAGTGAGAGAGAGAGTGCTAATATTCTCTCTCTTCTTTTTTAACTTTTAGTCAGTGTGGCCAACTCAGTGCTTTCCCCGCTAAATTTAGTGCTTTTTAAAAATTAAAACGCAGAAAAAAAGTGATTTAGCGGTCAGCGGGTTTTTAACGTGTTTTTTCAATTTAAAAGACACTAAATGTTCCGCTAAATAATCCATTTCCTGAATAATCCTAACAAAATTTGTATCAAAACAATAAGCAATGAACTTATTTTAAACCAAAGTTCGTAACCGTAAGTCACTCAATTCAAAAAATGCTTTGCTTCATATAAAAAATGGATTAAAACACTAAAATTCATTTTGTGAAAACTACAAAATACCAGATGGCATAAATGTTTGTACTAGTGTTTATATTGTTTTTGAATTCAGATTAAAGAGTGTGTTATGGCCAGAAGAAGCTAATAGTAATGAAGAGAATATAGACTTCGAATGTATAACTTAGAAATGCTGTGAATTAAAAACTTTAAATATACATGCACGTAATTAATTTTCTTTTTAATACAGCATAATCCCGATAATTCGTAATCGCAAGGGACCAGCAATTTTTTACGACTTACAGAGATTTAGATTTAACCCTTTCACCACAGAGTTTTTCCTCAAAATCTTTGTTGAGTTTCATCAATATATTATGCAAATATTAAAATAAACTTAAATCTAAATCCTTACAGTTATCCTTAAGTTTTCCAATGGGGCGTAATGTCTGCCATAACCTCTGTAACCAGGAGTTATAGCAAAGCCAATTTAGGGAGATGATACTGACTGCATGTATACAATCCTCTCATCGACAGCCAGGACCCGTATTTTAAAGAAAACTCAAATGAAATGGAAACCGTATCTCCCAATTTACTTAAGTTTTCGAACATTATTGGGATATACGTTAACGAGGTTAAAATAAGAAAAATACGAATTGACGGTTTTGTAGTTTAAGGCTCTTCTCGCGTATCTCGTCAACCACGAAAAACACAAAAAATTCCTTAAAAAAGTGAACGTAGCTATCTACAATGATTGATTTTTTTCGAATCATAGTTCCATAGAATTTTGCTTTGCATTACGAATCATAAGAGGTTGTGAACAACTAATTTCGATTTATAAGAGGTTAAACAGACTTTATATTGAATAAAAAAAATACGAATTAGCGAGGGGACCAAAGTGTGTAGAATTTTGGCAAATTAAAGCGATTTTTTCCATGCACCAGCAGTTTGTTACGAATTATTGAAATTTTCGAATTATCGGTGTACGAATTATCGCAATTCTACTGAAAATAAAAAAAAATTGTATTTAACACTTTTATAAGAAAAAAATGTAGCGCTTTTTTTTAAAGAAAATACGCGTTTTATTCTTCATTTTAGCGGATTTTGAAAAACAAAAGTTGGCCACACTGCTTTTAGTCCATTATTTACTTGGCGCGCACTTTCGCCTTAACCTCAACAAAACAAAAACCATTCAAACAAATACTGAATGAAAATTCATTGTGAACATTAATAATATAGGTATATCGCCTCGTCGTCTTAAAGCTAATGGAAATTTTCTTTTGTAATTTCTTATTGTTTGTTATTTATTGAATTATTTTGTTTTTCATTTAATATTTTTTGTTTCTTTTTTATATATTTTATTTTACGTAGAAGAACTTTGTGTTTAATTGTGTCCTCTGTATGCTTGTGTGCGTTTATTCATCCTCTATCCTCTAATGAAGGAAACCTAAAACTGTTCACATTGTCTCGTTGTTATTCATATGTTGTTAACATTTGATATGATAAATATTTATGAAAAGTATGCTATAATAGCACATTGGCACATTAGACAAAAGAACAACAACCACAAATGTATAATATCCTAAGGAATGATATTGTAATATCATAGGATCACGCAATTATTTCGTAACATTTAACGCATATATTGACATTATTGAAATCTTTAACTATTTACAACTTAACCCTTTAGTGCATATGACCGTTTACAGGTGGTCAAAACTTAAAAACACGCAAATGAATAATATTGGCGGCATATGGTATAATATAATCGCTTAAAATATTTAATTTTTTGTGTCGCTACGCCTCTCTAAGTATCTTGTATCCCTTCGCATTTGAAATATTTTATCAGTTGAATGAAGAAAAAGTGATTGTGAAGGTTCGAAATAATTATTTTGAAAACACAGTTTTGAGAAAAACGCTTTCAAATTTCAAAAAGATCTTTACACATTGTGAATTTGTCTTTACAAATATGCATGCAACTTCAAGAATAGTTGTGGGATCGATATGCAATTCTGAGAATATACTTAAATATATATATGTAGATTACGAAAATCGAATAAAAAAAAAAAAAGAATTTTTTGAAAATTCTAACTGCGGGTTACACGCATTACAGTAACACGTAAAGCATAATCTAGCATTATTAAATTAGCCTAAAAGAAAACATGCATTGTCTACCGAAAGTGACCTTGTAATTACTCAGGCAAAATACAAAAGACTGAATCCACCTACGAGAGACGCGGCGTTCGGATATCTTGAAAGCTGATGACAGTGATATGGTTACTTGTACGATCGACCAGCATACTAGGCCGATTAAGGATACCCCCCTCCATTCTCGGGGTCAAAAAATCGATTTTTTTTAAATTGTCTTGTTCGAAACCAAAAAAACCAAGCCTATGAAGAGTCTGAAGGGACCAGGCATAGCTGATTGAAGGTGAGTTGGTTTTATACACGAAATATTGCTTCACAAAACTTTTTCTTGAAACAGTGTTTTTACGATTGGCGGACTTTGTAACTCAAAAACTAGTCAACCAATCGCTTTGAAATTTTGCAATGTTGTTTAATACATCAATAGCTATAACTTAGACAATTATCAAGAAGATTGATAAAGATTTTCTATAAATTTCAGCTCAGTTTTTAACCAAAAAGCATTGAATTTTCGAAGAAATACATTCAAAGGTCCGCCATTTTGTGAATTGAAAATCTGTTTGATTTTTTGATTTCAGACATTCCAGTGATTTGTAATCGTTCCCGCCATCAAAAAACAGGTTTTTTTTTATTGACGGCGAAAATGTTGCTAAAATGTTTGTAAAACAACAATGTATGAATTTTTTTTTGTTTTTAAAGTTTCGAAATACATATGTGCAGATATCCAAACCTCAAAAATTGATTTTTGTTTATTTACCAGCCCATTGAATATCGCGGAAATTCTAAATCGAGAATGGAAGGGGTACCCTTAAGTCACAGAAAGACAATTAGAGTAAGACTACGAATAAGCCACTGAAATATGTAAGCATCGCGTATTTTGTGTGTGTTGAGTTCAGAATAATACCGGAGGACTTCCCCCACTTCAAACCCCGTTCAGCCCATTTCAACGACAAAACACCCAGCCGTATTGTGTACGCTGAAAGCCCCTCAGGGTAATAGGTGTGCGTCGCGCCACAACCAATGTTCTCCTTGTATAGGGGGAAAGGGTAGACTGCCGACTAGGCGTAATTGCAATCAATAAATTTTCTGTGTTTAAATCTTGGAGGTGGTGAGCAATATGCCCGCTGAAAGGTTCGTTGCTGTACTATAGCATTTTTTATAGAAAGTACTAAAGAAAAGTAGTTGCATATATCCGCGGAGTAGTATTTATGAATAATTACATATTCAGCAAAAAATAAAAATAGATTTCCTGCTTCGATTGTGTACAATTTGTGACGTTTAATTTAATTATTCCCCTTTTTCTATAGGCGATTTCATTACTGCTGATAACATTTTGCATTGCATCACTGCTGATAACATTTTTCGCTTAAAACTGTCAGCTATTAAGTAATTAATTTAAATTTTTTATTATTTTTTCTGTGTATTTGGTAGTAAGTAATTCCGTTATATACATATTACAACTACAGTTTTGTATACGATGTAAACGAGAGAGTTATAAGTGATATTAAATCTGAAAGCACGTGATGAAGAAACGGACATACGATTAATTTCGTTAATTTTTTTGCCTAGCCACATAAGGTTCTGACATAGATAAAATAAGCACTATATTTGGGTTAATATGGGTTGATTATTAATTCAGTATAAGAAAGCATCTGGCAACCCTATAACTTTTGACAGCGCTGTCAGAAGGCAATTTATATAATGGAACAGTACACTCCAAAAGAACACGTTGAAATTGTTCAGTTGTACATTCAAAATAACTTCTCAATTTTCCCATAGAGAAGTTATTTTGATGTTTTTGAAGCCGATTGTTTATGAAACTGGTATTGGAGCACTTCTGGTTTCAACAAGACGGCGCTCCACCGTACACAATTCGTGCCACAATCGATTTTTGAAGCTATTGTTCCCCGGTCGGTTGATATCAAAAAATGGCGATTTTGACTTGCCTCCGTCTCTGGGGCTACTTGAAGTCAAAGGTTTATATCAACAAGCTAAAGACCAACATCTGCCAAGAAATAGCCGAATTATTGAAAACTTACAATAATGGAAAATGCCGAAAAAGAGCAGATAAGGTATTTTTCACTGAAATTCGTTTTCTGTTTCGGCGTTCTTTTATATTATACTGCTTATCAAAATCCTTGTTTAGATCTTGACCTAAGATATTTTTTATAAAATTTTTGTTCGATTTAATTAGACTAATGGCGATAGTTTAGATGCATCGTACTTTGTATCCATTGCCGATTCCAAAAAACTTCCCGACAGTTATATGAAGCCTTAATCTGCATTTAAATGCTACAAACTCTTTAAAAAGGAGTGGACAATAAACTCCGACTCTGCTAGGTCTTCACGCTTCATTATCTATCAGAATCTATTACTCAGCTTTCAAGAAACGAACATTTTAGAACCTCTAATAGCAGGCGGAAAACCAAAATAAATCACATGAAGCAGAACTTTTTGGAGCTCAATATTCTCGTCCGAAAAGTGAATTTCCTATTTTACTACCTAAATAAAGAAAGTAGTTTATTGATTAGTTTATATGCTGGACACTGTTTTTTGATATATAACGTTTGATTGAAAACGACCTATGTATGAACCCTAATACGAAAGAAACGTTGGAACATATACTTTCTCGCAAACTAGCTGAAACTACATTCAATACATTAGGGAGTACATTTTTTCTTTCACTCAATAACTTAATTAGTTTAAATTTAGGTATTAAGGAAACAGCGCTGAAGCAAAGAGTTATGTGCTACGTTCGCCACAGTTTTTAACCTAAATAAACGTAACGAGTGCTCTTCAATGATTAAAATTCTGGCGAGGAAATATATCTTTTCATTTGCTTCCCACGCCAGGTCAATACAATTTTGCTTACTTCTGTATTCGAGTTTGAGCATTGTTGAATTCCAAATATTTTTCAACGATCTTAAGAATAATTTTTGGTATAAAAATTTGCATGTTTGCTTTCTCGTTATTTACCTTGTTACCTTGTTCTTCCTTTCCTCTTCCCTTTCTTTTCCTTTCCTCTGATTTTCCTTTCATCTTTCCTTACTTTTCCTTTCCTTTAGTCTCATCCCTCTTCCCGCTACTTCTATTCTTAATGGAGTTTATTATTCAATTAAAGGCCGATCGCAAAGTCCTAAAGGACTCCATAATTGTCTATGGTTGAAACAAGAAAGGCAGCTAAGTATATGAGCCCTCTATGCGTTCTCGCATAAATTTTATATCATAAGTGGGCGTAACTTTTCCCCCAGTTAGTAGTGGAATTTGTACAATACTAATCACATACAGAGATATCGATTTCGTAAATAAAATAGGGCCTGGACGGCCCTATTGCTTTACATCCAGATATTTTATTGCTATGTAATCTGTACCCACTGTTATTTCTATTGAGTGACGTAACTTTTACATTTTTCGCCATTGTGATGAGTAAATTCTGTCAATTGAATTTTATAATTTCACTTAATAATTTTGAATTGAAAAAAATAATGATATTAAAAACATCAGCATTAACTTAACAAAAAATAATTTCTTATCGGCTTTCTTGTACTCTTATCAATATATGTATACTTCACTACCGTTTTTTATACCTCAATAAATTAACTTTGACTGCTTGATTAGCCTAAACAAAAACCACCCAAAAATTTTTGGCTGCAAAAGAAGTGCAAAAACAGTTTTTTTTTTTGCAAACATTCTAACCAAGGTGATTTGCAAATATTTTGATAGTGGGGCAATTGTTTTATATGCAGTTACTTAGCTATAAATACTAAGTAAAATTCTAAAGGTAGTCACAGTTCTCGAAGAACAACGAAAGTGTAAGCACAAAAACGAACGAAAGTAAAATTTTGATTAAAAACTTAACAATATACCATAGCAAAAAGTGAAATAGTAAAACTAAAAATGCAGTACACTTTGAAACTCACAATCTTCACTCTGCTCTGCGGGTTGGTGGCGATAACCACCGGCGCATCGATGCCAAATCGTATTGTCGACAAAACTCTACTTCAATTCATGATCAGTGCACGTGCCTTGACCGAAACAAATCCTGGACGCTCCATGGATTGTTTCAATTACTACAACCCACAATTGGATGCCATTACAAAACAACACGAAATCGATTATACTAAATGTTTGGATACATCCAGCAACGGTCGTGCCAATATTGATAAATCGACGGAACAGGATCGTGAAGATATCGATTTCAGTGCGGAGGCATCATGCAAAGCATTGGAAAATTGCGCAGCTGTAAAGGAAACCATCCAATATTTTGATTGCTATTCGAAAGTGGTAAGCGTTGGAAATTAAAGAAATTTAAATAAAATTGCAATTCAAAATTTTCTTCTTGTTTTCCACAAACACAGGGTTCTGATAACTCCAAAAACATGTATACAATTTCAACTAATGCCACTGAGATTCTAACCAATTTACGTGAAAGATATCGTTTGATTGATACTGAAGAAGACCGTTGCACAAACGCTGCAGAACGTGCTTACATTGAGAATACTTCCGCCACTTTTGAGCAATTGCAGAATTGTTTGCAGGGCAATGTTACAGTCCCACCACCAACAGTGAAACCAATTAAAATTATGCAGAACATTTGAATTTATATAAGCAAACAAGAAAATTTCATTAAAGAAAATAGTTTATTACAAAAGCATTAACTCTAATAAATTACAATACTCAATATATGGTTGATTGGTTAGCAATTCGCTAAGCGAAAAAACTTTGAAGTTTCATAGGCCCAGCTCAAAAAAAAAAAAACGTTCATAATTGAGCAGTATGATAAAGCACCAAGATTTTTCAAACGAAATCAAGACATCTACTAAAGCTTATTTCTCATTTAGTTGCTCAGGCACTGTGGGTTTGCAGTTATTTAACGAACGCCTTTCCAGTGAAAAAATTGTTCAAGAACTTAATTAAGCCCAGGCTCTGATCTGCAGATCAGATCTGCCAAGCATGAAATTCAGTTTAAGTAAACCTGAATAAAATGAGTTCATGAAAAAGCGCTTCATTACAGAAAAGGTTAACTAGGATATTTATGAATACAATATTCTTAAAAATCTCTAAGAACACGTTAAACTTTTAGTTTAACTCACACCATATTAAGCCGGTTTATAATTGTATGCCACTACTGGGCGAACGTGTTACCATTTCGCTACATCCGCTACTAAAAGCCAAATCAAATAAGATTTTAATTTTGAATTTTAAATTTATAATTTCTTTCATCTTTCTTTTAACCAAAATATGAGCATAAATATTTTCTTACTTGTTAAGTTCTATAAATGTTAACTTCTCATTAAAAAGAAAAGAAAACCTTTTTTTTACCTTAAATATTGTGTCAAAGTTGTCAAACCCTCTTCAAAATTATAGTCAACGTTTTACTATAATAAAAAAAATAATAATAAATATGCCAAGTAATTATAATAATTTCAATATGATTAAAAATGGAGACATTGTTTTGACATTTTATGGCACCTTTTAGGAAGAAAAAATATATCTTGATATGTACATAGTCAAAAAAATTTTAATAGCAACATAAAATATTTTACATTTTTTAAAGCTATTGAAAATTTGTAGTAGAATATTTCAAATAAAAACGTAAAATTTCCTACGCATTTAAACGGGAAACGCAATTAACCGGGGAGTATATAAATTTATATTTCTAAGCTTAATCGAGTGTATTGATTTTGCAAACCCTACTTTTCGCATGAGGTTTTGAACAGATGGATTTGACGACATAAAATAATTATAAATTTTCATCGAACAACCCTAACCCACTAATACCTATATACCGTTAAAACATATATAAATATATATTTTGTTGCAAACTAATCAATCGAAAACAATTATGTAATTATATACTCTACGGTAATATGCTACCAACAACTTACATTTACAGAACGAAAATAATACGGTACAACAATATGGAAATTGGTATAAAAGGACATGCATCGCTCTGAGGAAATTACTCAGACTCAGACTTAGACTATGGCACAGGTTACTTTTTCTCCGCTTTGATAGCTTATATGTAATACTCCTTATGGTTGCGTCAGCACGGAAGGTTAAAACTTAGATATTGGTAGCTAATATCAAGCGAAGCGGTAGCACGTTTGATTCCTCTTTTTGTCTCAGAAATCGTTTAGATATTTACGGGATCTTGCGAGTGCGACATCACACCACGATATAAAGATTAGGTATTTATTAAACACCAGATTGTGCGACAGTCTCACTGGTTTAGTACAAATGAAGTTGTCACAGATCATACGATGTCACGACATCTAGCCATCGTGTCATGAGGACACGCAACATAAATGCAAAGATGAAAACGAGCAGCATGAAAGCCAAATGAAGAGATTCGACAAGGGCAACGACGGAAAATGTGCACAAAAGAGAGCGGATTGAGAGACTATACAAAGTACCACTAACACAAATACTATCGTTCGATGGAGAATAAAGTGTAACTACCCTGAAGAAAAGACTGTAAATAACCAACAGTGAATAATATAAATAAATTGAGCTTATTAGAGATCTAAAACGAACTACAGTGAGTGTTATTATTTGAGTACCCTGGTTACCCACTGAGCATACTCTTGCAAAAAAATTTTTCTAGCAGGCGAATACATTTTTGCTATGTCTTTCTATTTCTTCGACTTCATTGAGGGCTTTAAAGAATAGAGGGTCTTTAAGTTCTATTATTTACATTGTTTACGCAGTTAGTGAAAGTTCCAGATAGAGCCGGACAGACACAGCGCAGCGTCAGCTCGAAATTTCAAAACTTCAAAGCACATTAAGATATTTTCAGAAAATCATACTTAGCAACATACTTTCAAATTGTTGAAACGATTCGCTCTGGGTCAGCTCGCAGATCTCATTAATATTATTAAAATTTTACAAAAATGAATTCGACAAAGATAGGTTACTTAGCGATAGAAACATGTTTTTGCCATTTTTGAACAGACGAAATGATCAGCCGATAAACTTCAGGGAATTTGTAGACTATTTGCCAAAATATGAACGGAGGAGAAGACTTATTCCAGAGTTCGTACGCTTTGTTTGCCTGCTCATAACAAGTGCAAGCGCAGTTCAGTTGTTGCACTACGAATTTAAGTTTTTCAACCGAGTTTTTACGATTCTATTGTTGAGAGAAGGACTTCTTCTAATTTTTTGTTTTTATTGCCATGCACGATGCCTAATCCAAGGTTGGATGTTCATTTAACTTTACTAACAATAGATTTTTCTCACTTCAAATTCGCATTGAAGTGGCCGTTCCAGCCCTACTTTCTTTGAATCTAAAGTAACACTAGATTTTGCTAAGTACCATTTCAAAAAGTAAATTTTGGTTTGTACAGGATTGTCTTTTACTCTATGAAACATAGAATGGAATACTTTTTCCGACTTTGTTTTAAATATCGCCATAAACGAGCAGACATTCAATGTCACCAAACAAATTGCAATGCAGTATAAGGAAACTATATACATACCAATAATCCATTTCACTTTATTAGCAATCTATCTATCTCACTTCAAATATATATCGCAATCACTTAATTTCGTATATGTTGCACTATAATCTATAGTGAAATGAACACTAAAACAACAACACTATTTAAGAACCAAAGCAAAAAAAGTATTAAAAATGGAAAGCTAGTGTTGCCTCTTGAGTACATTATGGGTTACACTTTTGCTGGGTGGCGTTGATGAAATTAATCGACAGCGAAATGCAATCCAAAGCAAAAAAAAAGATTCCAAAAGAAAAGAAAAAATTGTGGAAAGTGGAGCAATTGTAGGAGAAGGTATGGGGATGAGAAGATAGCGTGGTAAAACAGAGCAACTATCAGTTAAAAGTGAACTCCAATCCGAGGTTTTTACTCCACTAAAACTAGTACGACTCAATTCTATCTGCAAAAACTGATAACTCGCGTTCATTACATTTTCATCAACACTCATTCACTCATGACTCGCGCGAAAAAATAAAGCACACAGGTTTTCTTGTAACCTATACAATAACTACATTCACTACATTCACTGCAGGCATGAAGTTAACCCATTCAACCATTCAGTATTCAAAACACCCCTGCACTCAAACAGCATCCAAACTACCTACCACCCATACAACCCTTCACTCAAACCACTTTACGTGAATCAACCAACACCCAACACTCAAACCAGCCATCTCTCCCCAACATTTATTCTGTCCCACCTATTCTATCCACCTTTCCATTCAACTATTATTTAACCAAGCTGTAATCAAGTCTTTTGGGTTTACATTTCCTTTCTTTTTTAGTTTTTTGGCGGGTTTAAATATTTCATGAAATCACTTTCAATCGGTACTGATGGCTTGGTTTGTTACTTCCCTGTAGAGAATGGTTTCGAAAGCAGGTGATGGTAGAGGGTGTGGCTGGTGCATGAGTGTAATATTTTTGGTTTTGTTCTAATTTTTGCTCGACAATTCACTTTAGAGAGTACAGTTCAATTTTTTCTTTGTTTTCTTTTTTTGTTTTTCTCTTGGATGAATTGAAATTCGATAATGATTGGCAAACAATAGCGCGAAGAGTTGAAGAGGGTTGGAGTATTCGTTGAGAAATACAAGAAAATTTAAATTTATGACGAAACAATAGAGCGACGGCGAATAAAAATACTGAGAAATAAAAAAAAATAATAAAAAATAAATGAAATCTATGTAAAACGAATAATAAAAACATTTTAAAAGTTTGCATATATTTTACTCAACTTTGGATTGAGTACAGATGGAGTCCATGGAGAGTGAGAAAGACAGGGCATGAGAAAAAAGTGAAAGCAATAGATTTGTACAGACAAATTTTGTCTATTACTAATGGTTATGTATTTGCTTTATTATCTGGGGGAAGAAAAATGTAGGTTAGAAAGTAAGATACCTTAGGTTCCCTACAGGTAATACATAAGTCATAGGCCATAATTTTTCTCTATTTAGAACAGGTGAGTAAGCAGCTCTATATTTTACCAAACAATTTAAGTCCGAAAATATACTTTTTTGAAACGCGCATGAAAGAATGCGCAAAGATAATTTTTTCCCATGAAAGTGGTCGTTCTTTATGAGCTGTAAAAATGAGTCCAAAAAAAATCTTTTAGTATTGCTATTTAATAGTTTTCGAAATCAGAAAAACTGTCGAGAAAATCAAAAAAGATTGTAAATAGAATCAAAAAGAGACATTAAGAATCGAAACCAAAATGAGGTTAAACAGAAGGGGAAAAAATCAAAAAGAATGCTAAAAGAGTCGAAAAAGATTATGAGAGTCGAAAAAGACGAATAAAGTAGTTCAAAATAAAAACAGGTCAAAAGACAGAAATATTTATCCATGATTTGTTATTTTTCTAAACAATAAATAAATATACGCTTAAAGAATTTTGAAATACAAAACAGAAATATTTTTCACGTTAACTTGAATATTCAAGTGCGTAAATATTTTCATCAGTTTCCGTTGACCTTTCGAAAATGCTACTAATGGCTGGTTTTCACTATGTCATATTCCCTGTCAAAGAGAGAGAAAGAGAGAATTTCCTATATAAAATTGCCTACATTTTGGGAAATTTGACATAGTCAAAACCAGGTATAAGAAAGACAATGCCACATTTCTTAAAGAGCAGAAATTATCATAAAACGCACATATATATAAAAGCGCTCTTAAAGAAGAGTTTTTCAAGAGTCAGAATTATGAGTCCTCAGAATATCGTTTGGGTTCTGTCAGAAGTATCCGATTTTTGGCAGAAAGACGAAATCATAACGCAAATTTCCATTGCTCTGGTACTGTACCCGACGTGAGCATTGGGTCAGTATAGGTGTGAGATAAAAAAAACAACAGTTGCCCAACAAGCAAAAACGTTTGGATTTAGGTTTATTATTAATTTATTTCATCAAGATTGCATTTCTTTTCAAAAAGAAAAAAGAAGAACCAGAGTTGAAATATAGACAAATGCATTGGCTAATGAACAATAAATTAATTATATACCGACAAACCCTCAAACCTGTCTGGACCTACGACATCCAACTTTGGGGCTGCGCCAAACCTTACGTCATTGACATAATTCAACGATTTCAGAATATGGTCCTTAGGAACATAGTCAATGCGCCGTGGTATGTTAGAAACACTGACATTCACAAGGACTTAGGTATAGTCCAGTTCGTGAAGCAATAAAAATAATAGCTAAAACACACGCCAACAGACTCCAACAGCACGTTAATGAAGAAGCACAACACTGCTGGGTTAACACGAAGATTACTTCGAACGAAGCCTTTCGAATTAGTAGAAGATATCACTGACTAATAGAAATGATTTCTTTTGGTTGAACTTTAATAATAAGATACATCAAATATACGTATGTATTGTATGTAAACTGATATTTTATTTTAAAAGTTGGAAGCAAATTGCTCGTTAGTTTTATTATTAATAACTAGTTGCAATGTAATAGCTATGAAAGAATATTGTTTTAATAAATAAAAAAAAAACAATGGATGTGTGCAAGGCACGCAAGATATTTGATGTGTAAACAGTTAAGCTAACTGAATGTCATATACATAAGCTCACATATGTATAGCCATATATAGGGATTTAATGTATAATTTATATGCTTAGGTAATTTAAATTAAAACAATTATTTTATAAACTTAAAAACTTATTATCATTATCTTTTATATGTATAATAACCCAATTCACCATAAATTGCAAATGATCTTACATCATTGCAAATGCAAATTTTTATTCCATATCACATATATTTGTTGTTGTGATAGCATAAATATTTTGCAATTGCACCAAATCGTGAATAGGGCTGATATGTTGTAGTTGCATTATTTTTCTTTTACTCAATGCATCGGGATCTATATGCTCGCATATACGCAGCTGCAATCGCATTTTTTTTTTTGCGCTTTAAGTTTTTCTTCCTGTCGATTTGAAATTTTATTAGATGTGAAAATTTTACATAACGTCGCCTGAGAATTGATTTGGCGTATAGGTATATGAATTTGTACACACATACGTCAAATCAATCCTCAGGCGACGATAAGTGCTTTCCACATTTAACCTTAGGAAGGCAACAGGAATGACTAGTCACCCCACTACTTTTTAAAAGCACCGCAAAGAGAGTTGTCTTAACTGCATTTATTAAAAATAAAAAAGAATGTATTTTTATTGAAGTAAATAAGTGATTTTATAATAAATAAGTTTGATTTTTTCTGTTTAACATATTTGCTATTTACATAGATAAAAAAAGTGTTGTATTTTATGCCGTGATTTGCTATCGTTATCGCTACGTTTTGTTTATACATTTATTGAAACCTAGATTCCTTATTACTTATCATTTTGTATTGTTTTTGTATTTTAAAAAATATTTAATTTTAATGCAATCTAACTAACCGAATGCAAAACCTATCAAACGCCTGTGTTTGCTACGGCGACTTCTCTGCTTGTATGGTATAGTCGATCTCCACACGTTTAACACCAACAAATAATTCTGCCACGAATAAATGTGCACACACATTTTGTTTTCGTATGTACTTATATGTGTGAGTAAATTGATAGAAACATAAACAAACAAACTCCGCTGGTATTTTAATTTCTCCCTCTCTTCTTCTCTTTGTTGTTTAGAGTAGCACAGTCATGCCGCGCAGTAGTGTGAGCGAGAGGGGAACTGGACGTTACAGTTATCTTACATCCTACGATACAGTTATTCTTACATTTTACACATTTGAAATTTTGCCCATACCGTGAGCTAAAATGTTTACACATCAACAATAGCTATGAAAGAATATTGCTTTAATAAATAAACAAAAAATCAAGATTTCATTTGAAATAAGATTACGAAAACATTTGGGAAATCTTGAAAGTAAGTTATCTGAAAATCGAAAAGTAACGTTGAACGTAAGATTGCGAAAACGTTTGTAAAAACATTTATATTAAATGTTAAAAGTAAACGTTTTTTAAATGTAAATCCAAATGTTTTTCAAATTATTTACTATACGTATTTGTGTGTATGTGTACTATATTTGTGAATGCAAAAAAAAAACCGAAATATGCAGATTCCAATTATTTGTAATTCCCTTTTTGCAATCGTTAATAGTAATATTAATTTTACCCTATATTCATAGAACTTTGTTCACTTCCGCCTCTTTGTTTTGTTTTTTTATGAACGAAAGTAAATTTCAATATAACATTCGGGGAACATAACATTGAACAGACGTTTGCAAATGCAATACTTTTGTAAATACATGAGAATGTAAACATTTGTGAAACGTTTGCAAATGTAAACGTTTATTAAACCTTTATAAAGCGTTTTCGTTTAGTGTATAATTCCGAGGTGAATCATATTAGAATTGAGAATATATGTACACCCCAATCGTGAAAAAAACATTCTCTCAAATTTTGTTCCCCTTTCTCAAAAAGGATCAGGTACGATTTCAGGGTTTGAAAATTTATAATTCTGAAAGAATTTGGAACAATTCTACGTAATATTTGGCTGGGATCATTTTGATCATACTTGCTGGCGCTTCAAGACCACTGTGAGTAATAACAATAAAAAAAAGAAAAGGATAAAGCGGTAGAATAGAGTGGGAAGAGTTTTCTCTGGAGAAGAATAGAGATAAATTAGAGAAAGTTAGTGTTGGAAAGGGTACCAACTAAAGAAGATATGGTAATGAAATGGAGTAGATGGCTAGAAATAAGCTTTTTTGTAAATGTGAAAATGAAACTCTTACAATAATGCTTGCTTGCTGGATTCGCAATTGGGTGAATACAGAAATGGAGGGGAGATAGATATGAAGTCATAGACTGAAAAGTCATGAAATTGTTTTGTAATTTCTGATTCCAAAAAAAATGTACCCTTGACGCTATTTCGATAGAAGCGCGATGTAGATATAATGAAGTATGAGAATACCTTGATTGGGTTATTGAAGGTAACATATGAGGGACCCCTTTACAAGCACTTGGAGGAATGTCGTCTAGGTTGGCCACCATTTTGCCCATAACTTTCGTGTAAGGAAGTATATCGTTGGAAAGGTCTGGGGAAAAGGAACACTTTTCCTAAGCATTGAAAAATGAGTGGGTGGATGCTGTCAAGGTCGGTCCTTGCCGTTCCGGTTGACCCATTGCTGAAAATCGACGAAGTTTGCGATGAAATAATTGAAAATTTCATCGCAAAATTAATTGAATAGAAAGTTTTATTTGATGCAACTTTTTTTTGAAGTAGAAAAATCTCTCAAAAAATTTTCGAAGAAAACTGTATGTAACGGTATTTTATTCGGAATCCCAGTTCTGACAAATAAAACAGCTTGTCGTTATATTGTCGCACTTCAAATGCACATTTCTGTAATGCAGTGGAGTTGTTGCGGTTTAACCGACGAGGCGTTACATCTAAACAGATGAGGCAAAAGTCCTCATCTTCGTCCCAAAAAGGGTTTTTAGCAGTTGCACTATCGGTGCAGCTATCTCAAGCCAATGAATCATGAATATACTATGTTGTTTATGCTTTTGTAATAATTAAATTTATTCAAATGGAGTTTTATTGGTTGTTTGCGCCTATTATTAACAATTTAAATTCAAATGGTGTGTAAAATTTTAAAATGATTTCACTAAAAGCAGAGAATCCCAAAGATCTATTTCAATGCTGGAGTAGTGCTCGTAGATTTTGTTGGTGGTGGGACGGTAATAGTACCCTGCAAACAACTCTGCAATTGCTCAAAAGTCGCGGAAGTATTCTCAATGTAAGCACGTTCTGCAGCGTTTGTGCAACGAGATTCTTCAGTATCAATCAAACGATATCTTTCACGTAAATCGATTAGAATCTCAGTGGCATTAGATGAAATTGTATACATGTTTTTGGAGTTATCAGAACCCTGTGTTTGTGGAAAACAAGAAGAAAATTTTGAATTGCAATTTTATTTAAATTTCTTTAATTTCCAACACTTACCACTTTCGAATAGCAATCAAAATATTGGATGGTTTCCTTTACAGCTGCGCAAGTTTGCAATGCTTGACATGATGTGAATGCACTGAAATCGATATCTTCACGATCCTGTTCCGTCGATTTATCGATATTGGCACGAGCGTCGCTGGATGTATCCAAACATTTAGTATAATCGATTTCGTGTTGTTTTGTAATGGCATCCAATTGTGGGTTGTAGTAATTGAAACAATCCATTGAGCGTCCAGGATTTGTTTCGGTCAAGGCACGTGCACTGATCATGAATTGAAGTAGAGTTTTGTCGACAATACGATTTGGCATCGATGCGCCGGTGGTTATCGCCACCAACCCGCAGAGCAGAGTGAAGATTGTGAGTTTCAAAGAGTACTGCATTTTTAGTTTTACTATTTCACTTTTTGCTATGGTATATTGTTAAGTTTTTAATCGAAATTTTACTTTCGTTCGTTTTTGTGCTTACACTTTCGTTGTTCTTAGAGAACTGTGACTATCTTTACAATTTCGTTTGGTATTTATAGCTAAATAGCTGTAAACAAAACAATTACCTCCATATCACAATACCAGAATGTTAGCAAAAAAAAAACTTATTTTTGTACTTCCGGAATTAGGTGCTTTTTTGGGCTCAATCAGGCAGTCAAATTGAATATATACTGCATTGATAAGAGTACAGAAAATAGATAAGAAATTATTGATTGTAAAGTTAATAATTATTTGTATTGTTTACTTTATTTTAAAATTATTCAATTAAGTTGAAGAATTTGCTCATTACAATAATGAACGCTTTGACACTTTACAAAATCAAATGTAGAATGGATGACTTTTTAGAGTAATTTGGGGTCCCTGATTCCGGCCCTGTACTCAGATTATCTCTAACAGGTCTGCGATCTCCGCTATGGGGGCCAAACCCATAATTTTGGTATACATATTCGGGACCAATATAAAATGTTTTTTTTTTACATTGTACATGAAGGGAGGGAAAAATCATTTATATAGGAACACCCCACCAACCCCTCTTATTATATGTTATATATTATATGTTATATGAAGCCACTATTCGGTGTATGACTATACCGGGTAAACGAACGCGAAACCTATTATTAGGTTTTGATGAAAAATATGTTGAGGTTAAAATTATCCAGGTCCAACTTTTTATAGAAATTAACCATTATCATTTGACATTTGAAATTTACAGTTGCACTGTGTAATGAACAGAGACGTGCAACTTTCGATGGAAGTTAAGTCACCCAATAGAGACAGTCAACTTAGAAATAAAGTATTTGCATGCAAGGTAATTGAGCGGTCCTATTTATCTTTACTGAGACAAAATCTTCATATGTGAGCGTCGTAGGTAAATACAAAATTCTACTACACTGTCAGCGTTGATAATTGACTCAGTAATCGCACTTCATTGACGGATATTATACGTTTTTTTATCTGGGAAGAAAAATTGTATCAACACAAGTATCTGAAGTTTTTTGTGACCAGAAAGGGTTAACGGATGTTCAACTGCCGCGAATCTGACAGCTTCGCGGTCGGTCGACAAACGAGTCGCACTCTGCACGAATGTGAGCTAAAGAAATCTTTCCTCATTCGCAAGGAAGGACTTTCTTGAGCGCATCAACACTCTGGTATTTCTAAGTGCTTATCTTAGTGTGCAAAATACCCCATATTGAGCATTCGAAGGGGCTTACATCCGGTGAACGTGGAGTCAATTGTTTTGCTGAAATTAAGTGTGGGACATTGTCTTTCTTTGCAGAGTGTTGTTGTAGAAATAAAGCCCCTACTTGGATCTGCAGTGGTTGGAACTTTGCATCCCAAACCTTTAAATCGAAAACAGCGATTGGAACTAAATATCCCAAGGTTCCCACTGGCGGCAAATATTGAAATTTTGGGTCGATAAAAATATTACATTTTGTTAATGTTAAAGATTCCCCTAGTACAGATATTGTATACCCAGCAGTTCTTGGGGATTTGTTACAAAAGATCTCATAGGTCGCAGTGCTTGGCTTTCGGGTCATCGATTTCGATTTCAATTCAATGGAATCTATAAATAATTATAAGTACATGTGCAATTTCTTACGAACAAATGTTAATTAGATTTGAAGTGCTTCCGGTTCGAATTTAGTTCGATTTTTTGGAATTCTTTATTAGTAATTCTAAGAATAAATTTGCAATGTTTGATTAAAATTGAGAATGATAACAAAGCAGCTAAAGAAATTATTGATAACATTATTGATAACACAAAATAAAACAATTAATATGAATTTGTTATTTGGGGAATAACTAAACAGAGAGTATGATTCAAAATTAAACAAGACTTATTAAAAATTGATAATAAAAAAATAATAAATAATGATCTTTTTGTCTCTATATATGTACATTGATTGCTGTTACTTTGATAACGTTCATTAAACCTGTTTAAGAACACTCAACAAGTTAAACATGAAAATGAACAGTTACATATAATAAATTTTCATTGGCTTTAAAAAATAATAAAAGAATACGGCACAATTCGGAAAATATTGGGAACTTCCCCCACTTATCATCGATGTCTTGATATCGATCAGGAGAAATCAAACGCGGAAGTAATTTAATTGTACAAAGAAATGACGGAGTACTATTTTTGATTTTATGAGCCGCAGCATTACCAGGAATTCAATTGTGCACCAGCGGAAGAATAGGATCATCAAAATCGAATCTCTTATTTTAGCTTTTTTAGGAAAATCTATTTTATTTCGGGATAATAAAATTATCGTACGACTAACATGAGCCAACATCTACCCAAAAAAGATTAAAAAAACGGCAAATATGGAAATTACAAACGAAAAAAAACCCATCCCACAGTGGTTCAAGATTTAAATTCATCGCTCAAAAGCCCAAACTTCGGAGTTCACGGATTTTATTTATTTATTTTTTTTTTGTCAGATTGATAGCTTACTATCAATATATTGAAAGTAATGTAGCCAAAAAATTAGATCAATATATTGTATATAAAACCCATATCCTTTTCATTAAAAAAAACCATTTTTTATATAATACCTGGCAAAGTAGGTGTAATACAAAAATTACAACAACTAAAACTTTTGCAAGAGATATATTTATATGAACGTGCCAGTCTCCGATCAAAATCGAATCATTACACTAATCATATCATTTACATGAGTAGTTCCACTTCCACGTGTTTAATGGTGTCAACATTCTTCTCAGTTATTGCTATCAACATCCCATCTTAACATACAAACCTTCATCATATTTCCTAATATGGCTCTCTACTAACTATCAACATATATCCTTTACAACTAAATTTGTATTGCTTGCCTTACTATGGTTCTCCTTATCGCTGACTTAATTTGATAAAGCCCTAACACGCATTTTTCAAATTTTACAGGAGAATTTCGAGAATTTGTAATTTAAACTAAAAGAAAAGATTGCAAGTTTTCAGTGTAGGTTTCTAAAATTTTCGGTACAGGACACACTTTATCATAATCCATCGAAAACTCTATATTGAAAAATTGAGGTTAGAGCCTTAGCAAAATAAGGCATTTCCTTTGTATGCCAAAAAACTTCCACATTCTGCCCAACAACTACTACTAACCATCCGCCTTTACACACAAACTGGCAATGTGTTCTTTGCAATGGTTTCTCAGGTATACAGTTTCAAACATTTTCTTTGCATGGGAGGTATCACGCATATTTTATTTATTCCATTCATTTTTTTTCTAGCATTTTCCTTTGGCAATCAAAGCTCTCTAACCACAAATAATTTAGGAAATATACCTTATATAACCGAGGTGGAACAGTCACTAACTCAAGTGTACCCATACCCACCAAATTCCACGGACAAATCATATTATCATTCCAAATCTTAGTACTGTACTACAAATAGTTTCTAAGCTATACAATAATGAAAATTCAGGCTATATGGAAAGTTTTTCGCCGTCTTTTTCAATCCTAACCACATTTTTTTTTTTGTGGCGTGGTTTTGTCAACCAAAGTGGGTAAATGGTTCTGGAAATATATATAAAAGCATTAGAGTTGAACGGAAAAGGCCACGTCTATCCATATTTTTTCATAGAATGCCATTGACAAATAACGTTTTTTAGAGACATGCCACAAATGAATACTGAGATATTCCATAGCTAAAACTTAGATTATATGTCCACTTTAACATACTTGTACTAAATCTCTGGTTGTGGAGATATACCCAAAAATTATCTGAGTTATTGATGGGCATATGTCCATGAAATCAAGTTACAGTTTTATTTAATAGTATAAAAAAAATGAATTATTTGTATAAAAAAGAATCACTTGATGGGGTTCACCTGTAGTGGGATTCGAACTCATGACACCAAAAAAACTCACAATTTCCTTGCACAACCACAACTTTACTCTACTTTTTAACTCACTAAGCCACAAACCTTTACAAAATAGCGTCATCACATAAATAAATAAATATAATAAAGCCTTTTGTGTGTTTGCATGTTTTATATTCACCTTTGTCGGTATTTGTTTTTTGTTGTATTGTATATTTATTTTTTTCCACCACACCGATAAAAAAAAAATATATTGAAAAAAAAAAAAATTATCTGTTCCCGCTTCAAGTGGGATTCGAACTCACTATTCCACAACTCTTTCCTACATCCACCACTTTACCTTCCCTTCCCTTCTAACCAACTCATCCACACACCACTATGAAATATTGTGATCAAATTAGTAATATGTAGTTACATTCATGCAAATGAAAAAGAATTTCAAACGCAAAGCCGTACGCATTTTTTCTGCTTTGTGTTTGTGTGGTGGAAATCACAGCGAGCGAAGTAAAAAAATCTTTGGCTTTGATTCTAGGAAAAACATAAATATTTACAATAACAAATGTAAGGGGAACAAATTTTTAATATAAAAATGCATTTTACAGGTAAACTATTAACTTTAGATATATGCCAGCACTGACTTTATTTTAGCAAACGATAAGATCTATAATCTTTCTATACATAGTTTTGATGTACCTCTTATAGTTTAAGCGGCATTTTGCATTAAGTAGCTAAATTTTATAAAAAAGCTGACTTTGGTCCAAATAATGGTCTATATTAAAGAAACTATTTGAAATTAACTTAAAATAAATACTAAATTTCATGACAATCCGTTGCGAAATATAGAAACCTATTAGGAGTAAACATTTAACAGAGCTCTATTTTATATAGATAGATTATATTTATTGTTATCTCAGAAGTGGCTGCGAATTTCGTCATGCTAATTTCGATAAAGCTGTTCAGATTGGCTTGCTCTGCAGTTTTGCTGAATAGACTATCGCCAATTGCGTGGTCTGCGGAGCGAATGCCCGAAAATGAGCGAAAAATTAACCAACAATTTTGACTTTATCGCAGTTTTTCATTATTTTTGTACGGAATTTCATAAAAAAAAAAATGTAAACTGACCATGGCCAATGTCTTTGCAGATTTGGATTACTATAAATATTAACTTTAATTTTTTAATACAAAATCAAGCCTAACCTCAGAAATAAAATCAGAATCCTCTAAAACCACAAAGTATGAATTTTCTGAAATTTCAGTTTTTTTGAAAATTCATACGTTGTTGTTTTAGAGGATGCTGATTTGAAAAATTTTAGAAAAATTTAATTTTGCCAATTGGGCAATGAACATTTTGAGCATGTGTGAGTTTAGCCGCCATATTAAATTTTCTGAAAGTCTAGGCTCTTTCAAAAGTAGACACTTCGACAAAATTTTTAAGCCATTATTGCATGCGTATATGTCTCAACTTTGATCGCATGGGTGTCCCCGTTGACGTGATACGTGCCATATATTTTTTCTTTCAGTGTAATAGAAAATTCATTCAATCATATCACTAAAAATAGAATTTCATTTGAAACGCTTCAGGTTCAATATAGTTAGTTTGATTTTATTAAATACTTTTTAATAATAATTTTAAAAATTAATTCGCAATGTTAGATTGAAATTGATAAAAAATCACTCAATCAGACAATTTTTGATAACAAAAATTACAAAAAATTGATAACAAAAATAAACAATGACCTGCCCATATATACGAATATTTTTTTGTTTTTGTTCGAGTTGAAATCGTTATTTTATTTATTTTTGCTTTCAGTATACATTTGGTATCTGTTGATTTCCTCAACCATGAATCTATGATTTTTTTGAAATAGGATATTGCCTCGGTCAATTGTTCTGAAGACACATATAAACAGCTACGTCATAATCTTTTTTACACGGAATTTAACATCACGGAGATAAGCTAACATCAGTATCAATGTTAACAAAAACTTTCTTATCTACACTTTGTATTGCTTATCAATGCCTCCTCAATCACCTTTTCCATAACCCAAGTTAATTTATATTTGTCGCTACTTCTGACCACTGGAATCACACTTTTATGGATGTACTGAAATAACTCATTTTTGCAGATTAGAATATCTGGGTGAACTACAAATATTTTTGGAAGCACTTGCTTTGCGCATACAGTTACGTAGGTATAAAAACTAAGTGATATTCTGAAGGTAATCACAGTTCACTACGAATAACAAACGCGCAAGCACAAAACGAAGAATAAATTTTTAATTTAAAATTTAACGTAAAACCCTACAAAAAAGTAAAACCGTAAGATCAAAAATGCAGTCCACTTTGAAATTCACAATTTTCACTCTGCTCTGCGGGTTGGTGGTAAAAACCACTGGAATATCTCAGCCAAATCATATAGTGGATAAAACTCTACTGCAATTCATGATCAGTGCACGTGCCTTAACCGAAACAAATCCTGGACGTTCTATGGACTGTTTCAATTACTATAATCCAATATTGAATGACATAACAAAACAACATCAAATCGAATATACTAGATGCATGGATACATCCAGCAACGCTCGTGATAATATCGATAAAATGACAAAGCAGGATCGTGACGATATCGATTTCAGCGCATACACATCATGTCAAGCAGTACAAAGTTGCGCAGCTATAAAGGAATCAATACAGTATTTTGATTGTTATGCACAAGCGGTAAGTGCCAAAAATGAAAGGAATTTGAAATAATGAAATTACTATTAAAATTCCTTTTTTTGTTTTCGATAAACACAGGGTTCTGACAACTCCAAAACCATGTATACAATTTCATCTAATGCCACTGAGATTCTCATCGATTTACGCGAAAAATATCGTTTGATCGATACTGAAGAAGCCCGTTGCACAAACGCTGCAGAACGTGCTTATATTGAGAATACTTCCTCGACTTATGAGCAATTGCAGAATTGTTTGCAGGGAAATATCACAGTCCCACCACCAGCAAAAGTAACGAGCACTACTCCAGCATCCACCGTCAGTGAAGCCAATTAAATTTTACACAAAATTTGAATTCATATTGTAAATACATCCACAAACGAACAAGCGAATTTCATTTAAATAAATTATTACATAAACATAAACTCTAATAAAGTATTATACTAAATTCATAATTGATCGGTTTGCAATTAGTTTTGGATGCTGACTTTTCGCCACTATATTCACTTCCGTTATTAAATATAGATAGACCTTATCTTAACTAAACATTCATACTTCAGCAGCCGGGTAAAACACCCAGATCTCTCTGATATGCTATAATGCATATTTGAAATATTTGGATTTATTAATGGTGAAATCTCAAGTCTACAGCTTTTTTAAATTTAGAATATTCAACAATATGTTATACATTTCAGAGATGAAACATTGGTTGGATAATGTCTTTCTTCTCGTACTCTCCCACTAGAAAATTTAAAATTCTAAATTAAACTACTAAATTTTTTTTAAATATATTTCTTTCAAGGTATAGGTATCAGTGTTTCAGTCTTGAATTCAGGAATATCTACGGTTTTTATTGAGATTCCACATATTCTGTTTTTAACGTAACATATTCTGAGGGGCACTGTCCCTTTTAGAAAAGCTGGTTCAAAATTAGTAAATCGTGAGAAGAATACGAGTGTTGTTAGATTATAGCAGATTAAGTGTGTCAAAATTTGTTCCCCCTTTTCCTGCGCCTCATTGTGTTTGTTATAGCATTCCCCGGTTTGTACCCCTCCATAAGTAGTAAGTTCATGCACAAAATGGCTTTGTCGCTCCATTAGGGCGGGTCAAATCTCAAATTAGTCTGGCTCAACGAAAACTGCACAAAACAGCACTAGCAGTGTATTCAAAATCCGCAAGTTACAGATTTTTGACTTACTCTCGCCCCAGAGTCTCTCTGCAGAGTAGAGAAGATTTTGTTCACTAACAGATTCAAAATTTTTATTGCCTACCAAGCCATTAACGAGGGAGAATTCTTCATTTATTGTAGGAGGAGACTGGTGCCATCTGTTGCTCGCATTTTTAACTAAAGGCTTGTATTATTTTGGCACAGGATTTACATGAGGCTCAGTTTGAGAAAAAAATTAACTTGATCCACTTTGACTTTGAACGCTTCATAATATTCCCAAGAATCTGTTTGAAAATGCTGACTTTAAGGTTTTTAGAATTGGTGTGCTCGAATCTGTATTCAAAATGGTAAAATTAAAATTGGCTGATTCAATACAGAGGCGAGGTTTTTTAAAAGTCGTTAAAACCGGCCTAGCGGGTTTTTGGATTTGATAAATTTTAGGGCTTGATTCAAACCTTCCACTCCTCCTATAAAGACGGGATATTTTTTCAATGAATTTTCGAAAAAAAATGTCATTGGTGAAAGTATTTTATTCAAAATATTGAACGTACAACTTTTAACCAGAATAATGGATGTTAAAAACTAGGGTTTTAATAGTTTTTTCAAAACGATCCAGCTCACGACAGCTTATCGCTAGTACCGAAATATTTTGGTAGTCTTCATAAAATAAATTAAAATTAATTTAAGGGGTAACACCAAGTTTTTTCCATGAGGCTTTCTACTATTTACATATTACTACAATTTATTGTCTTTTCTGTTTATAAAAAATCATTGAACACTTTACAGTTGATGCTTATTAGCGACAGTCAAATTCAAAAATTTGTGAAAAACAGGAAAATTATTTATTTTAATTGAATTTGAGATAAAAATAAAAAATTTTCAAAAACTAAATAAAATACTTCCCGTCACACTAGCCAGATAAAAAAACTAGCTGCGAGTAGCTAGGAATTTGAGTTTTTTACACAAAATATTTAATTACTTAAAGCAAATTGATAAAAAGTTTATTCAACAAAAAATACTTTTAGGGATTCAACCTTTCTGGCTTTATAAAACCACGCCCATGCCCATTAAATTTTTTAACGTTTTGAGATCAGATTTATGCTTTTTACAAAAAAATTTAACTATCCCAATTTTTTCTAAATCAATCAAAAACTTGGGAAATAGAGGGTTAATCTTATGACCAGGGAGCGAAAAAAAGGCAAAACTTTCTATCTAAAGTTAGCATTGTTTTTGAAATTTCAAATCTCAGATTTTCGTATTGTTGACTATGTCGCTTATGAGAAAGAAAAAGATAGAAATAAAAAAATATTTGAAAATCCTTTTTTCCGCTCCTTGCTTATGACAAACACAGGGTACCTTTATAGAAAAGATGTCGTGGGCTAAGACTTGGCTATGATGGTAAAAAAGAACCACCATAGGCGAGTAAAACCCTCGTTGGGATCTTGGAAGTTTTTGCAATTCGGAGATTGGGTTGGATTATCAAATTCTAGGACACATAATTTTAACCTTGAACGCTGAATGAGAAGTGCTTCAAATTCAAATTTCGTTTAAAAAATAGCAAATTAGTTTTAAAATATTTTATTGATAAACGAAATCAGTTAAAATTTTGTTTAAATACAATATGTTAAATGGTTTCGATTTTGTGATATCATAAAGATTGCAGAAGATTTAATTGGCCAATTGCGAACCATGGTCAATCATGCTGTTAATGTAATACAACATAATAAAACGGAAATAAATTTAAGTAATACATATTTTTTGTTTTTCTTTTTCTGGTATGCTATCACCACAAATTCTTTAATAGCAATTATAAAAATAAATTTGAAATGTTAGATTAAATGTGAGAATGATAACAAAAGAATTTAAGAAATAATTTATAACATTATTGATAAAATAATTAAGATGAATTAGTTATTCGGAGAATAACATGACATATTAAAAATTGATAAAAAATAAAAAAATAATTCTTTTTCGGTATTTAACTACCGTGTTTTTATCAAGAACCATATCTATAAATATTTTATTGTGTTTTCAGAAAAAATTAATGCAGAGAAATAAAAAATTTTAATTGTATCATTGATAACGGAAAATGCGTAAGATTTGTTAACCCTCTACTGTATAGGAAGCCATATATGGCTTTTCAAGTATTCCTTTATTTAAAGGCAACAACATATTAAATATGAATAAGTTAACTACTAGCAATTTAAAAAGCTAACAAGAATTAGTGCAAATATTTGAAGTTAATTTTCGAAAATTTGAGTTATTAAAAGCCATAAATATTTAAATATAAATCAAGGGCCAATTTTGGTTACAAATTTACTATAATTTAATATTATTACATATTTCTAAATATTTTTATTTATTAGATTTTAAGGAAATCCGCTTTTTTTTTACTTAAAATCATGAAATCGCAATTTTTTTAAAATTAATTCTTGAAAGTTTGCATTACTTACAACTAAATAAAATATTTCATTATAGTTTATTTTTTTTATTGGATAAATAATTCATGCAGTAAAGGGTTAAGTTGATAACTGATTTTATAGCTAAATTTTTTTTTTTTTAAATAAAAATAACCCAAATTTTTTTTTATACTTAAACAACTGAAACCAAAAATAAATGTGATTAACTGAAAATTATATGAAGGTGAATTCTTGAAATTGGGGTAATTCCTGAAACTTATGTGAAGGTTGAATTTATTCACGAAAGTAATTAAGTAGTCGATGATGAAATAATTTATTATGGATTGTGCTTGGAAACATTTAAACTCTGCTAGAATTTAGAGATATTTGTGTAACTAAGTAGTCGATATTTAACCCATTTTCATCATCTGCTTATCTGATGTAACTTTAAAAATTAATCAAAAATACATTTAAAATTTATGCCAAAAATAGTTACTGTTTAATATTTTTAGATATGATGGTTTTGAAACGTATGAAAAATAGGCAAATTTCAGTAAATAGTTATTTTGTTTGAAATTTTACTGTTTTTAACTTATAATAACTTCTAATATAATGTTTTTATACTATGTGATCACAGAAAAAGATTATTGTCAATGAATGTATATAACATTTTCTTTTTTGCATAAATGGATTAAAAGGTTTAAATTAATTTTGGAAATGTTCCAAATGTTACAATTTAGAGTTATTAACTTGAAATTAGTGTTAAATTTTAGTTCTATTATGATAGTGAAACTTAAAGTTATTCAAGTGAATTGATTTTGCATACATTTAAATTTTATAGAGTATAACCATGACCACTTTATAGAGAACGATTGTTATAATTGTGTCCCGCGGGGATTAAAATTAAGATTTGAGTTCTGGGATAATATAATTGGTCACTTGTGGTCTGGTATGGCGGAAAATGTGGATCGGGAGACCTACACAGAGCAAAACTTGCCAAATGCAGGGCAGAAAAGTAACTCAAAAATGCAGTTGCTCTGAACCATTTATCCGCAAAGTGAAATGGAAAGCTGGCTACGAAAAACATTGACGTAAGAAATAAAACAAAAAAATTGCAGCTGAACTTTATAACAAAATTTCAGTGTGACATCATGGATGACGAAACATATGTAGTTATTGGCGGACTTTTCGCAGCTTCCAGGCAACGACTTTTAAGTAGCGGATTACCGAAGAAATGTGACAGATAAATATAGAACCAAGTTTCCTAAGAAATTTCTCGTGTGGCAGGCCATATGCAAATGAAGCAAATGAGGCAAATGAAGCCTGCCGTATGTAACTTCTGTGCCAATTAATACGGATATTTATGTTGATGAATGCTTGTGAAAGAGGTTAAAACAATTAGTAATGTAGCATAAAGTATCCAAAATCTTTTGGCCTTATCTGGCACCATACCCCTATGGAAAGAAGCGATAATGTGGTACACCAGCAGTAATATTAATATTGTACCTTGAATGGCTAATCTAATCCGCCAAACTGCCCAGAGCTGAGGCACTCCTTAAGATATTGATTATATGTCTGTTTAACACTTTAACCTTTGAATACAGCTTTGTGAAATTCTCAAAAAAAAGGACCAAAAATATCCATATGAGTGAGAGTTAATGGGTTAAAATATTCCTAGAAAAAATTCCTAGTAAAATTGAAGTAAGGATTTCGAAGACAAGATTCATCTTAACTGTAGATTTATACACGATTTTTCATTTCATTTGACGATATTTTTGTTTAAAATTTTTAAAATTTCAATTCACTCTCAAAAAATTGTTATGATGTGCATCAAAACCCAGCTAAATAAAAGAAAATTAATACACCACGTTTATAAGACGGACGGAGTATAAAATAATTTGTCCCAGCCATACAGATTCTTAATCCCATACAAATAGTCCCCAAAATTTGTGGTTATGAATTTTCAATAACTATGAATATACTTGTAAGGCTTAAAATGAGAAACGTGGGGTGCATGCAATAGATGTCACTAGTTTACAGCAATTCGGATCTATGGTACTTGACATTCATTTCTTTTGTAAAATCTTGTGCTAAATCCGAAAAAAGTTTTTAAAAATTTAAGGTTTTCGAGAAAAAAGTGTTCAACTTACAGGTTCAGTCCCCTACAGCTAGTGTCCGACCGAAGGTGATTTTTTGGCCGAAGCCGAACTTCGGCCATTCATCTAACCTTCGGCCGAAGCCGAAGACCGAAGGATTTTTAAAATATAAAAAATAAAAATCTGAAAGTAAATTTTTTCTACCTATGTATTTTCAAATATATACAGAAATATATAAATAGTAGATACTCAAAATAAAAAGCTGACCAGTAACACTAAATAACTGTTCACTGTCGAAGGAGCTGACAAATATTATTTATTTCGAGAGTCATTTAAAAATTTGTTTGCGTCAAAATATAAAGTTACATCGACTATATATCTGTAAAACGACTGTCTTGAACGACACCTGTGTCAAAAAAAAAAGTTGGCCAAGGCTCCCATGATTCTGCTTATCTAAAATCAAAGATTGATTTAGCGTATTAATCGATAGACCTGTAGCCGCAACCAGAACCCTCTAGTTCCCAAATGTTTGACTGATTTAAAAAAAATTGGGATTGATAAATTTTAATGTAAAAAGCATAAATCTGATCTCAAAACCCTAAAAATTTTAATGGGCGTGGTTTTATGAAGCTGGAAAAGTTGAATGCCTAAAAGTGTTTTTTTTTTTTTTGAATAAACTTTTTAGCAATTAGTTTTAAATAACTAAATATTTTGTATAAAAATTTAAATTTCTAGCTACTCACAGCTAGTTTTTTTTATCAGGCAAGTATGAAGGGAAGTATTTTATTTATATTTTTTTTTATTTTTATCTCAAATTCAAACAAAATAACTAATTTTTTTGTTTTTGACAAACTTTGACTTTGACTGTCGCTAACACATAACTAATGCATTTTTTTAAAAGCTTTGGAAATCTATTAAGGTGGTAATTAAACCTGTTTTGATGAAGGCTGTCTAGAGGCACGCTTGGGAGCTAGAGGGTTAGGCAAAATTGAAAATTCAATTTTTGGGATTGCTTTATTGTACTTATGTTAGTTAAATCATTAACAGTTTATATTTTTATCTATCTAGTTTTGAAAATAAGTATTTGATTTTTGTAATTTTTTTAACTATTGAAGTTTAAATAAAACACATTAAGAGATATCACAATGATCCTGGTTCGGACGGAGTAGAACTACTGATGCATTGAAGATACGATGAAAATTTAAGCGCAATCAGTTCATTAGTTTTTGAGATATCGTGGCAATGGCTGCCGAAAAATGCTGTTTTGAGAAAAACTAGTTTCAAAGGTCAAATATGCATGAATTTTGTATCAGGGCCTGCAAATAAACATCTGTAACTTTCAATCGACTGTGAATTTCAAAGAATCCCTTTGCACATATATTCTAGAGCGATTATAGCCAAAACAATTTTCAATTTGTTTAACCTCCTTGAGAGCAAAAAAAAAGTTAAGCGCCAGCAATGGAAAATGTCGGCTTTTCTTACAATTCACGCTTCTTTTCAATACGCTTCAAGTCTTCCTTAAAAAGTAAAAAGTTTGGCTTGCTTCTGCTGCCTCAAATTGTATTAGCTCCAGCAGGTTGTTCATTAAAAGAAACACACTGATTACTGTTTGTACGGTTGTAAATCTGTGGGTTACCTCAAAAGTAAAAATGGGACAAGCAAACGGAGAAAACATAACACAGAAATTGTAATGTAAATACTTTATATAACCACTTCACATTTATTTGTATCAATTTTTACTGCCAATCAATGGTAAAAATTATTGTAAACTAAAATGCTTATAATCTTCGGCTTCGGCTAAATACTTCGGCCAAAACTTCGGCCATTTCTTGCCGAAGCCGAAGGTGCAATTTTAGGCCGAATAGCTGAAGAACCGAAGCCGATTATTCGGTCGGACACTACCTACAACTCATATCCCACGGTATCGGCCGATACCATTTGCGTCATTACAAGTGAGGTGCACATTAATCTACTGTCAAGTGAGATGAAGGCTTTTATTAAATGTTGCAATGCTTAATGTTGTCAAGTAAAAAAGAGATTTTCAATTCATTCACCATTCGGCTGCGGCAAAATACATACATTTTACTTTTGCCACATAATTTCCGATACTGTTTTTTCATTTTCATTTCACAGTTTTCCTTTCATTCATTAACTCGTACATAATTATAGCATTATCAAAATTTCCGTCGCCACCACAGCTCAACATGTAGGCACATTCATTTGTTCAATCATTCATTCATTCGCATGTGCATTTCTTACATAAGTTACGCACACTTTTGCATAAATCAAATATTCGTAAATATACGGCAATGAGTGAATTAATCAGCCAACAGATGTCGCTGTTACGCTGTTCATAAATACATACATAAATATTATACAGATCCATATACAATTGCATACAATTTGGATAGAGATGACAATGTTGTTTTGGTAACAGTGATTTAATCACTGTTTTATTATAAATGAACATTGCAAATTGATTCTTCTTGTACCTGAGCAATAAGTGGCAGTAAATGGTATGAGTTATAATCACTATGACTATAATCACTAAAGTAACAAGTTTCGATTTTTAAGTATCAGTGTCAAGATTGATAGCGGAATAGAACATTGGCGACTTTGAAGCAACAGGATGCGCTGTACTACTTTAAATATGATAATGACCACTGTGACTGTAAAACATTAACGCCTGATAACGGATTTCAAAGTGAAAATATGAAAGACTGTTTAGTGTTTTTAGTGAAATTTTCATTAAATACGAAATATATATTATATGAAATTAATATGATGACTTATCGACTATAACGACAAACGTAGCGCCATAACAGTATTTCTAACGGTTTATATATGGCATTGGAAATGTAGAAAACGATAGCATTTATAACTCAATTCTACCTTAAGTCAACTTAAGCGTTTATTGCTTTTGACCACAGATATAATAACAGTGATTTTTTCAGCAATGATTTGAGAACAAAAACTTACTACCATCAGTTTTTAACCCTTAAATGCATATCCAGTAAATTTAACCCTCAAATGCATAAGTCCGCCTCAAGGCGGATTGGCATGTATATTTAAATTAATTCCGATATAAATTTATTTTAAATCAAGGGCCAACCCCGAGACTTTTTGTTAGTTTTTCAAGTGATTTTCTGAAAGTTGCTTTGTTCTAGCAACAGCAGTTCAAAAGTTGTGGTTATTTTAAATTGAAGAATCAGTCATTTTGCACATGAAAATTATTCGATTCGGAAGTGTTTTTTTTTGCAGCTAATTTTTGTTTAAGTTAAAGTGAAAAATAAGTAATAAAAAAATTCTGGTAAGTAAGACTCAACATTATTATAGAATATTCAATAAAAATTGTGGATATTTGTGTTGTGATAAATAAGCGCTTAAAGTTAAACCGCCTCAAGGCAGACCTATGCATTGCACATGACAAAAATCAGCTGCTACTTATGAATACAATTTGCAATTTATTTAGGAAAAATGCAGAATTGGAAGGAAAAACGTCGACTTAATGTGTCTAAGATGACAGGAAAAGAAATTTGAAAATTGTGACCAAACAAAAATAAAAAAAAAAATTCTTTTGCGTTGCCAGATTTATTTTCTATCATTAACGAGTTTCCCCAAAAGAATCGGTGTTATACTACGTAAGATATCGCGTTTCATTTAAATTTAACTGTACCAGCTAAAACGAGGTAGAATTTCAAAATTCTGGAAACGGTTCGGCGGCTCAATTTTTTCACATTGGTGTAATTTTTCAGCTCGATCGGAGAAGGTGTGCGTTTAAGGGTTAACTAAGAAATCTTTGATTTAAAAGTAAATGCTGAAGTAAGTAAATGTTATTGACAATGAACTAAAAATTACTAAAAGTTCAATCACTGTGATTTTGCTTTTACGCAACGATTGCTCTACCATCACTTCACTTGCGAATTTGCGCATTTATTAAAATAACGGCTACCAGCAAAAACAATCTGGCTGAGAATTGAAAGCGCGTTGAGAAAATTGTATGTAATTTTGAGTAACAAAATTCTCTCTCTTCGCTACAATAAATTTCTCGAATTCACAAGTTATACGCTGTAGGAAATATGATCTTTAACGTACTAACCAGTCATCCGTCCATTCATTTATACCGTCCGTCCGTCTGACCATCCGTTTTTATAATATGTATGTATATGTGCACGAATATTCGAATTTTCGCCTTATAACAGAAAATTTATTGCTAATGCACTGGGAACAGCGTTGCGTTGTGCGGCGGGCATGTGGCAACATATGGCGGGGTGGCCATAAAGGGCGGTGGTGGTGTGAACCTTTGGAGTATTCATGCTCTTGCATGTGTGCACTATATGCAAGAAGAAATTATTACATCCGTATGTGTGCTTTGCATTGCATGGATGCATGCATGCATGCATTGAATTTTGCCTGCAGTGAATTTGCAACACTGATTAGTGGGTATTATTGCATTATTGTACGTAAATTGCAAGCGATGATAGTGTGTGGTCCTGTTTGTTGCTGCTGGTTGTCGTTTTATGCTGTTGCTTATTGATATTTCCAACACTAACTATTTAGTAAGGATAAGTGATGGTGTTGATGTTTTGTTGGTGTAGTATGTTGGCCTGCCTGACTGCTTGCTTATTTGCCTAACACGCCTCTGCTAAATGCTAAAATAAATTTGACATGATTGCCCTCATAGATATGGCTACATATATGCATGAGTATCTAGTTTCTAATATGTGCCATTGAATAGATACATCACATGACGGGGGCAATTTCATGTAAATTAACAAGAGCACTTTTTTATTGTTTGTTTGTTTCTTTTTGGTTGAATGATGGTTGTTTATGATGGTGTGATTGATTAATTGATTGATAAATATTCAGTACTAATTTCAAACTATATATTTTAGTCTGGGTTAAACCAGAGAGGGAAAAGAAAGAAACTAGAAATAATAGTTTGTGGAAAACATTTATTCAGCATTTTCAAAGTTGTACAAAATACTGTAGAATCTAAACTACGGCACCGATTTATATAATTTTTTAGTAAACTTCTGAGGAAATTTCGGGCATGAAGATTTTACACAGCAAACTTTTTAACTTAACGAGATGTTGTGTGGTAAACTCCTAACCATTTACATCTAAAGCAGTGCTTTCCAAAACACACACAATAAAGTTTTGCACCTGTCTGAGTGCTAAGAGAGCTTGGTACGATAGAGAATTCTGTGCTTGTTGTACACGGTGAAAATTCTTTCTTTCCTAATTTTTTATTGAGTCATATTCCTTGTGACTCGATCAATAATGCCTCTCTAAAAGAAATCTAGTTACGTGTCCAATTTTTCTATGGTAAACCAAGCATGAAGTTTCCCCTCAATTATTTTGAATAAATAAAAACTCTTTTTCCCAAACAATATTTAACATTTTCTGAGAACATTCATAAAATAACACAGTACGATCTAGCTTGCTCGAAATCTCGATATACATATAGCAAAGTAAAATAGTGATTACTTTTGGAAAAAATTTATAAATGTATTTTGGCAAATTTTTAAAGTTGCTGGTCGATAAGTCGACCAGTTAGCCCAAAATGGGATAAACGCAAAACATTAAAATTATTAGAAATGAGTTCAGAAAAATTTAGAATTATTTCAATTTATTCCAAGTGTTTGTTATTCCTCAGTACGCCCTTTGTTTTCGTTTCCTAAATGAAATATTTGGAATAGTCTTACATTAGACTAATTATTTTAAAGAAACTTGTTACTTATTTACTTACATATTTAAACAAAAACATTGTTCTTTTTTATTAGTAAAAAATAACCCCAAAAGTATGCTGTGTTTTTATTACTTTGATATTTTGCATATAAATAAAGTGATTTGTACTTAAAAACCAAATGATAAAGTAGCTGTCAAACTTTCGTACTAGTCTGTGAAATGTATAGATTGCAACCCGAAAGTAAGCTGTATTTTAATTTTTTTTATATGTAAATAAAGTAGTAGAGGATCATAGCCAGGGGGAACAGATTTTCGACCTCCTCCTATGTATATTTTATATTAATCATCGAGTAAGTGAAGTATTTTGGCCACCGAAGCTTTTTTTTGTTGTTCATATCAAACTATACTATTGTTTCGATTCGAAAAAAACTCTTTTCTGTTTTTTTTAAGAGATCCCTTAAAATATTTTTCAGGTTACAGCAATGGCTGCAATCGCCTTTTTAAAATATAGCACGCCTTTATGGTTAAATAGGGAGCTTTTGGTCATAAGATAAAAAACTACGGGGAATTTTTAGCGATGAATTTGCCATTTCTCTCCCATGTAAAATTTGTTCATGCCGCCGCTATAGATGTTTAAACATCAAATAGTAAAAAGAATGATAACAAACCTGAACGACTCGGCTCTTATACGTTTTTAGAAGTTGTATGAAAAGATAGCAAAAACGTAGTAAATAAATTTATTGGCAGTGTAGCTAACCGAAAGCATATGATTTTGATTCCCTTCTGTAAATGAGTGTGTATCAAAAGAGCGTAAAAATTGTGAATGAGAGTTTTACGCGGCTTCAAATGATTTCTCGTGTAACTTTAGCCATACAGTTTAAGGTATGCACGCACAGACGCGACTTTGTCGTAGCAACAGAAGTTGTGAGAACACAACACATTATTTTATATGAGCAGCCACGCACAGGAGCGTTAATGTCGCAGAGCGTTTTTCGAACATAACCACGGCATTTGTATTAAGCAAAAGTGGGGAGAAAAAACCTTAATTTATTAAAAATGTTCAATATTGAGAAGCTAATTGAAAATGTGCGAAAATATCGTATTTTATATAACTTTCACACGACGATTATAGAAATACACGCAAAAAGGATAAAACATAGGAAGAAATTGGTACTGAACTAAAAGAAAGTGGTAAGTTTAGTTATTTCTTAGTAATACAAATACAACTTTTGTTGAGTTTTTTCGAGTGAGATCAAACGAATACAAGAGTTAGTTAAAATAATTTAAAAACAAATTCCGGTTGCAAGGTATCTAAAAAATAAACAATATTTTTATTTCAGGTGACAAAACCAAAAAAAGGCGGAAAAGATATGGGCATAACAAATTACTGCTTTCCGGTCATATCTGGCTTTTGCTGCGACTGCATCAAATGTAAGTTGCATGGAAAAGCGTCAACATTGCGTACCAGAGGACGACGAGCAAAACAGTCAGTGTGTGCTCTAACGGCGCTGCTACAGCTTCACCTGAATCACCAACTTTTACGCATTTCACCCCACTTTTGGGGTGATTTTTTACTTTTGATTTTGGAGCCATTATTCTTGGGGCCATAATTCATAGAGCCTTATTTCTCCACAGGATTTACTCAACACGTTCTTCTTCTAAAGAAAGAAATAAAAGTAAAATTTCTTCTTCATCTGAGGATGTCATTTTAATAATTTTTAAATATAAAATTTGTTTACTACTACCACAAAAAATAAAGTAAAAGTTATTGAATTTGCACAGAAAAATAAGCAAAAAGTAAAGCAGCTGTTGCTACTTCAGAGCTGTAAAATCGCGCCAGTGCGAGGTAACGTGCGATTTCGAAGTATGAGATTTAGAAGCGCCGAAAACGCTGCGACATCGCTGCGACAAAGTCGCGCCTGTGCGTGCATACCTTTATTTATGAATTCATGCATTTCCGCTCATATACTTTTCAATCTCTCACTCTCTCATTTCCATGCATGATTTCTTTTACCCTAAAAATAAAAATATATTAAGTGCACTGAAGTTTTGTTATAAAATCATCAATTGAAAATGAATTAAATATAATAAAATTTAATAGTTTCTGCGCAAAAGATACCAAAACCTAAAAGCATTATCAACTATAACAACAACATTGCATAAGCTATGCAGCTAACTATTTTTCAATTTGGAAATTTTATGTGTTTGTACATGAAATTTTCACTGTACATTATATGCTAAATAATTTAACAAAACAAAAGCAAAAACAGGAATTCATATATAAACGTGCATTTCAAGTAATTGAAATCATCTCCCTCTCCAGCAGGAAGGCTCAACTTCCCCACCCAAAGGCGTATTCATGTGATTATTTTGGCATATAAACGTATGTGGATATGTATGTATAATTTTTATATATGAATGTATGCATATTGGACCTGGGATATTCGAGCTGCTGCCGTCATTGCCGAAACACACACACACATAAACATAAAATAAATAAATAACAACAAAAAACAATGACATTTTTGGTAGACCATAATGGTTCATTTTTATGAAGTGTTTATGCCATAGTACATACAGTAGCTGCGATGCCAGATTGATACATTTATTATTATTATTCATTTTAATTTTTACCGAAAAAATATAACTCGCGGAGCTTATCTTCGTAGTAGATACAGCTCGCTAATTTTCGTAACATTTCATAAAACACCAATAATTTTACGGACGTTTGGCATTATTCCAGGAGGTACATCAGAAATTTAAGAACTATGTAGGTTCTTCAGTTTAATGCTTTTACCGTGAGTGAAAAATTTGGCTGCCTGTGACTTCTTTCTGTTCAATCGAGTTAAAAAACCATTACGGGGAACGCGGTTCAGCAGCCGAGAGGAAGTAATAGAAAAATCGCAGGAAGCACTGATGGACATACCGAAAACCGAATATAAAAAATGTTTCGAGGATTGGATCAAGCGCTGGCATAAGTGTGTTGCAGTCGATGGGGATTACTTTGAAGGGGACAATATAGATTTAGATGAATAAACTTGTATTTTTAATTTTCTGAATAAATTCCGTGAACTTTTTGGTCAAGTTATATTTGTGCAGGAATGAAAGGGACCTACAGTTTTATGCCGAGTCCGAAAGACTCAGGGAATTTTTACTATTGGAGTAGAAAAAGTTGTATTTTCTATTTTTGACTGTGCCCAGCAGTGAAGAGTCCAACACACTAACCACTACGCCACGGCGACTAGAGTAGTTTATTGCATTTCAATAATAGTTCTTTAAGTATGGATAGAATATATGGTCCAATAAAAAAGAAGAAAGGCTCCTCGAACTTCTTGAATTTTATATACAAAATAAAATTTTTTTTGTTGATCTGGCAGTACTATTCTCTGGTAAACTCTTTTGGTAGTTTTAATATTTTCAACCGTTAAATTTTTGTTTGTTTTTGTAGTATAGGAGCATAACTAAAAACAACAACCAAAAAAACAACGCATGCTAACGTAATCAGAGAGAAGGAGTGTGAGAGGGAGAGAGCAAGGTAGGCAGCTAGCAAGTGAAACCAATCTCTTCTTCTCTTTTTTGATATAAAAAGCAAAAAGAAAAAAACAAAACAAACAAGAAAAAACAAATATAAATTGCATGACAAAGAAGATTTATTAGCGCTTTTGCTTTATTATTTCCCATGCTCTCGCGCTTTCTGCTGCATGCCCTGTCTCTTCTACAAACAACTCAAAAAATATTGTCCACATTTTGTCCGTGTGTATGTGTAGGTGTTTTTAAACTTTCCCGAAAAATTTTGCACCGTTTTGCATTCGAGCAATCAAGCTTGAAATTCTACAGTATTTTGAATGCTATGGGCAGCAATAAAGTTTGGAGTCACTGGTCGTTAAGGGGGAGGCGGCGGCGACAGTGGAGATCGACGCTGTGGCTGTCATAACAACTTGTTATTTCTATTGTTGTTTTTTTTTTGTATTGGGTTTGAATTGCTTTGCTTTTATGAACGGAGCAAATTGCCAAATTTTCTAAAAGAGAAACACTGCGCATAAAAAATTCAAAGCATATTTTTTGGCTGCGCACATTTAACACCACCGCATATGTCCATCCGTAAAGTAAGCTATAGTTTTTGATTCATTCTGTTTATGATTTCATAAAATGAAAAATCCCATTGGGCATTATTAATAAAATAAACACATATTCTGTGCACTACTTATTACCTACTACCACCACTTAACATATGAGTTGCGGTTGCATTATAAATAGAAAATTAAAAAAAAATTTTACGCCTAAATGCATGCTATATGCAATTGCAAATATTTATTTTCGTTGGTTGTTATTTGGGAAATTTAAGCATGATTAGTTACATTTAATTTCATAAAATTTTATATTTTTTACACACGCATGTATATAAAATTGTATTTCATTGCTGAATGCTTTTAGGCGCACATTGCATATGTGTATGTATACTTGCAAAATTCTACATATAAATTTGCCAGGCTTAAAACAAGTCAGGAAAATTACTTCATCAAGTAGCAAAATTGAACAACTGCTATATATCATTCCATCCACTCACTTTTTACTTATTCGATTAGTTTATAATGAAAGCAATAACAACAACAACAGCAGAAATAACAAAAATAATAATAACTTAAATAACAAAAATAACAACAAGTACACATATAATTACAACAACAGCGCAGAGCAACAAAAATTTGATTATAAATTTATATTCATTGAAATTGATGAGTTGTTTCCTTGATGATAATTTAACATTTAATATTTTTAATATAACTTGGCAGTCAGGCAGCAAAGAGCAGCAGTTGAAGCAGCAGTGGAAGCAGCAGTGAATCATTTCTCTTATTTTCAAAATTAAATTTTATGCGGAAATTCGCATAAATAAATAATAAAGTTTATTTGTTTTTACTTTTCGGTTTGACACGCTCGCGAAAATTAAGAGGGAATCGTTAGGTTCGTTGATTTTAAGCATAAGTACCAGTCATTTAAATGCGCTATACACAGACTTAAAGTCAATGAAGATAAGTACGCGCTATTATATTCCATAGTTAATTATGTGGGGCGAATAATTACATGTCATTATGCGCTTAATGAAAATCTTCAAAATAGTATATCAAATTTAATGTGTATTTACGCTTTGCTTCTTCCTTTTTTATTAGTCGATTATATTTAAGCAACGCAAAAAAAAAAAATTAAAAAAAATAATGTAAAATAATAAATGGAAAAATCTTGTAAACCAATGATTAATATGTGAGAGGATGTTAGGAATAACGATCAAAATCAAATTTTGTTTCAGCATAAGTTAATGATGGTTTCTGGTAGTTATATGCTGATAGTTTACAGTCGTGGTTTCAAACTTGAAAAACTTGAAAAATGTCATGGTTTTTGTGTAAAAACAGTAATAAAAAAGTCGACTAATAAGAAAAAACAATCTAAGTCTATTCAATTTTTTTTTTTTTTTTTTTTTTTTTATTTATTATTATTATCAACCTACAAGCCTTCATTGGCCAAAACGGTTGTAAAGATATGTAAATATATTGGTAATATGAATGTATAAACTCGTAATTGTGACTAACTTCATATCTATCATACGCGCCATTTTTTTGACATTGACAGCTATTCTATCTCGAAGAGCGCCAAAAATACTATAAGAATTGATCTGTTAAATAATTTTCAAAATTTTTCAAAAGTGTTTTGCTATAGCTGAAAATGTCGAATTTCGTGCCAACAAAACAACATTTGCGGGAAGTTTTAATTTGCTTCTTCTATTTAAAGAAAAATGCAACTGAAGCACATCGTTTACTCACTGAAGCTTATTCTGACTGTGCTAAAGACGTTAGAATGTGTCAGGTGTGGTATGCCCGTTTCAAAAGTGGTGATTTTGATGTTGAAGACAGGGAACGTTGAGGCGGCCCGAAAAAGTTCGAAGATGAAGAATTGAAAGGCATTACTCGAAGAAAATTCATGTCAAATGTAACAAGAACTTACAAAATCTTTAGGAGTTGATCAATCAACCTTTTCTAAATGATTAAAAGCATTGGGAATGATTCAAAAGCAAGGAAATTGGGTGCCGTACGAATTGAAGCCGAAAGACGTCGAACGACGATTTTTCACAAGTGAACTGCTGAATGAACGACAGAAAAGAAAGGGTTTTCTGCATCGTATTGTGACTGGCGATGAAAAGTGGATACGTTACGATAACCCAAAGCGTAAAAAATCATGGGGACCGCCCGGACATGCATCAACGTCAACGGCAAAGCCGAACATCCATGGATCCAAGCTCATGCTGTGTATTTGGTGGGATATGAAAGGTGTCGTGTATTATGAGCTGTTGAAACCGAATGAAACGATCACTGTCGACCGCTATCGACTACAATTGATGCGTTTGAGCCGAGCATTAAAAGATAAGAGGCCAGAATATGAGAATAAACACGACTAAGTTATTTTTCAGCATGACAATGCTCGGCCGCATGTTGCAAGGCAAGTAAAAACATACTTGGAAACGCTGAAATGGGAAGTGCTACCCCACACGCCGTATTCTCCAGGCATTGCTCCTTCTGATTACCACTTGTTCCACTTGAACAGCACTTCAGAAAAAAAAAAATAATTTTAAATCAATGGACTACTATTAATAAATCCCTCCCAGAACGAATATGAAAAGTAAACTGTAAAAAACAAAATTTCGATGGCTAGCAGTCTTGCAAATTGTTAAAAAACAAATTTGAATTGGAAATTAAATATAGTTCTTAATAATGCTTTTAAATTTATTAATGGAGTTTGAAAACTTACGCTCGCCAATGTATTCCAAAGTCTGGTTATCCGTACACTAAAAGATCGTTGAATAATAAGGGTTGCATAAGGCGGACATAGTAGCAAGTGAGTTCGCCTAGAGTGTACAAATTTAAAATTCTCAGCTAAATATATCGAAGTATTAAACTTAATTGTTTTGTAAAAATACATAAGTAGTCTCAAATTGGCGAAACTATCGAAAGTGTTTCCTAAGAATTCTAACGCATAAGAAGAAACATGATCACTAATGCTTAGGCTATATATAAATCGCACTACTCGGTCGAAGCTCCGCCTAAGCTTGGTAAGAATTTGTTGCGAAGTTCCAGTATAAAGTTCTAATTCATACAAGAAAATTCTATTAAAATTTATGAAAAATGACTAAATTCCATGCAAACGGAAGGCGATCTTAAAAAGTCCAAGTATATTTTCAATAAGATGACCATAATTTATTAAGACCGTAATGCAAAACGGTAATTGGTTTTCGGATTGTGATCACAATTCGGTCATTTACAGTCGGGCTTGCTGACAAGCCGCCATTCATGGCCCTAGGACTAAGCTTATTAAGCTTATGAAAGGGCTTCAATAATATCTCTTATTCTCACGTCTCGCTTTTTCCACAAAACTATTTATTGTTAGCAGGGTCAAGCCCAATTCTGAAAACCGTATCAAGTATGACTGTACTCCACTCTGTATTCTTTCCCACTTCAATTAATCAGTTTTGTATCACAAAAGCCTTAAGTCCCGTAGTTCGATTTCAAACTTTAAAATCGATATAAATACTCGAACTTGTGGCATCAAATTGCAACTTTCTGCCGAACATCCACCTTGAAAATAGCGGTAGAATAGAGTCACGCAGGCCACGTTTCTACGATGTTCCAAGGATTGAATAGAGCTGGAAACCCTGCAGTCTGCTATTTATCGCTCGATGTTGAATATGGCTAAGGAGCTCCAGTTGGGATCGTGAAGCTCCTGCCATAAGATGCAAATTATCCTCCATTTCGGGATGGATATAGGTGGTGTAGATCATGCGGAGATCAGTCGAAGTGAAGTATTTCTTCACAGCTTTAGAAAGCCGAGACACTTAGCTGTTTGTTTAATCACGTCAAAAATAATATTATTCCAACGAACGTCACATTGGATGGACATGCGCAGAACATCAAGAGTCACTGACTTCGCAATAACTACCCCATCCATAATAAGGGGGTTAACAGGGGGTTGGGAAACTTGTTTGTGAGATAACAGGCAACATTGGGCTTTACGCGCGTTGAATTCAACTCTATTTGTAAGACTCCACTCGGAGATTTATTGGAGATTATTATTGAATGAACCATTCATAGCATACCTTTTTCTTTCAATCTCCAAAGAGTTGGGGTGTTTTATACAGGTGTTTATATGACAAATCGTTCTGCCATACGCAAACAAGTAACAGAAGGTCATTGATGAATTACAACACGGAAAGAATGGTCACTAAAACAACATGTAATCCATCGACTGAAGTTTGACACCATTGCTTTATGCCACACTTGGTCAAAGCCTTGGAAATATCTAGAGCAACCACTTAGCTTGGATAGCGTTGAAAAATTGCGATTAGACGGTAACTCGCAGAGTCCGAAACCTGCCGTTCTTAAAAACGGGTTGGACGTTAGCAACGTTCTAACAAGACGGGAACACACCACTAGTGTATGAAATGTTGAAAAGATTGCGTAGAGGTCGTGCAAGTGTTGACGCACATGCCCACATGCCCATTCTACGGGGTGGAATGCAATCGGGCCTCGAAGCCTTATGTATGTCTAGATTTGAAAAAACCTAGCATAGCGCAAGATACAGGATCGATAACGGGTAGTAGTTGATTGTTTGCTGGCAGGAAATAATTTTCTACGAAGATTTTAGATAACAGGTAAGCTTTATCAACCGAGTTACTGACAAGCCTGTAAAAATAGTTGAAATTGACGAAGAAGTCTGTCTCATTACCCTCATTACAAATAACAAAAATTTCTTATGCCTCTGGCAATATTCGTGAAGAAACTTTTGGCGCATTAAAGTGGTATTACAGCGATTTCTTGCCTGTATACGCAACTGTAATGGCATTCTTGTTCCCCCATTCACAGGCAACCATCATTTGTGATACAGTGTTATCAGCTGAATGATCACTACATTACAGTTTGACAGATGCGCTTGTATTTTCTCCTTTATGGGGTTACTTACTTAATCTGTCATTGGAAGACAAAATGAAAAAAGTTTTTTTTGAAAGTACAGTAATTTTCTTGCAATTGTAAAATCCGCTTACACCCAGAGAAATACTTACCTCGTTTGAAGAAAAACGGCTATCAAATTGAGGAAAAATAGGAATGACTTGGCGCCATAGAAACGGTTTCCTCATTTAGATATACAAAATTTCTTTGAATTGTGTAAATATTTTTTCTTTATTTTAGAGAACAATTTTTTTGAAACAAGGAAATTTTCTATAAATTAAAAAACAAAATGTCTTCAATTTGTAGAAATTGCGTTTTTCAAATGAATAATATTTTATTTCAATATGAGAAATTGTATATAATTTAGGTAAAATTTTCCTCAGTTTGAGGAATAATTTTCCATAAATTGAAGTCAATTTACTATCTTTTTAGAAAAAAAAATCCTCAATTTATGGAATATTTTCTACAATGTTATTTTAATTAAAAGGCATAGAAATCATATTTTTTACTTGTATTCATTTATTATTTTATTTTTAATAAGTATTGAGGTTTACATTCATACGTATTTTTACATACACTACAGGCGTCGTCGCCTTGAAATGACCAAAAGATCCTTATGGCCATCAAAAAATTTTAAATTGAAGTTTATATCTTTTCAATATATTTTTTTTTTTTTTCAACAATATATATATATATTTTTTTTTCACAAATTATATCAACAGCCACAAATACAACCGCTACGCTTGAAATAGAGACGCCGACTAAAAAATTCAAAAGAAAAACAAAGCGTACGCGATTGTCTGCTAAGGCCAAAAGAGTAAAGCTAGTTTTTTGTGCATACCCAAATTTTCTATGGAGAACATTTTTGGTATATTTGTCTCTTTCTTACATTTTCTATGCAACTAAATTTGTCAAAATGAAGAAATAACTTACTTCAAATTGAAAGCCATGGTTCCATGAAAGGAACACATTTTTCTTAATTTTGGGGAAAATTTACTCAGACAAGAGAGAAATTTTGGTGGATTCAAATTGAGGAAACTTTTTCTTTGTTTTAGAGATGGGTATTTTTTTGAGTGTAGGGATGATAATTCATTACTATGCATTTGATACTACATTTTCAAGCATTTTTTTTTTTTTTTTTTTTTTGTGAATTATTGTTGTGAACTTGCCTTAATAACGAGTTTACGAATGTGCTCCTAAACCCGCAATGCTTAGCGGAAATACCAGCAAATATACGCAATAATAATGCGTTATATTTCGTAAAAGAGTTCAAGTTCCATGAGTTAGATAGCTCCCCTTTTGTTGCAAACTTGTTCGATCCCTTCTACATATTCTAACATGTTTTGCATGTATTGTCCTTGGTTAGCTGATTGAGCTGACTGAAACAGTTCCTCACTCATTTAGGAGTGATCTCGCACAACTGCTTGACTGTGCGAAAAACACAGCAACACCCCTTTCCTCTTTTCCCTTTCATCTTCAATCCTTGATCCATCTGTATACTATGAACTGAGGACTGGTATTAGTGTTGATTTTTATTTTGAGATAGAACTTTTTCGCCCTCCTTTCTATCCTAAAGTTTTTTACTTTTATGAACGGTAATTTTTCATTGTTCTCAGAGATTGAACACTTACTCCCTCTCTTTCTATATTTTTTACTAAAAAAACGAACAAACTACAAAGATTTTATTGTTGTTGTATGCGTCATATATATTAAGGATTAAGTTAGAAAATACTGCAAAAAATTGGTAAAAAAAATAAGATAAACAAATCCAAAAAACTCAGTAGAAAAACAAAAAAAAAAAGAAAAGAAGAATTTTGTTTGACAAAGAGTTTTAAAATACACTCCAAAAATAATATAAATCTACACGAAGAAATCCACTTAAATTTATTATTATAAAAGGCAAATTGATGTGCTATTGCGGCTGCCGCCGCTGCTGCTACTTAAACCAACCGGCAATCATGCCCTAACCCTTTTTGCGCTAATAGAAATTTAAGCTGATAATTTATATGTCTGCATGTTATGTAAGCAAATAAAGCAAGGAAAAAGGAAACAAGCCAGAGGGTAGTAGAGCAAGCAGAGAGAAAGAAATCCTTTTTTCTTCTGCCGCTATAAAATTCCGTAACTCTATGCCTATCTACCTACAAGCAGACATACATTCATACATACAAATAAAATACTCAAAAAGGCAACAACAACAACAAAAAAGGTAGAAGCACTCACACATACATACACAACATTACAAAAATCGCATGAAAATTAGTCGTAATAATTTCAATTTAAGCGCCAAACCACCAAAGAAATGAGCCAAAAGATTTAAATCACGACACAAAGAAGTAAAAAGGTAAAGGTTGAAGGTTGGGTGCCTGGAGGGTAGTAAAGAGGAGAAGAAAGGGGAACAGAGCGAAAGAGAGATGGAGTGTGGCAGGAAGGGCTAAGAGTGTGAGAATGAGAGTTAAGTTTGATAGGCTGCCTAGGTAAACTTTAAAGTTTTTTCTGCACTCACACTGAGAGATCGAGAGGAGAGAGAGGGAGAAAAATAGTAGAAGAGTGTTAAAGAGTGGAAGCATCGCAAAATTAAATTCGTAGGCCACTTGGCAACTCAAAAACTTTTGCTGTTGAGGTTAGGTTTTTCATTTATTTTTCTCTTTTTAAGTTTTTGATATTACTGTGAAATTTGCGTGCACAGTATGAAAAAAGGCAAGAGCAGCACCAGCGCCCATACATAGTGTAAATCAAGCATCCTGCAACAAAGATAAATTACCAGTAGGCTCCTATATTGCTTCACGAAAGTTCAAGCACCCACATATATATTACTACCTTTCACTGTAACTCACCCGCGCGTTTTCTCCCCTTCTCTTTCTCTCTCTCAATCGTTTGCTTGTCACATAGCAGCGCTACTAAAAATATGCTATAAATATTAAAGGGTTGCCTACAAAATATAACATAGCCTAGTGAAATACTATTAGAAAAGAGAAAAAATAAAGACAAGAACGTCTTGCGGGTATATGAGATACACTACATATGTATACGTTTATATTTCATTTCGAACGAGAGAGGGAGAGAGAGTATCCTACGCTCTGCTTTCAATTGGCCAATCATAACCATTGGTTAGTTTCCATTGAATGAGCGTGAAATTCTCTCAATATTTTGGAACTGTGAAAGAAATTTCTCAAATGCTTTAGTGTTTCATTGTAGCGACTTCGTGTTCCGTTATTTGGACTAGTTCTTTTTTTCTATTAAAATTCGACATTCGACATTGCGCCTAAATAATTGTGTGTGAACAAACGTGCTCTTTTTGAGGAGTGCAACCCATTTGAAGCCTTTATCAAGATTATTTTTAGTAAATTGTTTCAGCAGAAGGATAGAAAGAATGATTTCCGTATGACGAAAAGAAATAAGAATTATTGTGAGCTGCAAGTAATGATTTATAACTTATTCACTATATTTAAATTAGAAGAAAGCAATCAGTAGCCGTCAGAGACAAACAAAGGGAAGCTTAGACAGTTTGAAGCCGTTAATGTTTGTTAAAGATAGCTGGAGACACTAAGAAGCAGTCCAAAGCACTAAGTAGTAGCTAGAAAATATCATAGAGATCAAGCTAAATTTAGCTGCCAAGAATTTTTTCAGAATTTCAGAGGCAATACAAAGCATTTGGAGGAAGTCCAATACTCTGTAACAACTAACAAGTGACTAGTAGGTAGTAAGCGAGGAGCAGGTGGCAAAAAGGTAATTGGATATTAGTAATTAGTTAGGTAGTCTTTAACTGTAGTTAAAGATAGTCACAGTTAAAGGAAATTACAGGTAACTAGATATAAGCAGTGAAGCAGTTAGAAGTTATTGGAATCAGTCAGAGGCAAACAAAAGAAAGCAGTCAAAGACAGTCAGAGGTAGGTAGAGTCTTCCAGAGAGATTCAGAGGCAGACAGAGATACTGAAAGGCAATAGGGAAGAATCAGTCATATGCAGTCAGATTAACTTTAAAGGCACCCAGTTAGAAATTTTCATAAGCAATCAGGGGAAATCTCAGACATTTTGTCATAGGTAATAGCAGTTAGAGGTGTCTAGAACTTTTATTGCGAAATATTTGTGGGCAATAAAAAGTAGTTAAAATAGTGACGAGTAATACGAGGATGGCAATCAGAATCAGCTAGAAAAAGGAGTCAAAATGTTCAGAATAAATCAAATGCAGATAGAGGAAATTAAAAGCAATCTGAGAAAAGAAAATAGAAAGAAACTACTGCGAGTAGTCAATAGCAAAAGGAGCAATCAGAGACAAGCAGACAAAGGCTGTCTGAGGTAGTTGGAGGCATCCAGAGGCAGGCAGAAGTGCTTTAAGGTAACAAGCAGTAAGTCAGAGTTAATGAAGAGCAGCTAATAGCACTCAAATATAGTCAGAGACAGCCATAGGCAGTAAGAAGCAATCACAAGCTATTTATCTCAGTTAGAGGTAATCAGGTTCAGCCAAAGACAGCTTGGATTAATCAAAGTAATTACAAAAAAGATACCCAAATGTTGGCAGGGCCTGCAATAACTAGTAAGTAAGAGATGATCTGTGACAATCTGTGACAATCTGTGACAAGGCAGCCAGAGTTACTCAGACTTTGAAAGAATTAACTGGTAACTGGAACTACTAGATCCAGAGATTTCCGAAGGGGGAATTAAATTTTTTACCCCTTTAAATTAGTTCTTGATTCGTGAAAAACGATCAACGTGTATGAGGTTTTCATTAGCGAGGGGGATTGCGCGGTTACTCAAGTCCCCACCCTTCTTAGATCTGCTAGTGGTAACCGGAGACAATCAGAGTCTACTAAGAGGAATACGGAGCTAGTTAGGGGCAATCAGAGGCAATATAAGACAGTCAGAGGTAGTAGCCGGGGATAATTAGTGTTAGTAGAGACAATGAGGTGTTATTGTGGTTATCTATGGGGAAAGCTTAAATTTTCATTCGATTTACTTCTTTGTGGCACTACATTTTCACTTGAATTGTACAAACTTTCAATTACAAAAAATTGATTCGCAATCAAATATGTATAATTCTATAGCCGTTCTGCATTCCTTATAAAATGAAAACAAAAGTGAATCCAGGGAAATTTCTTTTGAAAAAACTCCCAGTTTATAGAAGGGAGGGGAAGTTCATTGCTAATAGAGAAGGGGTCAAACTGACTTGAAATCCCAAAACTTATACGGACTCTTCAGCTGGCTTTAGCATGTAATTAACAACACTATGTGCTGTTTAAAAAAAAAAAAACAACCTGACTGTAGGGTACTACGGTATTTGAAAATGAGTGTATGCGGAAGCATCTATGTGCAAAAAGCACTGAAAAAGATAAAATATAATGGTTGCTCATTTTTGTTTGCTCATATTGTTGTTGTTGTTGTTGCTTTTTGCTGCTCTACGAGTTATAGTTCTTGCTGTTTTTGTTGCTGTAACCACATTTTTGACCCCATGAAACGTTGAACACCTGAAGCACAAAATCAACATACCAAAAAAGTGAAAAAGAAAAAGCAAAGCAATGCCAAAAAAGACAAAAAACCAAAACTCAAATTTATACACACATGCACCCACACACACATACACAGAGAAAAAAAAAGAACAACAAAAACATAAACCAAAGCACCGAAGAAACACACAAAATCTACACAAAATACCTTCAAAAATTCTAACCACATTGCCAGCGTTTAGTTTGTAGGTCTCTTGTCTTTTTGCTCAGTGTAGCAGAGTAGAGCATAATAGCGTGGACGCTGGTGATTTGAGGGAGGTAGTCATAGGCAAGTATTTGGGGCCGGTGGTAGTGGTAAGCAGAATCTATGCGATAGTTGTTGATGCTATGTATAGCAAAATGTGGGCAGGCGATGCGGTTTGATTGTGTGTAGGAAATGAAAATCGCATTTATCCCGTTTTTGCTACTACTTCACGCTCTTCACTTTTCTTTCTAATACGCTCTGTTACCCTAACACTTTTCCACTCACTCTCTCTCTCTCTCTCTCTCTCTCTCTCTTTCTCCCTCCTTCTATGTTCACTCACTCGCATTGCATTAATAGCTTCAACACTAATTACAGCTCATTAAGTTGTCTTAACATTTTATATTAGATTTGTATGTACAATGGATCTATGTATGTATGTATTCGTGTGTTTGTGTGTGTGCAACGCGGGCGTTCTCTCGCCAAAAAGTATGCAAATAAATGTTATAGAATTTATTTTTTTCATACGTTCTTCTTAATTTTTTTGTGTTTTTTGTATTTAAGCTCATTTATTATTTTGATGAGAAGTGTTAAGTGTTGAAAATGTGACGGTGGGGGGAGAGAGTGTGGCGACGAAGCAGGTAATAGAGCGGTAGTAATGGTAGCTGAAAGTATGTGAGGATGAAAGTGGAGTGGGATTCGGACGGGCAGTTGGCTGCTATTGAGTTTAACAAGTTTTTGCTTTGGTGGTGTTGTTGCTTGGCTATGAAAAATTAATGCAATTTATTAAGTGGGAAATAATTTGATGTTGCTCTTCTTTGTTGTTATTGTTGTTTGAGCGTAAAATTTAATGATGGATTTTCGCTGGCGTTATGTTTGATGAATATTTAAATTGAAATACTTAGATACATTCTATAGGCACAGTTTTCGAACTATTAATTTCCATTTTCATTAATTAGAGAATAATAGCGGATTAAAGGTGGAGAATTAAGAGAAAGTATTCATAGGAGGAAAAGGAGTCGAAAAAAGAAGAAGAAAAGGGGGAACTAAAACAAGAAGGAGGTAAATGATATGGGGAAAAAGAGAAAAATATGACGAAGGAGAAGAAAGAAGAAAAGGAAGAGAAAGAAGAAAAATTAGAAAATGTGTACAAAGTAGAGAAGGAGGTAAAAGAAAAAGAAGATGAGGAAGTTGAAAGGTAATGAGAAGAAGAAAGAAGAGAAGGTCAATTATGAGGATGATTAGAAGAAAACGGATATGATATGAGAAAAGCTAAAGGAATACGAAAATAGGAAAAAGGAAAAGAAGGTGGGCAACAAGCACAATGAGGTGGTGAAATGGAAGAAAAGGGGCTATAATGAGGAAATAGAAGTCAAAGAGAAAAGGAACGCGAGAAAGACAAGGATAATGACTGGTAAAGAACGAGGATAGGTCAGTAGAAGTACATTAGACTGCTTCGAATATTTCGTGTAGAGCGAGTCTTAATCATTATTTTGAATTTGAAATAGTACGCCATGTTTGTTCTACATTATCGACAGTGAGCGTCGGTCGATAAGTAGTTCCTAGAGCTCCTAGACTCATATATTTTTGAAAAAACGTTCTTGGCTAAATTTGTAGTCATATACATGATATTAATAATTACTATTGTCTTTATTACGCTTTGTTTTTACTTACACATTTTATGACTCAATAAATCTCATTACCTAAAGAAAAAAAACAAAAAAATTTTCTAAATTTAATTTCATCGTTACTCTTCATAATGAAGGAACAAATATGGAACTCACTAGATATTCAAGTAGAGAAAAAATTATTCTTTTTTTCAACAAAATCTATGAGGTTTTTATATGGCCTCTAAACATTGCGTCTCTGAGCCCGCGTTTCTTGAAATTTCTTTTTATAACATAAACTGATATTTTAGATAGAAGCGCTACACAAAAAATTCGAAGCAGCCCGGAGTATATCCTTTCAAATCATTCACTTTTTCAGGCCCTTGTTTCTAGCTAGAGATGGTTTGAAATTTTTCACAGTGACAATATCTTTAGATTTTCTCAGTTAAAAATATTAGTATGGAAGCAAAGAATTACAACTGGGATTGAACAAAGCTGTGAACCGAGAGGCTGTAAATCAAAACAGAGGAAATATATTATGTTTTGTTGTTTTATGTGATGAAATTCGGTTAAATTTTAATCATTTTTGGTTGGCACCTCAGGCTTTTTCGTCGTTAATTGAAATTGTGTTGTTTTCTTAATTTTTTTTATATTTTTGTCGGGCAAATTTGCGCGCAAGCACTCAGACTCTTAATGCCCATTGTACTTGTGCACGGCTCCCACTTTTTTAAGTAAATTTGGGTCTTACATATGTCGAGGTTGCTCGATTCTCATCTCTTAATTGCTTAAAGTTAGTTCTCCATGTCGCTCATTTCTACGACCACGTATCGTCAGTACACCAGTCAACTGCCCGTAATTTAATCTGTTGAATCCGTCAGATCTATTAGTCTAGTCCAACCGCTGTTTGTACCGTTAAGCAACTGCCGACAAAGTTTCAAATGAACCCACTCGCTAATGGTCTTTTTGACAATTGACGCTGATACACCAGCAGCAGGTTCGGGCCCAACTTTCAGTAATCTTAATCCCTTTGGGACTATAGGTCACCGGCGACCGAAAATATATTTTTGAATTTTTTTCAAAAACTATTGTATCGATTTTAATAAAATTATATTTTTGTTTAAAGGAAAATTGATTCCCCTTTGGAAATTTAAGCTTACTTACTTACTTAGTTGGCTCTAGAACCGATGATCAGCTTTGGCCGCTTCTATAAAGCCTATAAAGCTTCTGCAATTCGCGCGCTGGCTCCAGTTAGTAAGGCCAAGTGAAGTCAGGTCCCCCTGTACCTTGTCTTTCCAATGGAGAATAGGTCGTCCTCTTCTGCGCGTTCAACCTCCATGGCTCGAATAAAACACCCTTCTAGCCGGAGCATTTTCTTCAATTCGCTCAACATGACCCAGCTAGCGAAGCCGCTGTATTTGGACCATAGATCTTGCTGAGTATCTTCCTCTCAAACGCTCCCAACAGCCTCTCATCGTTGGTGGTCAATGTCCACGTCTCAGCGCCATACATTAAGACGGGAAGAATAAGGGACTTGAAGAGCGTTATTTTCGTACTCCGAGAGAGGGTTTCGCTTCTCAATTACTTAATGAGACCGTAGTAACACCTGTTGGCAAGAGTTATTCTTAGCTTGATCTTAAGGTTGATCCAAGATAAACGAAATCCTTTATGACTTCGAATTTGTAATTGTCAACAGTGTTTTTTTGTCCAAGACGCCGTGACTTTTTGTTTTGTTGACACAAGGTATTTCGTTTTGGCCTCGTTCACTACGAGACCCACGAGACTCCTTTTCTAAGTTGCACTGACTGCTCGCGTGTTGGTGCCAATGATGTCAATATCATCAGCGTATGCCAGCTGCATGACACTCTTGTAAAAGGTAGTGCATTAGATTAAAGAAATCGCACGATAGAGAATCACCTTGTCTGAAACCTCTTTTGGTATCAACTGGCGCGGAGAGGTCAGTCTCAACTTTCACTACGCTGGTGGTGTCTGTCAGTGTCATTTTGCAAAGACGAATGAGCTTTGCAGGGATACCAAAACCTCTCTAATCGTGCTGTCGAAGGGGACTTTATAATCACTGGGCATGGTTTCATCCGACCATATTCTGTGAGCTCTTCACCTCCGGTCTTAAACAACTCAGCAGGCAGGCCATCTGCACTCGTAGCATTATTGTTTTTCAGCTGAGCGATGGCTGTTAAGAGTTCGTCATGGTCAGGCGGCGGTATTTCAACGCCGTCAGTTTGGAAATTTAAAATTATTACTTAATTGACGGCAGCATAGGGATCTAAAGTAAAGAAATATTACTTTTTCCATACCAATTTTAAATCGCTCACTATTTCTAAAATTTTTGCCATAAGCCAAATTGTGAATATACTGTATAAAAAACTATTTACTTACAATTGTTTTTTTAAAATTTTAAACGTTTGTTCACTTTCTTTGAAAATTTAAGTTTTATTATGGGTCACCGGAGAACCTAAAGCTCTCAATGCCACTTTGCAATAAGAAAAGGTCAGTTAATATGAATCTGGAATTCGATTTTTCTGTAACACCATTGGTTTCTATGTTATAAAATGACTAGTAAAATTGTATTAAATAAAGTAATATTCAGTACATAAATTTGTAATAAAAGTTCTTAAAAAATATCCATTGAGGGCCTTAAGAGTTTCCGAAAAGTCATATTTTGATGAAAAATTATAAAAAGAAACTTTATTTTATAAAAATCAGAGAATAATAACCAAAACTCGGCTAGATCCCCGAAAGTGTTAGGGGTTTTAGAGAAGATTCAAGACCTGGCAAAAATTATTATTTTCTTTCATATACAGATCGAAGTAAAGAATTAAAATTGAGGATGAAGCGGAATAGAAGATTGTTACCTATTGTATCGAAGCTATGAAACTAAACTGAAAATTGAGGCGTATAATCAAAACTGAAGGGAAGCTGAGAATTGGTTCAGCAAATCTATATACTGTAAATTAAAACTGAGGATAGAAGTTGAGAATTGAACCATGGCTGTGAATCGAGCCTGACAATGAAAGCTTTGGATTGAAGTACCAAATGGATGCAGAGAAATTAGTAAGTCAAAGATCGGGTGCCATCATTGCTTGCCTCTTTCTCTTCTTTCCATATCCGATGAAAGGCGAATTTCAGGTCTAAGAGACATTTTAAAAGAATAGTTTATATAATGGTTTCGATTTCGATCTCATAAATCCATTTCATGTATTTTTCTCTTGTTGGAGAAAATAAACATTTCAATAGCAGCTGCAAGTATGAAAAAGTCGTTTAAGACTGATTGTAGCATCATAAGTTACCATCTAATTCATACCTCATCTGCCTTTCTTTCAACACTGGCGTTGAATAAACTTGCAGTTGATGACTAAGCTGCAGTGTCGTCCCTGCTTCTGCCGTTGGGAGAATATGCTATTTTTTTTTTAGTTCATAAGAAAAACACAACAAAAGGAAATAACAATAAAAATTATTGAACTTATACAAACACATATACAAATAAACAAATATATGTATGTATTTGAACAATAAGAAAAACACAAGAGCGCTGGATATGAATGTATAGAACTCTTCAACTTTGGCTGCTACTGCTGCTGCTGCCCTGCCTGTTCCTACAACTTCTACTCTTCGATTATGAATAGCAACAAAAAAAAGTTTTTCTTCTGAAAACAACAACAACATTTTGACTTTTACTCCCAAACAACAATAGCAACACAAACAAAATCTAACAATACCAACAACGTGTATGTATGTATGAACATATTGAGGCACACAAAAGTCACCATCATGCCACAAGTGTATTGTCTCCATTTTATATAAGCACATGTATGTATACAGACGCACATTCACACACAAACATACACATATGTGTGTGTATACATATAAGTGCATTAGCGCCTTTGTTTAAGTGTGAACATGTGCTTTACTCACATGTGCTTGTGTTTGTTCATCGCATGCATCTTTATATGCGATTTTCCGTGATTTTCCAAAGTTTTCCGCTTAAACTTGGCATAAAGTTGAAAGAAATCTTGCATCTTTAATGCTTTTAGTATTAACGCATAGTTACCATATTTTTGTATATTTATTCTATTTTTTAAATTGAATTTAATGGAAAAAATTTGTATTAATATTACTTAAGTAATACACAAAAAAGCAAAAATTACACATTTAATGTGGAAAATTATTGCGCTGCATAGTAAAATTACAAATTGTGGAGAATCTATTTAGAATTTTGTATTATTAATTTAAGGCGAAAATAACAATGAACACGTTGTAGATTTTTATGCAGTTTGATGAAAAAATACACATTTGCTGTGTGAAAACATTAATTTGAAACAGTGGGTGGAAAACAATCAGGAAAAATGTACTGTGTTTACAATTTTTTTTAAGCTGGAATAATTAATAAACTTCCTAATAAAAATGACTAAATATAGCCGTCAGTGGTAAAGCGGCTAGAATAAACGGCGCGCTAACGCGCATTATGTGGAATATCGGAGGCCCACGGGAGGGCAGGCGTCAGCTGCTTTCAATGGTGACCAGCTCCGTTATACTGTATGCAGCACCCATCTGAGCGAACGCGAAGAAGACACATCTGAGTAGCATTCGCTCGATTTATAGGCTCAGTGCACTGAGGATTGCCAGCGCCTATCGTACGGTGTCGGACGACGCCATTTGCGTCATAGCAAGAAAATTGCCCATTGATCTACTAGCAATAGAAATGAAGCACCTTTATAGTATAACTGGAGAAAGGCCAACGAACGTCAGGAAAACAGAAGAGAGGAAGCGTACCATTGTGGAATGGCAGCGAAACTGGGAGCAGTCCAAAAAGGGTCGCTGCACCTTTAACCTAATCCCTAATATAGCAGTATAGATGGACCGCAAAATCGATTATTTCGTCACCCAAATGCTCAGCGGGCATGGGTGCTTTAAACAATATCTGCACAGATTTAAACTTGAAGAAGACCCGTTCTGCCCGAACTGCTCGAGCGAACCCGAGGACTCAACACACATCATTTTCCACTGCCCACGCTTCAACAGCATCAGGGAGGAACTAGAGAGAGCTTTTGGGAAACCCCCACGGTAGCCAACTTGACAGCACAGATGTGCGAAACGGTAGAGAAGTGGAATGCAGTATGCAAGATGGCGAAGAGCATTGTGACATTATTAAGGAATGCTGAATCTGTACGTAAAGCCGAGCGTGCGGAACGAAATATCGCAAATACAGAAGGCGACGAGGATAGGTGATGAACAATAAACAATTATTGACACAACACAAATAGATCCAAACAACAGAATCAACAAGCGAGTAACAGCATAAAGCTGAACCAGCCCTACGAAGTAATACCAACTGGTAGTCCCGCGGGGAGAGTGGTAGGAGAGGAAGTAGGTGGTTTTAGTCGGTAGGAATCCGACATAACCGTAGAACTGGAGTGTTTTGATGTTGTTGGACCCCCCATATTTTTTGATAAACAAGCTTTTTCCCAAACACACTATAATACTTTTATTATTGATTTAGCCTGTTGGCATATTGTTCTAAGCTGAACTTAAAAAACTTCCAAAATTTGGGGTGTGAAGCTTAGAAGGAGATTTCTTGTGTTCACATAAAATGTACTTCTTTTTTTACTAAGCAACTTTTCTATAGACACCTAAAACGATAAATCTTAAATTAAAACTGTCTTGATATAGTCTTGATAAAGCCATTTTCATTATTTCATGTACAGTTCTCTCGAAAACCTGGCGTGGTGGAGCGAAATGGTCTTCAGATTGGACTTCAGATTCGACTTCAAATTACTTTAAACTGCATGTCAAATCGTCTGTCCGAATTAGGCTGTTGCGCAGTGTTATTAAAAGCGCTAGGAGTAAAAGGAGAAACAGAAAAAAGAAGAAATAAGGAAAAGAAATTATATACTAATTTGTTTGCTGTTTTTTTCTCTTTTTACTCCTCTTGGGAGCTTAGGGCTTCTACTAAGGAAGTGCCTAGTGTTAGTTTCGTTTATCATTTTGTTCCCATCTGGACAGGTGATAAAAATTAACTGCGAAAATGAAAGATTGAAACTTAAAAGCACAGTGAAGTTCGATTTAGTTTTGAAAGTGAAAAGCCAAAGAGAGAGGAAGGGTACCTAATAAATATTTGTGCATTGCTTGATTAACAAATAAAGTGAGCTAATTGGCAACACTGTCGTTTAGTATACAATTGATTTCTACGCTTTGTACATATGCATGGAAATTTAAAATCTTTTTTTTTTTTTTTGTTACTGTTTATTTTCAAATTTTATTTTAGTTTTGGTTTTTGTTTTGTGCAATTTTATTTATTTGCATTTTGTCGTTTCACTTTTGTTTGTATTCAATCTAATGCCAATTCGTTGCATTACCTCCTGTTCCTCCTCCTCCTGATTTGCTGATGCTGCTGATGCGATTTAACTTTATTTCAATTTCAAGAAATTCACTTAACTATGTGAATGTGTTTGTGCATTTAATTGTGTGACTGTGTTTTGTATATGTGCAATACAAATACAAATAAAAATGTTCAAACTTTTTGATTCTTCAGCGACTTCTTGTGTGCCAAAAAATTTTACTTATTATTTTCTTTCTTTTTTCCTATGGGGTATTCAAAAGTTTTACCAAATAAATTTTGTTGTCATTGTTTTTGTGTTGTATACTTCTCCTTTAAGGAATGGTGTGGTTTTTCTTTAATCTTTATTTGTTTTAAAGTTTTTCATTTTTTTATATGTGTGAACGTGAATACGCAAGGGAACTTTAAAGTCGGCAGGGTAAAGTGAATTGAAAGGTATAAGGTTATCCGATCTGAATTTTCCAAAACCAACATAAACTTCAGAGTACACTAACATTTTTTGTTGAGTGTGTTACGTGCATTTCATATACATTTTCCTTTGTTTGAGAAAAATGTCACTTTAAAATCAACAAAGAAACCACATAAAACTATTAGTCTGGGTATAAAAATTTCACAAAAAATCTTGTATATTAAAAATTTATTGATATTGGCAACACTGTCAGTAGCAGAAACACTAACAAAACTGCAACAACAACAATGCCAAGTTGTTGTTTTTCCTCTTACATCCTGTAAATGTCAGTGACTCTTTTATGACAAGCAAGTAGCAACAGCAAGGAGCTACAGAAAGAAGCATAGCATAGCGTAAGAAGAAAAAAAAATGAAGCAGACGACAACTAAGTACGAATGCAACGGAATGGCATGATGTTGTTCTTGCTCTTGTTAGCAGGGAGTAGTATACAAATAGAAAAAACAAATATACGTAGTTGGCAACGCATACTTAGAGTCAAAGTGTTGAGTTACATTGATGCTAATTGTAAGAGCTAAGCAAGTGAGAGAAAATGTTGTTAATTTTAACAGTAAAAGTGAGTTGAGCAATGGAATATTTAATAATAATAGTAAATGTATCGGCGCCGAAATTGCACTTAAGCTAGATTTTATTTTATGTGTCCCTTGATTATAGACTCTATCGTCTCAGTTAACACTGCGGGGGGATCTAGTTCGTATTTTTCATTTTCATAAATTTATAGTGTCTGCCATGTGTGGTCGAAAGTTTTGCATCACAGCGCTGCACAGAGCAGCTCAATTCCTTAGAAAACATACTACAATGACCATCTTTTATTGGGGTTAGTTTGGCAATCCACTGATGAAACCTAGGCAAGTAGATTATATGGTTACTCTCACTACCGTATCCTAATTTCAACTTTGTCGCGCTTCAACCAAAACAGCAGATTGTCAAAATAAAAAAAGCTGAATTATTTATAGAATTATTTATAGAACTTGTCACACTTGCTCGTGAATTCAACGTTGATATGGTACTTGATGACCGCAATACTTGGGCATCATCACAGCAGTGCCTCATACGCAATATGTACGAAATAGAGAGACAACATTTTGAAGCTCAAGCCCGGCAAAGCACAACAAGGAATATGTATAAATGTCTGAACTATAATCTGACCGAAAAAAATTACTTTAGAAATCAGTTTGGAACGTACGCAATATCTGCTATTTTCAAGGCCAGGGTAGAGGTGCTAAATATAAACTACCGCCCCAACATAAGCAACCAGAACGAAAATTGCTCGTTGTGCAATATGCGCCAGAGAGAAGACGCTATGCATTTCCTGGCAACATGCCCCATACTACAGGAGCTTAGAATGCTTTACATGAGAAGGCCTTCATTAACGCGTGAAGAATGTATTGAGTTGCTAAATGGGAAGAGCTGGCAATCTTTAATAAACTTTTTAGTCAACGCCATAGAGTATAGAAGAAATATATTGTCAGAAGATTTTTAATATACATATATGATAAATAGTCACTGCCAAGTAAATTGCTTAAGTTTGTCTATGGCGACGGCTCTGAGTCATGCCATTATTCTATGTTCTTTAAAATTATAATAAGAACTTATTCGTAATTCATTTATGAAAATAAAGAACATGCTACTACTACTACTATAGAACTTGTCCGAAAAATTAATTGGTTTGCAATTTAAAGCACATGAGTTACAGAGGTGCACATTCTGTTCACATTATTCTTTGTCGCGCTTTGTCGTTTGCTACGCTACATTCTCTGCTTCAGCTGCATATTTCACGCTTCATATTCTGTTCACGGTTTAAGGCATTTAAAAAGCTTTCCAATTTTCCCGAGATATCGGTTAAGTTGTCTACGAGATGGAGAACATTGAGAACTGGAAGTGTGAGGGAGTCTCCTTGTCTTCCCAGTTCTTGTAACTTCTGCAGTGTTTGTTGTGTGAGATACGGAGTCTAGCCGCATGCTTTCCTTCAGTCCAGTGCACCGTTAGTTTCGTCAGGATGGATTAAAATAATTCATTTTGGACAGTGTGAAGTTCTATCTCGAAGCTAGCTACCCATTAATTTATTCTCCAAGCTGCTCTTGTTAAAAAGGTATCTTGAAGCCCTTAGTGAAGATCAGTTTTGGTCCGGTAGTTCGTGTTGGGTAAGCAATTTAGTAGATTTAGTTTGTAGTAGTAGACGGTAGTTTGAGTCTGACTTCAAAGCTAGAAATTTACCGTCTCACACCAAGATAACAGAACATAATCCTTAAATCCTTCCTGGATAATATAACCGAGATTTACTGCCTTGAGATTGGAAGGGTTCTTATATTTATTTTACGAACAAACAGCATCCATTGCCAAAGTAGGGATGTGGTACCAGAGCAGAGTGAGTTGTCACGACCTTTTGTAGATTGTTCCCCTACAATAGGTAAACAAAGCACCTCAGCTCGTGCATTTCAGTCCAAAACGTTGCTGTTTCAGGGTGGTTTAGATCTTTTCGTTCCTTCAAAGGCACTTCTAGTTCATTCATTTCATCAAAATGGCTGAAATACTTGGCCAGAAGAGGAGTGTTATCTCCTACACTTAATAGCAAGACAGCGGATTTAATTTAAATTAACTTTTGATGTGATAACATCTTAATACGTGGCTGAAGGAAAATTTATAGTAGAGTGAACTGATAAAAATTAAAATCAAATGCCATGTCGGTGTCGTGCGAGGTTTCATAATAACATGCGTGTGTTTTATTATGTATATATTTTGCTTTAAGCCCAAAAGTATGTAACACATAATCTCTCAAAAACGGTTGTAGAATATACTTACTTATCAATGGAATAATGGAACATACCGAAAGTTGTTTTTATTTATTATATTGTTTTATTGCATAGTGTTTTTTAGTTAGTAATTTTAGTAATAAAGATATTAGACGATGTAGACGTGCAAAAGTCGAAACAAAGTGCCTTGAAAAGAGAAATTGAAAATTTTAAAAAATCCATGGTTACACTCTTTGGAACATAAAAACGAAACTTTTAAAATGGAATAAGCAATAAGGCGTAAAGTATGTTATCACAACATGTTACGAATGCAGAAGGTACTCATTTTATTTGTGTGTGGGTTAGCGGGGTACTCATATTAGTTTTTTTTATTGCTTTTATATGACTCGTTCTTAGATATACGTTTGAGAGCGACACTATTTTTCAGCAGCATTTAGGTTAGGTTTAGTGGCTGTCCACAGATACACTTAGGCCAGAATGGCCCCTTATGATACCACATGGTTGGGCCTATAATTTAACACCGGTTCCGAACAGTGGAGTGGCAATTTGTTTTTGAACTCAATTTTTTCCTTCGCATGTGGGTCATTCTTTTACAAGTCATATGGATTAGAGTCATCACTCTTTAACGACAATGCTCGGCCGCATGTTGCAAGGCAATTAAAAACATACTTGGAAACGCTGAAATGGGAAGTGCTACCTCACTCGCCGCATTCTCCAGAGATTGCTCCTTCTGATTACCACTTGTTCCGATCGATGACACATGGTCTGTGAACAGCACTTCCGTTCTTTAGAAGAACTCAAAAAATGGGTCGATTCGTAAATAGCCTCAAAAGATGAGGAGTTCTTTCGACGCGGAATCCGTAAGCTACCAGAAAGATAGGAAAAGGTTGTGGCTAACGATGGACAATACTTTAAAGAATAAATTTGCAACCACTTTTTCACAATAAATGTCCAAATTACGAAAAAAATACGAGTTTATACATTCATACTCCCAATAATTTGCATGTCGAAATATATTATAAATTAGTAAATAATAATAACAATTGCATTCTTCAAATAATTTTTTATGCTCGTCCCACAGCGAAAAAAAAAAAAAAAATTATCGCATATTCCATGTGTTTTTATCTAAAAACCCCAAGTTTCAAAAAAGTCTCCACTCTATTAGATCCGAAGATATCAAACAATGAAGTCCAATATCATCATGAGGTCAAAATAGGCATACTCATTACTCAAAACTTAATGTAGAGCGTAACAGAAAATTATCATGAGAGATTGCCACAAAATTGCCATCTCATATCTTTCCCTTCCTGAATCACAATTTTAAATTGGTTTTATTACCATTCACTTACCGCTACTTCAATGAGAACCTTGAAATTCATTCAAAGCATCGAGTGATTGATTATACACGAGAAAAAGGAAGAAAACATTTTCAGCATGGGTCTAGGTCCTTCATGGGCTGTTGCAGATGCGCAGATATCTATAAGCGAGGGGAATTCGAGGCTAACGCAAATTCGGGAAATGACAAAGTATGTATATATGTCACCAGAGCTAACTGGGTTAATACGAAAATGTCAATACACCAGAATTCAGCAACACAAACAATAATGTAATGGTGTTTTTTTGGTAGCGGTAGAAAGAAATATTTATCAATATTTTTTTTTAATAGAAAATTTTACATATTTCACAGTTTCCGTTATTTTTCGTTCTCTCCGCAACTGTATGGAGATTTCCACCTTTCTCTCTTTCTGAATTTAATTTGTTCGTTGTTATGATTTGACTCAGTCTTTCATATATAACATTCCATTGTTTGTTTTTAGACCAAACGTGATTAGTCAAAAACCATAATTTTTTTTATTCATTTTATGAACGATTCGTTAAATTTATTATAAGTGGAAGTTTCGTATTTTTATGACTTGTCATAATTTTATGTTATATACACATAGCCTTGGTATGTAACCAATAGAGCTAACATATGAGAGAACACTTGAAGACAACGATGACATTGACAACAACAATAATAGCAATAATAATAAAAAGGAGTGCAATTTTTGCTATGGTTGTTGTTGTCGTACAATGTCGTCATTTTTTTATGTATAAATAGTGTGTGTGTGTGTGTACACCACTTCAACTTCAGGTCACTGACAACAAAATTTCATGTGACATCAAAAATTGACATCAAAAATAGACCCAGAGAGTAAGTAAGTAAGTGCAAGGATGTGGAAAGATAGAGAAGAGAAAGCTACAGATAGAGTGGTAGAGAGGTAAAGAGCATAACTGAGATTGCTTGCTAATGGCTTGTGTCATTTTTATGTCACTCTTTTTAATAGAATATACTGCAAACACACATACATATATATACCTATATAAATATATGTATTTATATAACAGCATCATGTTGTAGTTGTTGTTAAATTGCTTGTCAACCTAGTAAACAAGACTTGCTTGCTTGCTCTTTCATGTCTTTTTCATCGATGATGTTGTTGTTGTTGCTATGCAATGCACCAATTTCCTTTGAAATTTCCTACTACTTTGAAAGTGGGGGGCAGCACAGCAATTCAGTCAGTCAGCAGAAAACCTCATAATGAACTTTTCAATTTAATTTACGCCATTAAGATACGCTACGTTACGCTGCTTGCTGCACAGTAATGAGTAAATTTAGTTAGTGTCTTTGGTTCTTGAGATTTGGTGGGGGCAGGGGAGTGTGCGAGTATGTGCAATCAGTTGCACTTCAGTTGTAGTTCAATTTGCAGTTGATTGTTTTTTTGCAACACAAAATGTTATAGTTTCTTATTATTCTGTGAAAAATGTTATTGGAAAAGCAAAGTTAAATGAGTGTGTGTGTGCCCAGATTAAATAAAATAATTGGTTTTAATAAATATTTATTTTATTTACTCAGTATTTAATTCGAAAATTTGTACAGAAGTTTATGAGTTCAAAGTTTACATACATTCAAGATAATTTAATTTGTTAAAGAAAATTTATTTGGGCTAAGTTTTGAGTTTTCGGAGGAATAACAGCTACAATTTTTTTTCTGTTGAAATAAATATATATCATTACTTTTGCCGCTGAATTTTGCTGCATGGCTTGGTGGATTAGCATCTTTTGGGTTCCATACCATTGACTGTTGCTTGGCTTCTGAGTCGTACTTGAAGAACAAAGCTTCATCACCTTTAACAATTTTATTGAAGGGGCTGGACTTTTGAATTTTGGAAGAAAATATTGGGTAAAATGCATACGCGCTTTTTTTTGAGCATCAGTTAAAATTCGAAGGAACCCATAGTGCTGATTTCTTCGTGCATCCAAAATGATCCTTAAATATTCGCGCAACAACCATGACATTCAAACCCAGTTCCTCAGCAATCATGGGTCAATCTTGGATCTTCGACAATTTTGGACTTCACCAAAGCCAAACTTACATTATCGGTCAAAGATTTGGGTGACCTTCCCGAATCCTCCACAGAAAAATGTCCAGTCTCCGAAATCACTCCGAGACGGTCACAAGCAATGGTGCGTTCTCTCCATATGCTATTTGAGACTCATTAAATATTTCAACAGTCTTGATTTTACGCCGAAATCCGTAAAGAATGGCAAACCGTGATGGCGGGGGAATCTCTCCGACTCTTTCTCAGTAGCTTTGCGTTTTCTTGTCTCCATGTTCACTGTTTGCAGTGAAAATGAAAGTAAAATATCGCAATACTATTCCAAATTTGACATTTTTTGAACTCTATTCAGTTTTTTAATTATAAATGGTGATTTTTTAAGCGTTTGGTTTTTACTTAAAAAAAAACAGAAAAAGCACAAAAGTGTATGAAATTTTAATTTGAACCGATAAATCAATGCTTGTTAAAGATTATTTAATGTAAATGTTGACCACAACTACGTTGTAAGTGATCCATTTTTGAACCACTTTTTCGAGCACAGCAGCTGGTGCTTCGCTAATAACACGAGTAATGTTGTTTTTCAAAGCTGCAATTGACGCTGGTTTATCGGCATAGACAAGTGACTTCACGCAATCCCACAAAAATAGTCTCGAGGCGTCAAACCACGCGATCTAGGTGATCAACGCATTGGTCCGAAACGTGGAAACAACAACAATCCTGGAAGTAAATGACTAATCTAAAGGAAGCGAAACAATGCAAATATTCCGTTAAATATATTTGTATTTTATAACACAAAAAAATTGCCACAAGAAAGAATAAAATGAGCATGGCTAGCTTGATGTAAGATTCTTTTTCTTTTCCTCTGTCGAAATTCGACTCCACCCCAGGGCTACCAACTATATTTCTCATATTTCGCAAACTTTGATTCCCTCAACATGGCGACACTCTCTCTGTGAACTCCAGGTGAAGAAAATGTATTGTCTGGCTATAGAAAAACCATTTAACTTTTTCAAAGTTTACCGACAGAAAAGTGGCCAAAAGCAGTTAACAAACAAGAGGTAACTAATTGGAAAATTGTCAACTGTTTCACAACACTATCCACAACCTAAATCAATAGCAAAAAATGTATTGAGGGTATGCCTCGATGAGTGAAAGCATTAATATGAGATAATAATAATAAATATACTTCCAGTCACAAAGTGCGATTTATTTGTAAGATTTTTATTTATTCCAAATTTATTTTATAATAATTAGCAAGTACGAAGTTTTATTCAATAAATACGAAAATAATAAAAATAATCCTGCTACTTAAAAGCATTAAATTCAAAACTTTAAACAAGCTTCATGGGAAATAATTATACTTCCATTTTAAGAATAATAAAAAAAATTAAAATTGAAAGGTTCCAAGTACTTCAGAAAGGGACTATCGCAAATTCTTTATATTTTTTTCCATTCCATTTGTCATTGAGTTCATAAGATTTCTTAGATCTGATGTTGATATTTCCTTCAAATTCTTTTTTATTTCTGCTCGTAATTATTTTAAACTGGAAAACTGATTACGACGTGAATAAATCTGGTTAAAAAAAGTAACACTGCAAAGATTTTCCACGGGGTTCACGTCCAGGCTTGAAGCGGGTTACTTAATTTTTTCAAAGTTTTTCTCCTTGAAACATTAAGTTTCGACTGCTGCTTGATAAATAAAAGTGTCATCTTATTGAATGTTATGCTGCACTTATTAATTTTAACATGAACATTGAAAAGCACCTCTTCCAGAAGAAGTAGATAGTCATGGGAGATCATTTTACTTCTGACAAAAGATGTTAAGATTTTGATTGAGAATCAAATCGAACTCGTAACATCAGTCTACCGCCTTGGTAATTTCTGACTAATTTTTTTAGTTATATAGTACCAAAAAAGGTTATAACAGTCAATAACATCTAATGTGAACGTTTTTCGTGTCCAAAAATAATCGTTTTGCATTGACCGGTCCATTACAAATGTGATGTTGCAAATTCGAAACATGCCTTTTTGTGATGACTGTTTAGGGGAAGCCAACCCTTATTGTTAGATGTTTACAATCATGCAAAATTTTTCCAATACGTCTGGTGAAGATATCTAAATGCAAATCACTTCGAATTTCAGATATACTACGTTTTTTAAAGCTTGTAGGTTTGGCAATCTCCGGTTTTTTAAGTGTATACAAGATTAGAAGTCGTCCAAGCAACTTTATTTTGGCATAGATTAACTTCTTTTTTTTTACGTTTACCACGCCTACATGTAACTAATAATACTTCAGTAATATTTCATGTAATCTTGCGATTAGATATTTCCCACTTTTTTTGAGGCATTATTTTTCAAATTTCTTCTGCAGAAAATGGGTTACCATGCCCCATTTTTCTTGACAATGACTTACAAGTCAAATTTTTCAAATGTCTGTGGCGGAATGCTGTGCAATATCTATTATGCATTTTCCGTAACATTTTCTTAAAATAAAGTTTTTAAATATGATGATTGTATCGTTTGGATGTATAATTATTTTCTTCTGGTTAAACATTTAAATTCAAATTAAATCGAGGCAAGGACATGAAGAAATGATTAATACGTCGCTGGATAAGATATACACAAAGCTATTTTTTTTATTTAATTTATTAATTTATTGTAATAGTGAATTTCCTCTAAATATTTTATAATGGAAATATATTTATTACCATGTATTAGGTGTATTAGAAATTTCGATTGATTCTTGCTTATTTTTTTAAGCAAACTAAATATAATACTTGCAAAAATCTTTTTTTTTTATTCCTACTAAAACTATTCAATAAATAAATTATAAGAAAAAAATTGTGAGCTCGAATAGATTCGAAATAAAAGTGGGAAATGTCACCCAAGGACACATTCACCAAGATGACAAAGTCAATGCTTCGCAGATGTGCTATAAAGGATATTACAACAAATATATAAAATATTGCTTTAGTTTTTTACAGCTCTGAATACATATTTCTATGATTTTTTTTAAATTATTTTTTTTTGGGAATTTTTTTCCAACTTTAAAGTTTTCACTATATATTTGTGCATAGATTTGTTTCTTTTGATTTGTACAGTACTGTATATAAGGTGCGTTTCATATTTATAACCCACATATAAGATCCACACATTTTTCACCATATCGCTTAAACCGTTATTTTCAAAAAAATTTAATGTTAGTTTCAGTTAGCTTGAAGTGCATTCTTTATAACGATATACCTTCTGTCAAAATTTTTTCAATGCATAGTTAGTTTTTCACGGATAACTTTCAGAACTCGAAAAACTGAGTGCTTTTACAGGTTTGATATCTATAACGTAGGTACCGTAAAATCTCAAAACAGTATAAAAGTATAAAAAAGTGGGCTTATCAGCGCGCAATCTAAAGCATAATGCTACGTAGAAAAAAATTAAGCGAATATCGCGAAATATACAACGATGTCGGCGAGTGGTCAAAAATTTTCTTGATAATTCAGATAAATATGGGCAAAGAGAGTAGGAAAAAAAGAAAGCTGGAGGAAAGACATGAAAGGAAAATATTGAGAGGAGCAAGCAACGCATCGGTTAGTGCCTGGTTATATTGGTGCTCGGTGTTCGACGAACACAAAACATTTTCTCCCGTGCTCGGTCGAGGTGGTTACATTCAGTTCATTGCTGAGTTGCTTGTTATCAAAATGCACTCCTCTGTTTAGTAATATTTTGTATGTAATAATACTATTTTGTAAAATAGCTCATTGCCACCCTGAATACTCGGCATGCTCAATGTGCAATACACCGAGCATATCGTGTTCGGTGTGAGTTTGCGTAAAGATTCTCTCTTTATGTTCGGTGCAACAACAATTTCATGGTGTTTGCTGAGCATACTCGCAATATAACCACAGCCTTGGTTGCAGCAAGTTAACCCGACAATTTTTCAATACATACAGTATTTTCTCTTTGTTGCTATTTTGCTAAACTATTCCTTAAAAATATTTAATTTTATTTAAATTTTTTTCCAAACTTACCCCAAAAATTTGTCCCTGTATTTTTTCTGAAGAAAAATGTGAACTTTTTTTCAGCTGATTTTCTCTTATGCTGAAAACTGTATCGATCAGTTTCACAATCACTGTGATTGGCTTTTTATGCCATTTAATTACCTTCTCCCTATTCTGATCTTTTCATATATATTTTTCTTTGGCTTTATAATTTGCTCTCTGCAAATCACATATATTTTAATAATTATAATATTCTTTGATATTATAATACACTTTTTAATATTTAAAATATTTTCTTTTTGTGTCACTTTTTTGCAAGGAAATAATTAATGAATCAATTTAGATTTTTCTTTTTTTTTTGTATAATTATTTCTCTGTTTTTAATTAAATTTATATTTTTGTATCACACATCTTTAGCTTTCGCTGTATTTTATTCGCTTTTGATTTCTTTTCTTATTTTGATTTTTCTTTTCTTTTACGGTTTTAGATTTATATATATCTCTCAATTTTTTTACTCTTCTGTGCTATCTTTTTATTTCGTATCTCTCATTTTTAGTTAATTTCTCTCATTTATAAGTTTTTTCTCTCGTTTTCGAATAATTTTTCTTTCGTTTTTGCCCTCTAATCGTGTTTTAATTTTTTTCTCTGTAGGTTTCAGTGCTTTACATTTGAAGTTCATTATTATTTTTTTTCTATTTTGTTACATATTTCTTTTCCCATTTATTTTAAAATTTTGAGAGTTTTATATACACTGACTACTGTTTTCTTACATTCCAAAAAGTTTTTTTTTAAACTAAGCAGTTATTTAGATATGTTAATGTAATAATTTGTTTTACAATTTTTCAGAACTTTCTGTATCTTTTACTTTACTTTAAGCTTCAAAAGTTTTTTCTATTGGTTTATGTCATTATTAACAACAACAAAGATTTTTGCATGTATTTTTAATGGTTTAAAATATACTTTTATATATATAAATATATATATTTTATATAACTTTTAGTTAAGTTCTAATTAGATATGTTGAATTTTTGTTTACTTTGAAGGATCCTTGCTGGTTTTCTTTGATTTCTGAAGTTCTATAGGTTTTTGATTTATTTTACAGTAAAGTAAACACACATATATTTTTGTTTTAGTTTTATTTCAAAGATTTTTATAATCCATCGAATTTTTTTCTTTTATTTTAAAGGTTCTTTAATTCTTTTTTGTGTTAAATTTTGAATGAGCTATTGGATTTTATGATCTTAAAAGATTAAACATTTATAAGGTTTATTGTTCTGAACTATGTATTTTAGAATTGAAGTTGGATTAGATTTTGCTGAATTTTTTTAATAATATTTTTGTTTTGTGGTTTTGATTTTTTATTTATTGCCTGATTTGAGCTTAAAAATTTGTAATATTCTTTTTATTTTTTTGATTCGTATTAACTAGAATTTGATATTTGGAATATTTTGATTTGATTCTGAACTTTATTTTTTAATTTTATTTTAAATTTATCTATTATTTTTAGCTTCTATTTTATAATTTCTAGTATGAAACATGTACTTTTATTACATCATAATACAAATAGAACTGCTTACTTTTGTTATAATAATTTAATGCTTTTCTTTTTTTGTTTTTTGATTTTTACATTTAAGCTTTTAATTTTTTTTTTTTTTGTAAATTTTCCGTGCGTTGCCCAGAACTTAATTATAAATAACAACGACAATAATATTAACAACAGCAACAACAATTACGAAAAAAAACGCGATTAAAGCCACCACAAATTACATTTAACACCAAACCCGTACTTGTACTAACATTAGGCAAATACCACCACCAGGCAAGCAGACAGGCAACACACAATTCACTCACACGCACGCACACCAAAAAATCACTAAAAATAGACTGAAAAAAAATTGTAAACACTGTTGTGACACTTACTAACACTTGGCGGTCGGATGGCGGTCGTATTCTTTGCTTTTGAACTGTGGTAAGGGTGGCCAACTTAACGCTTACCCTTTTTTCTTCTTCTTTTTTAGTATTTTTTCAGACCGCCAAAAAAAACAAACGTGCATGAAAAAACGCCGACACTTTATTTAACAATTTCGTATAGCCGAAAAAAACCAAAAAAAAAAGTAAGCATAGGGGGAGCAAACAAAAACACACGTTCAACTCCCAAAAGTACAGTTAAAAAATCAAAATGTATGATTTTTTTTTTTTTTAGTTGCTTTACTACTAGATATTTTGAATATGACAGATTTATATTATCAAAGGATACTTTTTTATTACACTTTAAATAATTTATATATGTCGAATAAATATTTTTGATTTTAATTTTTTTTATTTTGCACGCTTGTTACACTTTGACATAAGGGGATTGGGGTAAATAGCTTTACATTGCGTGCCACTTCAAAAATGTAATGTGACCGGTTGCTAAATCGATTTTTAAACACTTCTGTTCGTGGAAAACTTAATTTCACTTTTTCGAAAATTTGTATGTATGTAAAATTTGCTTTTTTAATTAAACTTTAATTTTTAAATTTCTTTTTCATAAATTTTATTTTTCATATTTCTCTAAATTTTTTTTTCATTTGTGCATTTTCCGCACTTCTAATGCACGCAAATACAAGAGAGAAGGTTCCCAAAAGCGAACTGAATTCCTTTACTTCATAAAACGTGAAAAGTATAACTTTTCATGCCGACTTTTTGCTTCACAATAATGGGAAATTTTATTTTCTTTGATGTCACTCTCGCAACAGGAGTATAATAAAGCATTTGCGCTCAAAACTTTCAAAATTACTACAAGTTGAGAAATTTCCCTTTTATAGGGAAATTTTTTTCTTGCACTTAAATGTATAAAAAAAATCGTTAAAATACGTTTTGTGTTGTTTCTATTTACTTTTGCGTATTTTGTTTTTGTAGCTGTTGTTGTATGCACATATAACGCGTAATATGGGTTAAGCATGTGTTTATTAGCTGGATGGTTTGAGGGCGCGAAAAATCCCCATTTGGTTATAATATAGTATGCGGGTGTATATACATGTATCCCTTACACATACATACGCTTTTGAAAGAATGTTTGTTTACTAACAATGTTGCTTGTGCTGTGCTTTGCGCTGCTATAGTTTTGTTGCTTTCGTTGTTATTTTTTTATGCTACTAGTATATACCCTCAAACAGGTGATCAGCCCTATAAGTTGTGTATGTGTGTATGTATGTATGTATTTAAGTGTAAGTTTGTCGTTTTTTCAACTTTTCGTTTCAAGCATATGAATTTTTATGCATGTATGTTGGCAACACTTAAACAGTAAACATGAGAGTATGCGTTTAAGTAATTATCTATGTATATGTGTGTGTTTGGTTGTTTGCCAGTGTATTGTATACGTGATTGTGTGTATTTGTGCCTGCGTAAGTCTGTGCACTTCCGCTTTTGTTTACTCATGTTGAAGCATTTTTTCCTTTTTTCCTACTCTGATTGATGCGAAAAAAGTTGTTCTTTTTTTTCGTCTTCATTTCGTTTCGTTTTACGTTTTTTTCTTAATTTTTTTTTCATTTGTGGATAGGTCATGTTTACTCAGTGTTGGTGTAGTTTGTTGCTTTTCTTGTTGTCGTTGTTGTTGTTGTATAATATAAATATATGATATGTGTGCCTAGAGTAATATTGACGTTACTCTGGTTGTATTTTTTTATTTTTCATGTTTTATTGGTTTCGCTTTTGCAATCTTATATTTTCTTTTATGTAATTTACTTTATAATTAAAAAAGTTTATGTATTTTTTTGCTTTTTATTTGTCATTGGCTGGTTTACCTACGTGTTTGTAAGATAAATAGTTGATTAAAATTAATTGCAATATTAATAAGTAATATGTAAGAAAAATGTAAGAATGTTTGTTTGTTATCCCTAAAGTCTAACGAAATTAAATGTAACCCTAAAAGTATGCAATAGTTGGTGCTTTGGACTGGGCATAGGGCGACGATAGCGATTGGAGTGTTTTTTGCCCACATTGCACACTGGGGCCTTGTACTTGATTTTCTGACCAAAATTTAAAAAAGTATTGTCCTAGCTTATCTTAGTTATTAGCTGTCAAAGTCGCGGTATTTTTATTGTTGGTTCCTTGCAATCGCAAAACGAAATTTTTCAGTGCTTCAAAGACCAGTTTTAGAAAAACATACCTTTGTAAATAATTTTTTAATGGTGGAGCCTTCAACTTCAGGTCTTGCAAGTAGTAATTGTATAAAATTTTTCTAATTAAAATCTTCGAATTATTTTTATAATTTATTTCAAAATATGTCTAAAAATTGAGGATTTTCTTCTTTCGTGAGTTTGAAGTAGACTATCTTAAATTGGTTTTCAAAATTTTGAAGTTCCTTTTTTGCCCCTCCGGAAAATAACCAAGTTTTTCCAAGTGACCATTTCCAAATTTGACCATTTCATGTTATTATTGCTAATGTTAAGAATTTTACCTTTGTTTTTACCTTTTGCTTTCGACTTTATTGTTATACCCTACAGTCTGTATTTCAAACTATAATTTTTTTCTTTTAAATACTTGTTCTCATATCTATTACACAGAAAGTGTTTCTATATCTTCCTAAATAACTTACATAATTCACCTCGAAACTTTTTTAATTTTACTTATAGTTATATAAGGTGGGCTTTGGAAATTTCGCTTATATGGTGGCTGGGCGTGGTTGCGGAGGGATTTGGTTGATTTTTATAGTAAATGTCTTATATGCTAATATAAATAAATATATTTAGTTTCATTTAATTTACTCAAGTATTTTGCCTGATTTCACGCTTTAAAAATTTCACTTATATAGAAGGTGGGCGTGGTTACAGAGCGATTTGATTGATTTTTACAGTAAATGTTTTATATGATAATATAAATAAATATATTTAGTTTCATTTAATTTACTTAAGTATTTTGCCTGATTTCCCGCTTTAAAAATTTCACTTATATAGAAGGTGGGCGTGGTTGCCGAGGGATTTGGTTGATTTTTATAGTAAATGTTTTATATGCTAATATAAATAAATATATTTAGTTTCATTTAATTTACTTAAGTATTTTGCCTGATTTCACGCTTTAAAAATTTCACTTTTATAGAAGGTGGGCGTGGTTTCGAACCGATTTTACCCATTTTACAAAGGAAACATCTTGCGACGTAAGGAATTCGATTTTGTGTACAAATAGTTTTGCCCAAATTTCTAATCGCTGAAATATGTTTCGATTTCACAAATGGACCGTTTTATTGCTTTTGAAGCGCATGACTGCAGTAGCTATTTTCGCAAGCGAGGGCGGACCATCACCAATACCTCTAAAAGATCTTGGGGGATCTTGCCAGGTGCAGACGGACTCATGCGCAACAATGTTTTTTCTGCCTTTGCAGCTGATTATCCATTGAAGTCACTATCCTGCCATGTGCATCTAGCATAACATGGTTGTCTTTGACGTACGGTCAGCGATGCTCTGTGTACAATTTTGTACTTTTACTTCTTGTACATCCTGTACATCTCCCCTTCTTGCAGTAATCTCCGTATTTTACGCCATGCTGTTCCTTTTAATTTTTATGTAACATTGGTTGCATTCAGAAGACACACTGGAGGCTCAATATGTTGAGAGTAAATTTGCTTCTGCTACGTATATACATTGTGTGTCTTCTGAATGGCATTTGCCAAATTTTTGAGAAACAGCTGTTTTATTTTTTGAGAAACAAAAAAGTGAAAAAAATTTAATTTTATCAAAGACAAAAATAATGAAAGATATATATTATTAAATACACTCGCCAATTGTACATTGAATTGAAACTGTATCTTCAGCAGATAACATGTATACTTTCTTATATTTATTTTTTCATTTAAATACTTGAATATAATATTTGGGATTGTTTAAAATATTATATTCGAGTATTTTTATATCAGCCGCCGAAACAAAAAAAAATATCGGCTACCAGCGACCGTCTAAAAACCACCAAAGCGCCGATAAATAAAAATAGACGGCGCTGGTCTGTTGACGCAACATGTTGGCCCGAAAGAGCAGAAATTTAATATGATGGAAAAAATGGCGTCGAAACGCCAACAGCTCCATGGAGTAGAAATGCATAACAACCCATTCAGAAGACACACACGCCACAGTTGCGCAACAGCTTTACCTTCTGAATGCACCCATTGTGTATTCACGATGGACGCCCAGGTGATTTTACGAGACGTCTTGTTTGGTAATATCGATTTACCGAGATCTGTTCAGGGCTGGAATGGACCAAGATCCAATATTGACCCTATTACAAAATAAAAAATATAGTCCAACACATGGTGCATGTTGCGACCTAGTAAAATGAAAAAAGGGCAAAAAATTGCTTTCAGACGTCTCACCTAATTTTGGCTCATAACTTCAATAGTTTCAGCTCGATGTTCAATTTTAATAAATCATTTGAAAGAAAAGATATAGGCGATTAAAATAGTGTATAACTTTTAATATTCCTATTAAAAATACCGCAGTATCATCGCTAAATATTCGAGTTACTCGTCATTTTGGTAGATAAAAAAGCATCAGTCCACTTTCGGACCTCAAACCTCTCAAAGGAAAAGATTTGAGCTTTCTTTTGTCCAAAAAAAAAAAATTTCTTTTTGAAAAAGAATTCAAAACTATTTTTGATTCTGAAAAAATTGGTTAAATTTTGGATTTTTTTAATTCATTTTCTTTTTTCATAGGATTGAAAACGTCGAAAACTTGTTGGAAAAAATTTTCTAAATACAATAGGTAATTAGTTACATGGATGGATTGTTCATTTAAGGCCTATCAGTTGAATTTAATTCAATTTTTCCTAATGGATCCGAAATGTTTGACCAAAATGTCAAAATTCTACCCCCTCCAATTCGATGAGTTTTTAACCGATTTCGTTTGGTGTGGCAATTTATTTTATTCAGCAGCACACTATTATATATATAAGGTTCGTGATTGTTTTCCCAAAAAAAAAATTTTTGCAAAATACTAGACTGCAAGTCTTCAGTGGTAATGTGAAAAATTAATTATTGCAGCTAATGTCGAATCTGAGAAGCTCCAAACCGACGATTTTAAGGAATGTTTTTAAAAGGTTGATCTAAAAATTTGTCAAGATTAATGGAAATTATATAAAGCGCGGTTCACGCCAAATTGGCACGCTTTGTTGTGGTCACCACGTCGCCCCTAGTCATAAGAACAACAAATTTTTACTGGGATTTGTTTACAATACCGTTACCGTTAGTTCATAAATATTTCATATTAATTGATCGCAAGTTGGTGATTGTGTGCACAATGGAAGCTGCAAATAGAAAATTGATTGTGAACAAATTTATTGAAAATCCGTCGTGGTCTGGTTTAAAGATTGCGAAAGTGTTAAATATCTCCAAAAGAACGGTATGCAGAGTTATAAAACAATAGAAAGAAACTCTTCGTGTTGAAAGAGCTAAAAAAGTTGTGAACAAAACGGGAACTACCAACCTAAAATTAAAGGCAAAGATCTTGAGGTCCATCAAAAGCAATCCCGGACTATCGGATAGCGATCGTGCCAAAAAATTCAATACCAGCAAAAGTACTGCTAGACGAATACGCATAAAAGCTGGGCTAAAGTTCTATCGTGCTATAAAATATCCAAATAGAACAGACAAACAGAATTTGCTGGCCAAAAAACCTGCTCTTCTTCTTTATAATAATGTTTTGACCAAATTCAATGGATGCATTATTGTGGATGACGAATTATACGTAAAATTTGATCTTAAACAGCTTACAGGTCAAAAATTTTATATGGCAACGAATCGTGGTAATGTACCCTCAAAATTCAAGTACATAAAAATGGATAAATTTGCAAAGGAAGCAATGGTGTGGCAGGCTATTTGCAGCTGTGGTCTCAAATCCAGGGCATTTGTGACATCCTCTTCTATGACGTCTGATATTTACATCAAAGACTGCCATTCGAAACGACTATTGCCATTTGTTCGTCACCACCATTCGCCAGTGAAGTTGTGGCCTTATTTAGCCAGTAGCCACTACTCTAAGAAAACCATGGATTGGTATCAGACAAATAAAGTAGATCGACCGATCGAAAAATTCTGGGCTATTACAAAATATAAGTTGAAGAAAAATGCAGGTATTGTCAAAAATGTGAATTCAATGTTACTAAAATGTAACCAAATAGCCGCAAAAGTATCCAGAGCGGATGTTCAAAGGTTGATGGGGTCCATTAAAAGGAATACCCGGAACTGTTTGCACAACAACAAAATTTAAATCTTTTAATATTATAGTATTAAAACACAATAATAAACTTATCATTTAATGCATTATTTGTTATTTTGAGTGTTCTGGTTAAAAAGATACAGCAACTTCCTGCGTGCCAATTTCGCGTGAACCGCGCTTTAGAGAAGATAAGAGATAATAGAAATTAAAGGTCTGAAGTCACTTTGCACTCTCCACTTGGTTTCATTAACACTCAGGATTTTAATTTTAAGACAAAGGCATTCCACGCTAAATTTGGTCGTACCTTCCCGTATCACAGAAGTATCTAACAATCCGGTTGTTTTTTATCTCAATTTTTTTTCCGTTGTTCGGTCAACCAATTCGAAATCATCGCAAACTATTGCCCAGAGAAATAATATTTAGGTGATTCACAATGCGTATCAACATGTCACAATGTTGTAAAAGCTTATATTTTAAAAATTGTTGCTGTTAATTTTCATACAAAAACTACTTAAAACAATATAACCTTGCATCCTAAGTTTTTGGCTTACCGTAATTCATCAGCTGTGTTTTGTTTACTTGGACTTAGTATATTTTCACTTTAAGCTAGTGATATGCATGTAGGTATATGTTTCAAACTCATTTAAAATTAATACTTTTACAAGAACAATGCAGAAACACGTAAACACTTGTTTGAGTTACTGTATATATGACTATATAAGACCATGTGAATCACCTAATTATTTTTTAACCAACTTTATGTGGAATATTTCTTTTGATGCAAAATGCAATTGTAAATGAAGTGAGGGCTTTAAGTTTATGTTTGTATTTTTGATTTATTAGTAAATTTGTTTCTCTTCATACCTACATACATACATATGTACAGACATTCATCTACAAATCTCCATATAAATCCAATTGAGACATTTGCGAAAATCAAATTGATGGCCTAAGGTTGGTTATGGCACATAAGAGCAAAATAGCCAAAGAAAACAGCATTAAAAATCAAAAATTCAAGCAAATAGTTTTATGACATTTTAAATATACCATACGATTGAATATGTATGATTCTTGTTGCATTGCATTGCATTTCAAATTCTTGTTGTTGTACAATATATTTCCTTTCCATCTATGTTCATACATATATATATCTAGCAAACTAGGTTACTTTGATAATATTATTTGCTGGAAGCAGAAAACCAAATTCAAACACATAGAAAACCCACATGAGAAAATACAAGAAACTCAATAGCCGAAAAATTAAACAAAAAAGTCACAACAAATTTGAAGATTTACAATTTTGACCAATTTTGGGGAGAAGAAGGAAGTAGAGCTGATGTGTAGCATAAACTCAGTGTAAAATATTTATTTATCTATATATGTATGTATAATAGTACATATTTCGGTGCAGCTGTTAAAAAATGTTTAATGGCAAATTTTGGAAACTATGGCCTTTGTCCTAAAACGTTTAAGCAGGATACAACGGGAACCGCTCAACTGAAATAAAAAAAAACTAAAAAATTAAATTAGATATTACCATACCCCATTTTTGAATGGCGCTGATAATTTTCAGCAACAACTTGATTTTTCAGGTTTGAAAATTCATTTTTCCGGCTAAAAATATAAATTTGTATTTAAATTAAAATCCCTTCATTCAATCACCAGCTGTTATAATTAGGTACAACACCTCAAAGTTGTGTATGGGTCATTCATTCAATTCTTTGGACAACGCTTTGGGTGCTTTCTTTCCAAAATAAAAAGTCTGCCAGCTTCTGAAGATATTCTTGAAAGAAATGCACTAGCTGCCTAAACAAATATGTATGTTACTGCTACTACTACTACTATTAATCCGTGGAGGACCTAGGCCGAGCTTTTCGCATCCATTTATATTGTGTGAGTTATATTTATACACGAATGGAAGGGACCTACAGTTTTATGCTGAATCTGAACGGCGAAAAGCTTTCCATAGGCATTTTTTTCTCTTGGAGGTTTGCCATTGCCTGCCGCATAGAAACATTTTTATTTTCTATTTTTGATTTTTTGAGCGTGTCGAGATATGAACCCGGGCACCTCTGCGTAGCAGTCCAGCACACTAATCAGTTGACTAAGTATTCACTACTTAGTCAAGTATACTCATGTTGAGTTATCATTTTGGTTGGTTGGTTAAGGTGGCTGACCCACAGCATACCCACTGTGAGTCACAATCAATGCTGTCGTTTTGAATATTTTAAGGGGAGGAATTTTTCCGTTCGAGCGGAGGATTTTGCTTGACAAGGGAGGAATTTTTCAAAATGTCTTAAAAGTTTTTAGCTAAGTATTACTTAGATAATTTTGCTAACAGTTCCAATAATGTATAGAAAGCTTCTGTCACAAAATTCAGTCATATAAAAGTTATGAAAAATAAACAAGTTCATATAAAAACTAAATATTCCTTCTTTGGAAATAAACGGTGCAATATAAATTATTAATATTAGTAAATAATAATAATAAAAAAAAACAATAAAAATTAAAAAACTAAAACTAACATTTCTTCGCGCTTCACAAAACTGGACATAAAAACATAGGATGTTATTTGTTTGTTATTTGTGTATTAGCTCAATCGAAAGGACCCAGTTGGATGCATAATTTTTTCTAACATTCCCTTACCAACCATTACTGCATTAACAGTTGCAGTCAGCAAGCAATTTATCGATATTTATTAAATAGGCAATTACTTTTACACAGTTTTTCTACTATTGATTTTAATTGTCAAAAATTACAAACATTTACACAAAGGCAACCAAAAATCTTTGGAAATGGAATGGAACAAATATTTCACAGACATAAACAAAATGAAAATAACGCAACAGAAAACATTTAGTTTTATTTACGTTTATTTTGCATACAACTTAAAAATTCAAGAATATGGAATAGGAGGATTTTTTCCGATTGGGGAGGACAGAAGGATTGAGATTTGAGCGGAGTACTAATACTCCGATCGGAGTACCTTCGGCAGCACTGGTCACAATTAGCTCTATAGCGCCGTTTTGAAACCACATTCTCATTAAATTAAAATTAAAACTGTACTCTTATTAAACCCACCCCGTAGAGTTTAGATAACCTAGCAGATTCTTTGGACTGACTGCCGAGCAATCGGACAGGTTGTCGAGGAAATACTTTCTCAAAAACCTATATCTTGTCTTCGCAAAGTCTGGGCATTCATAAAGAAAGTGGGAGATGGTTTCTTTTTCTTCTAAGTTTCCGTAACTTCTACGGTGGATTTTAAAAGGGATGCGCAGTTTATCTGCGTAGGCACCTATACACTAGTGGCCGGTGTAGGCTGCCGTTAACCTAGCAGTATCGGTACGATCCCTGGTTAAAAACTCGCAGGACCTACCTTCATTATATGAGGGCCATGTCGCACGCGGGGTAATACAGGATGTTAGTGACTTTCACCTCCGATTAGCCAGTTGAAGACAGTGCAGGTACATTCCTCTCTTGACTACTCCCAAGGGGACTAGAACCGGTACCCTTAGAGGTTCGTCAAGAGAGGCCCCTGAGCGTGCTAATTTGTTGGCTTTCTCGCGAACAAAGCCTCTCTAACAAGCAGAACTTCAGCCTGAAAAACCGAGGCATCATTAGGTAAACGTAAGGATTGGTTTATTTCCACAGGCGGTGAGTGCACCTCCGCACCCATCCCGCAGGCCATTTTTGAACCATCTATAAAAATGGGAATGTCGTTTTCTGTTAAAAAGCTTTTTTCTTAACATTCTGCCCTTGTAGGAAATCTTACATTAAAATCACTTTTGAAACACAGCTGTGGTATGATGTAATCTGTTCCTCTGAACATGTAGTTTGGTATAGTATCTAAAACTTTACTGTGTCCGAAAGTACGTTCGACTCAATAACCGGTTGTCTTAAGCCTTACCGCGCTATTGAAGGCAATATTTTTGATATGATGGTCAATGGGAAGGAGATGTAGCATTACGTTCAGGGCATCCGTAGGGCAAGTACGTAAGGCTTCTGTAATACCAACACATGCTGTTCTCTGAACTCTACGAGCTTCCGAGCAATGTAGCAGTTATCATCTTGCATTTTTATAAGTCCTTAGAAGCTATAATTTAAAATAGCAAATTTATGTAAATCAATTGAGAGGTGGGTTAAGTTTTCAGTTTATATTACATAATAATCATATTTCATATATATTTCTTACTATATCAGCTTTAAATGCAATTTCCCCCACGACATCATATATATTTGGCATACATTTTCCCACACACACTTAACGCTATACACACATATACTTAGATGTTTGCATGTATATATAGAATTTTTCGATTTTCTCAGTTTCACATAACTCTGCTTCGGTTTTTTGATAAATGTCTTCAACATGCACATATTCGTATGCACAAATATAGATATTTGTTATACCAACAAAAAAAAAAAAAACAAAAAATTTAATTTGATTTTGTTCATCTTATCTTAAAGTCTACACACACATGTACACATTCAATTATAATTGTACTAAAACAAATTAAAAATATTTCTCATATTCATTTTTTTCTGGTTTTTATATGAATATGTTTCATATCTGTTTCTTTTTATACCCATAGAATTAGTTTTATGTGTTACTATCAGTTGAAAATTTATGTAATAATTTTGGAAAATTTATTTGCAATAGCCGCAGGATAATTTTAAAATAGAAAACCGCCTGCCTTCCGTTTTAAAGCAACGGGGGTCAGCAGCGATTGAACTGAGCTGTGCTGAGTGCTTTGGGTGTTTGCAAATGTATGCCTCTGAGAATGACACAAAAAGAGAGCGAGGGGGAGATTGGGTGGGAAGCAGTGATGGAATTTGTAAAAATCAAATTGTATCTAATTTACTTAAAAAATTGTACCTTAATGAGCGCGAATGTACCTAAAATAATATACTCAATTGATTCAACGTTTTCATAAGAAATTTTATTTTCATTTAAAAGTTTGGTTAGGTGACAATGGCTGGCCAAAGACACACCTCTTAGGTCGTCAGCGGTTTTAATTTATTCTCATTGAGATTAATGTTTTCTTTATAATCCATAAAATTATTAGTTTTGAAATTAGCAGCAAATATACTCAAAATTGATCGCAAAAAACAACTTCTTTGAGATGCTGCAAATCGGAAAGTAAGTTTTTACTCATCAAGATGAACACAAGGGGAAAACAAATTTCTAAATCTGATAATATTTAAAGGTCTGGCATTGATCATAAATGTTTTGGAACTCCGATCATAATCTTCGATTTTTCAGCCAAAATTTGTTTCAAAGCTCACAACTCTGTTATTCCTGTTTCTAAAGGGAAACATAAATAATGCAAAAATAACTTTTTAAATCGGAAAGCCTAAACCATAGCAGGTTTTAACCAAAATGTATACACTTCATAAAATTTTTTGTGAATTTTAACCCACATTATTTTAAAACGTAAAGTCCCACGTAGTGACTTAGAGGCACTATATAGAATTAACTCGGCTATTCTCATTTCATTCAATCTTCTTTCTAAAATTTTTTAAAATCTGATAAATAAAAATCAAGAATAATATAGTTTGGAAAAATATAGGTATAATCTGTATTTACTTTGAACGCAAGTAGTGGAACAAAAACTTTTTGTTATAGATTTTCAGAATTGCTTTAAAGCTCTTTCTTTCTCCCTCTCCGCCCTTCTTTTTAGGATTCTCACTTTTTGAAGTGTTTAATGTGAAATTTCAACGATTTCGTTGCGTATGTTGGCCTTAAGTTGTTTAAGAGACTCTGGTTTATTGGCATAAACTTGACTTATGAAGTATCGCCACAAGGAAAAGTCAGGAACGGTGTCTTTGATGTTAGCACTTTTTCCAAACGATATTTTGGTCTGTGCGAACGTTGCGTTGACGTAAAAGACGACTGATTTTGAAAATAAAATTGGAAAATTTGTGCTGGACTGGAGTTTATTACATGAGCTGTCAGATGACGATTTGACAGTTGCTGTCATTGTTGTTCCAGTTTAACATCGGGTACCACAAAAAAAAATCACCCTGTTTAATAGCTTCTTTTTTTTACACCTAACTTATTAACGATACTGTTTTATTGCTGCCCTCTACTTCTCTATTCTTGTTAGGAAAAGAATTAATTGAAATGCACCTTTTATTTTTTGTATCGTACTAGCAAAAGTTAATTGTTTTGACAACAGACTTTACGACAGTTCTAAACTTGTAAAGTATTTTTCGGAAGTTATATTTCTCTTTGGCCGTTCATATAGCTTACAGAGCTGTTTCACTCTATGCTGTGCTAAGACTTAACTCTTTAAGCTGTCTTTCTTAGATATATACGGTATTCCACAGTAAAATATCGCAAGCACATCAAATATTCGTATCATATTTGTGTAGCCGTCTTCATTTATCAAGTTCCAAAGATTTCCAATTGAAGTAAATTTATGATGCGTTCTACGTACCGATACCATGGTCCTATCATCAAATGCCAAATAACTGCGATAAATCGGTGAATCTATGTCTTGAAATACAAGCACGGAACATCAAATTGCCGTATAAAGTACCATAAAACTCTCCATAATCGACAATGCCATGCTTTCTTACATCTGCATCTCTCAACAAATTCAAACACATCGTTTCCTACTATTATTCCGGGTTTGATTTGTGGTACAGTATCTATTACAATATACATATGTATATAGTGACTCAGAGTCACTACGTGGGACTTTACGCAGTTTTTTGTACATTTAATGATTTTTGACTAATAAAGAAAAATAAAACAAAACAAAAAATCCATTACATTTCATTAGGCCCTTCCAGTGAAAAAACAAGAAATCTGAAAAATATAACGATTTTAATTTCGATAGTGACTCAAAGTCACTGCGTGGGATGAACAGGGTAAAAAACTTTTTATGACTTTGACTCTCTTTCGGCATTAATAAACATTATTCAAGATGGAAAATTATTTTTGTATTATGCTTCGCATAATTATTAAAGTTGTGGCAAAAAGTTGCAAAAGTTTTAAAACTATCGACAGGATATTGCAACTTTCGGCACTCACACAACCAGATTCTCGCCTAATTAGACTATTCTCTGTGTGGAATATGGTGAAGGATCTATCGAGGGTAAGCCCATAAACTTTGAGATTCAAACCAAGATAGCTGTTTTTTTGAATTTAGGTCGGCTAGATTTTCCATTGGCCTCATAGTGAAGTGTGACTTTTTTATTTGTTTTGCCCCCAATTTTATTTGTTTCTGTAATAAATTTAGTTTGGAAAAGTCGAAAAAAGTACAATTGTACTTACTTTTCCATCACTGGTGAGAAGATGGCGATTACGCCGCAATTAGTAAATTAGAATATTGTGTTTTACAAAGTGGGGGCATACATAAAAAAAGAATATGTTTATCTCATCAGATCTATAGGAAAATTGTTGGAGTGTGATGTCTTGACATCCATGCTCGCCTTTACGAGTTTATGTCGTTTTAAATTTATTTATAAATCTGGGTACACGTGTTTGTATTTTATTTTAAAGTAATATTTTAATACAATATTTCTATTGCCCTTTGTATTTTATATATTTCAAGCTCAAACCATGCCTCTTCTTTATTTTCCTATCTTTATCTGGCAAAAAAATTTGTGAATATTTGAAAGTAATTTTTTCAGATCTCACATAAAATTTATTAAGAGAGAGCATCCATCTCTTTGAGTGAGGATTTTCTTAAAAATATTGATTTTTGAAAGTACAAAAGTTTCAAATGAATAAGCATATTGCACTTCACACTAAAGAAAATATTATTTGTGTCTCAAATCACTTCTTAAAGCGCGATTTTGTAAATTATCAAATCGGAAATGGAATTTTTACTAAACATAGTAATACTTTTGGTATCAAAAGTCAGCAATAATTGGAGAGTCATGAATATTTTCTACACTTCCCTATATTTAATTTCAAATTGCATTGACCAAAAGTGAACAACTGAACCAGACATCTTCATGATTCTAGGATAATGCAAAAGAAGATGATGTTTTGGCTTACCCATAATTTTATACTGAGTATCTTATAAAATTTCTAAATTACAGGACTATATCCTTATTATTTTGCATCTTTTCAACCACACGCTATTTTTCGCGAATTCTTTTTTCCGAGTGCATAATTTACTGAATTATATGAAAGCCTTAAACATTAAGGGCCGAGCTTTTCCCATCCATTCATGTTGTGTGAGTGATATTTGTGCACGAATGGAAGGAAACCATAATTTTATGCCGATCAGAACGGTGAAGTGAAAATTTTTTCTAATGCAATTTTTACTCTTGGAAGTTTGCCATTATCAGCCAAGAGATGGTGGCGTGTAGAAAAATTTGAACCCGGGCATCTCTCCGTAGTATTTCCACACACTAACCACTAGGCTACGGCGACCATATATTGGAATATAACTATTCTAAAGAATAACAGAAATCACATTGAGTCGATTTTCTATCATAAAGTTGTGTTATTTGGTAATGAGTTATTTAAAAATGAGAATTCGGTCAAAAATAATCCTAGATGTGGGCGTCCAAAAAAATTTACTGCTTCTGATGAGCGGTGATTAGTATGGGAAGTGCTGAAAAATCCAAAAGTTAATGCACCAAGCATTGCAAGTAGAAAACTACCTAGGCATAACTGCCACACCTGAAACAATCAGAAATGTATTAAAAAGTTATGACTTCCACGCAAGGTCAGCACGGAAGAATCCACATATTTCCAAGAAAAACCGCTTAACTAAACTTGAGTTCGCTAAAATGCAAGTAAATAAACCAGTAAAGTATTGGATGAATATAATGTTTATAGACGAGTCCAAGTTCAATCTTTTTGGCTTAAATGGGATCATCTAGCGTCGGCGACTTGATGTTCATAGAAGGCACTTGGTCGGAAAATCTCCGACCAAGTGCCGAAAAAAATGAGCTTTGGCAGAAATTACAAATTTTGGAAAGATAATGATTTCCAGCATTCTGCCCTTAATACACGACTATGGATGTTATAAATTGGCCCTTACCGGACTTGAACCCTATCGAGCATCTGTGGGGACATCTAGAAAAAAAATTGAGGCACAAAAATAAAAATCGCTTTAAGGGAAGAATGGGAAAGTATTAATTCTGAATACTGCCTGAAGTTAGTGAACTCAATGACAAATCGTTTGAGTGAGGTTAAACGACGCAAAGGAAAAGCTACTAAATACTAAATTTAAATTTAACTTGAACTATTTAAACACATAATGAAATGCCGAATACTTTTTTTGTTTTGAAATCGTTGATAATAATTTTGAATTGAGAATTTTTGTTGTTGTTTTAATTTTTTTTTTTTAATATGAATCGAAGATGGTAGCAAATGTTTTAAATAAACTTTTTCCATATAAAGCACACAGGTATATTGTTTGCTTTTAAGGATATAGGTAAAAATGTAAACAATAGTACTTTGGTCGATTACTTTTTTTGACCACGGTATGTCTATTTAAGGTTTTGCGTATTTATTTTTCTCACATGTTTTCTCTTAATTTCACTAAAATTGAAGAAAAATAACTAAAATAAATTCAAAAATTAAAAGAAGGAGCAAAAACTTGTAAAACATATATGATCTTGGACAGTGAAAAAGTCAACCCTCTAACCCGTAAGATTGAAATAATAAAAAAAACAAACATCAGTATTTTATGTTTCCAGTTAATATTAATTATATAGAAAATTGAATATAAAGATGATTTTTTGATTACTTTCTGAGTTAGGTAAGAAAAACGAAAGGCTGCCCTGAGGCGGTCGTGCGGATTTAAGCCAAAAAATAAAGATATATGTGGGCAATTCCCAAGGTGTTTTATTTGGTGTCGTATCCTCTCATTTGTCATAAATTCTTATTTTTCAAACAAAATTATACGACCAACACTGGTCGATAGTGCTCATTTTTTACTACTTTCTGCAGCGAAATAAGAATAAAAACAAGTTTAACATTATAGAATTTTTCATGTTAAGAAGTTTAAACTATCCATTACATGACTTTTGCAAAAAATAAGCAATAATACTAGTAACAAAAAGGTATAGAATTTAGTAATGTTTGGGTTTTCCAATTTTTATTATAAACCGAAAATAGAACTGAAAAAAATACTAAAACAGCTCAACTTTGAAAGGCTATAACATTTAAAAGCGAGCTAACTTTTTAAAACCCTCTTAGGGTTTTGTTACTCTAGACCAGTACCACCGACCTGTGTTGGTCGCTTTTCCGTTAGATTTCATGACCCTAAAATTGTTGCACAGTATTATACCACAGTATATGAGGAGACTTAGAAATACTTTTTTTTTAGATTTTTATAAAAACTTTTGAAACTGGAAGTGTTAGTAAATATTTTCGATACATATTTCTCAATGTCTCTCTGCTGTCAGAGTGCTCTTGTTTAACACATAGAACAGAGCCTGGATACAGAAATTTGCTTGTGTTATCCCTGTAAGTCCCTGCATTATACTCCTTAAAGGTTTAGAACCAGCTAAGTAAATAAGTTAGTAAATGTTTCGGCAATGAAACTTAAGATCAATGACATTTACCAATTAATTGTTGAAGTTTCAATCAACTTTCTCTCTTTCTCTTCCTTTCTGATTTACCTCCTTTTTCCTCCTACTCTCTCTTCCCAGAACCCAACGTCCTATAAGCTAAATGTAACTTAACAAATCCAATAAACGGCAAACAAATAAAAATATTTTCACAGTCTACACGAATATAAAAACCAAATACTATATTTTGTTGCTACAAATCTCACATTTATGAAGTAATTTTTTTCAATTTTTCGGACATTTAAATACAAAAGTCTAAAGGGATTTTCTGATTTTCGCCTGACAAAAAACAAAAAAAAATTGAAATCAAGTTGAAGGCGGACAAGGGGGAAACCAAATAAAAACAGAACACAAAAAATGTGACAGTAGGATTAAAGCGAGAAAGTGCGGGGGAGAGTGCGAAGGATGGAGGTGGAAGTAGTGAAACAAAACACAGAATTCAATGCTGGCAATTTGCATTTTCAATTAAGTTAGTTAAGTTAAGAATAAAATTACAAAGGAGCAAAGGAAAATTGAACGCGGAGGCAAGGGCGGAGACAGAGGCAGTAGTCAAAGTTCAAACTTTCCGTGCAGCACAAGGAGAAAATATTAAAAAAAAAATTACACGCTTTTAGATATTTTGTTTTATTAATTTTTCAAAAAGTAAGAAAAAAAGAAATTAAAACAAAAACTGAAAAGTGAAATGAAAGTAAAAATAAGTTAACGAAAGCATTTAACAAATTTTCAATTCAATATGTAACTACCGACCACTACTACCCCACATTTCAAACTTTGTTTTCAACTTAAAGAAAGGGAGAAGAAAAGAAAAAAGAACTAGCGTTATGGCATTTGTAAACGACAACGTTGTTACTACATTGACACAAAATTTTTGGTGAAAATTACAACACAAAAAAAAAAGAATTGTGAAATGAAACAAAAATTAAAGTGAGCGCGTAAAATATTGTACATATTTTAACTAAATACACCAACAAGAAAAAAGCGTGGGAGAAAAGCGCGGGAATTACAAAAGAAAAAACGTGAGTAAAGGAAGCAAAAAATGTGTTTTTATTTTTTTATTTTTTATATGCTATTTTCTGTTTAATTTGTTTCGCAACAATTGTACTTTACTTTTATTTTATGCAAATTAAGTTACTCTTTTCACCCATCGTTCTTTTTGTTCTCACTCACTTACGTTCTCTCTCTTTACCCAGTAGAGTTGCCACCGTAATGCGTATTAATTGGGAGACTCATTTAGATTACACTGGCGCACAGTTTCAGGAAAATGCGGCAGGTATTTTGGGCACATTTGCTTTATGTTCCAACTTCCGATCAAAATGTCATTATTGTACTTAGTATTCATATCGTCTGCATACTTATTCAATATCGTCTCCATCTCGCCTTAACACATAAACCTTTATAACTTTTCTCAGTATGATTCCAAAGTTTTGTTTGTGTGCAACCATGCTCTTGACCAAAACTGGTATTTTCCGCCCAATGACCACTACTACCACAAATATCAAGTAGTTTGTTTGTATGAGAGGCGCCGTTCCTACTTGTTGAATTAAATAAAAAATCTACGTTCAAACAGAGAGTACTACCACTAGGTTAGGTTAGGTTGGAGTGGCTGTCGAGAGACACACTTAGGCCTGAACGGCCCATTGTGATACCACATAGTTGGACCTACAGTTTAACGCCGATTCCGAACGGCGGTGTGGCAATTTTTTATCGGCTTGGTTGTTTTGCCATTACCAACCAATGTGTGTACTTGTATACTATCTTAAAATTCTCATACACTTCATATTGATTGTGAATATAATAAAGTTATGAAAATTAACCACCATACGAAGACGGGAATCGAACCCGAACCTCCCAGATGAAAGTCTAGTGCACTATCCAATAGCCTATCGAGGTCGTCTACTTCCACTACAATATTGAGAAAATTTTTTAAACCGACTCAGTAGCTCCAGTGATCACCTAAAGCATACATCAATTCGGTGGTGCTCTCTAGTGTCCGACCGAAACCGACTTTTTCGGCCGAAACCGAATTTCGGCCAATTTTCTAATATTCGGCCAAAACCGAAACCGAACCTTTTTAATATATATGTATATATCTGTGGTCACAAGGCATAAGAGCATACGTTTGTTTTTTGTATTTTACAAGAGAGCACTTCAAAGGTTCAAGTGCTAAGAGTAATAAGGTTGAGTTGTGCTATTTTTCCGCCCTAATATCTCGTTAATAACTCGAATTCGACGAAACGAGTTGTGTTGTTATTGCTTGTGACCACAGATATGTAAAAAACAAAATTCAAATCATTTTAATTTTTTTTTTTAATAAAAACTCAAAAAGAAAAAAAAAACATGTACATTCGGGCGTACAAATTTTTTTTTTTTTTTGAAAAGTACGTTGACAGAAAAATTCCATATTCGATTCTGATCAACTTTGCCGAAGAAAGTATGGCAAAAAAAAGGAAATTTATTTTAACAATAAAGAAAATACATATTAAAGGCGTTAAAAAATATACATTTTGTGGTATAGGTACAAATGAAATTCACATTTTTATTTTAATATTCAAAATTGAATAATTTTATGTTATATGCTACAAATAAAAACAGTCCTTTGCGCACTGAAATGCAATTTACAGTAAAATTTATAAAGTTTCGGTTTCGGCCAAATATGTTTTGCCGAAACCGAAACTTGGCCGAAACCGTATTTTTGGCCGAAACCGTAACCGAAACCGAATATTCGGTCGGACACTAGTGCTCTCTATTGACAAATTTTTAATATTAGTTTTATCTCATGTTTTATACGAAATCAAGGGCAAAACTCGATCCAAATTTCATTATAAAAGATTCCAAAGTTAAAAATTTAATTTATAAAGATTTCAGTTTCTGGCCAATCATAATAATGAATGTGAGTTCAGTCATAGATCTCTCTCTACTAATTTTTTGTGTGTTCTATTTGCTCAAATCTCGTACATGTACATAAAACTAAGTATTTCTTTGTAGTTTTAAAGAAACATTGGTTTGGCCGTCCCCAGCAAATTATTGTAGGTACTTAGTATTGATATGGTTTGTATGGTATATATGTCCTCATCCCACCTTAACACATAAACCTTCAACATCTTTCTTGCTATGACATCGTTTGCATGGGAGCTGCCTGTCCGTGGCCGAAAATGATATGTTCTTCCCAATGACTGTCACTAACATTATGTCTTCACACACAAACTATATTATTTTCCTTGCTATGGTTCTCCAGTTACGTTGTTTCAAGCATTTCGTTAGTATGAGGGGTAACACGCCCATTTATTTAATTAAAATAAAAAATAGCCTATGTTCAAATTGAGAGTGCCTTCATTACAATATTTAATTTTTGTTTAAATCGGCCTAGTAGTTTAGGTTTTTAAAATCGACTCAAAATTATTCTTAAAACCACATAAACACGAACCATATCAATTTGTAGGTATAGTTCTAATCCACTAAATGAACCTCATACTAAGTTATTAGTTTCTAATAAGCCTTCTGGCACAAAAAATTTCATTCCTAGATTAAAACTGACCAAAATGACTGAATTCCCTCCTTTATGCAGGAATGTCTTGATATTCAGTGAAATATTCAAAAACTTATATCAGATCAAAATTTTCTTCTTCCTCTCGTTTCTTCACCCTCTTACGCATACCACAATCTATGTACTTTGTTGATCGGATTAAAGCTAGAAATTTATTAAAAGTTTGAGAGATAAAAACCTTGCAACTTGGTAACACTACTGCTCCCGTGTGTTCGCTACATTCCGTTACTACTTCACTCTCACACACACACACACGTGCATAGCATACTCTTTTTTATACACTTATAACTCCCCATATTTTTGACAGCTCTCCCACGAGCTCGTGGCTTTCCGTGTTGTTATTGTTTTGCGTGGCGTAGCTTATAAAAATTTTGCATGTCATACATACAACAAAAAAAAAAAAACATTTCGTACATATTGTTGTTGGTGCTAGTATTGCTGTACAGCACTAGCACTAGTGGTTAATGTATGAAGTTGTACTGTGTAATTAGTAAAAATTACCACTGTATAAAAACTTTTTTTTAGTGTGTTTTATTATTTTACAAAAGCTGATGAGAAACATCATCGTTATTTTTTTCGCTCGTTGTTTTTGGAGGCCGTGGGGTAAATGGTCGTACTTTATATGTGGAGTGGGGACAACTTTTTTCAACAAAATTGACTAAATTCTCATAAGTAGTTTATTTTATCACTGTAGCTTAGTTTCTTTTTGTGTGTTTTTTTTTTAGTAATAAAAATTTGTAATGAATACTAAAAATATGGTAGCGCGTTAATTGCATGCAAATTAGGAAAGTTTAAATTGAAACAAAAATTTTGTATGGAAAAGAGACACAAATTTGTTAGAAATTATATTTATGTATTTATATTAATATAAAATTTTAAAATACTTCTTATTGGTTTGATGAAACGAGCGGCAGGAGTAGTGCAAGAGAATAGGAAGAGCATCACTAGGTGAGATTAATTTTAATTGTACGCTGTCGAAAACCAAAATGGTCAATTTCGCCTTCACAACACGCTTACGAGTATAATACCGAACGTTGGAAGGCTGAAGAATAGCAGATGGAAGCTCTTGTTCATTGTGATAGACTTACTGTTTTTGTACGGTAAACGCATTAAGATAGGTGGGAAAAACGCATATCAAGGAGGCTTTAGCTATCTAAGGGCTAAGTGCTAAGTGCATTGACGGTGTCCAATGCTTTCCAAAGCATACCGAAAGACACAGATACTCATGTGCTAGAGCTCAAACAGTTTTATTATAAGCCGAAGAAACGTCTACTACAAAGCAAAGGATGTGAAATCGCCAAAGACCTAAAACGAAGTGGCAGCAGCGCAGAAAGAGTTCCACAAAACGACATTGGAAGTTTTCGCTGATCCTCGCCATATCGGATGTTATAATGTTCATTAATATGTCATGCAATAGTCGCTAGCAATCAGAAACAAGTGTAGAACAAGAGTTCTACGGTATCTATGCAAGATTTTAGTGTTTTTAATCCGCTAGAATCAAGTTATGGTGTAGAGGAGCAGAAATTATGGTATGTTGTTGAAAATTATTGTAGAATCTAAGAAAACGTAATTGCTTTAAGCATGTAAAATAATAAGATTTTTTCGTCTTCGCACGCTACCAGTGGGTGGTTGTGGCTGACGGAGGTACTAATCAAAACCACCTAAGAGGGTCTTCATAATTGCGGCCTTCTTGAACGGATGCATCGATCAATGTGTTATGGAACTCTTCCAGTCGTCTTCAAACCCTACCAGATGCCAGACTGGTTGTCGATCGGGGTGTTATCTGGGGTGTTCGATGCCGCGCTAAGCAGCCGACTTGTTGAGCTGGTGGCTGGATGTTTTGCCGAGCGAACCACTTCAAGGGTTGTTCACGCATCATAAGTTTAAATTACTATTAGTTCCTAAAAATAGTACTACCTTATTTTTTTGTGTGTAATAAAATGTTAACTTAAGTCTACACATGGGTTAAACTTGTATTTGCAGTGGACAGTTATACATAATTACGCTAATCGGGTGAGCACAAACTTTTCTCACTCATTTACTCTAACTGTGTCAGCAAATGCAAGTTTTTATAATTGCTCGTCCATTTTGATCTGGACGATTCTACAAGCAACTTGTGTTCTAAGTAAATAAAGCAAAGAAGCTACAATTGAAATCATCGTTTTTATGGTAAGGTTAAGGGTATTAAATTAATAAACATTTTTTTTATATTGTTGCTGTGAAGGCAACAAGGGTTGGTATGCGATCTGCGATCGCTGGGTATGCTGCTAGGCGGGCTGTCGTACGTGCGTCTGCATAGTCGTAAAGTGGGGACAGCCCACCAAAGGTGCCAATTTTGGATATTTGAAGACGATACAAAGGAAAGCGAGTATTCGTGAATAGCATCTTCAGAAATAAGCGAAAGTATGGAAGTGGATAGAACTGCACATAGTTCGTATTGATGTTGTCTGTAAAAATAGAGAGTATCAATATCTTATAAACTTAAACAGTAAGCTGAATAGTGAGAAGGAGATCTTTTGGCATTAGCTTGAAATATTGTGAATTTTACAAACGATTTTGGGTAAATTTATATAGATAGCTATATTAATGACCCAAACTTTTGGATAAGCGAGATACAAGGCATTTGCAAGAACGAGAGGAGCCGATCGAGAGTATCGGTGTGTTCGACCGCTAGAAGACGTTTAAATGGTGTACCTCGGAATTTGACCAGTGGGGGTGACTGTGGTGATTGAAGAGGAGAGTTCTTCAGTCATTCAAGGCTATTCCACAAAAAAGGACTTGTAATGTAACGCCAAGATGCATTATCCATATGTAAAAATTGTTGGTGACGCGAGATTCGCCATATATGGTTTCAAAAAGTTTAAGCTAACCAAGTACGGCCGACACTGATTGAACTAACACCGCCCGTTAACAAAGTACAAATGTATCAGCACATTGGCGCCCTTGGTCTACATATTTTATACTTAATTATATGTATATGGTGATGCCAGCTCGAATACAATGAGCTCTGTTTCTCTCTCTCGTTTTGAGACACATTGCTGGAAAGCGGACCTTAACCCTTTAATGCACGATTTTTTCCTTTTAAGAAAAAAAAATATTTTTATATGTATTTTGTAGCTCTGATTACGAAAATGATAAGAATTTTGGAAATTATTTACCTGTTTGCTAGTTATTGAGAAATTTCTATCGATTTTGAATAAAATTTTTACATCAATATGTTGTTTTTAAATTGTATTAAAGCCGAGCTAAATTAATCCAAATAATGTATTTAACATATTTTTATAATTAAATTTTCACAAAAAACTCAAACGTTCACAGGGCTATGAAAACTAGTATACGCGATGTTTTGCAAACTTTCAATCGTAACTATCAATGTAATGGGATATCTGACATTTGAATGCAAAAAAGGTGAACCAAAATAGAGAATGTACACAAAATAGAAGAAAGAATTAGAAATTATTTTCACAAAACCAAATTATCATGAAATGAAATAAGCCTATCATATATGATATGTCATGCAATAAAGGGTTAATGATACATTCTGACACATATAACAATTTGTTTTACTTATTTTACAGTATGGTTTGCTAATCTCTAGAGTTCCTTAGGTTTTTTCTTTAAAGTCATGTATTTTTCACAATTTCTTTTTGCCAAACACTTGGCAATTTCTATATTTTGTCATTTTATATACAATTCTAAGTATGAATTCGATCAATACTGAATTCAATTCAATTCGTACATAAGATATAATATAAAATTTCGTTTAGCACCACAAATCCAAGGAAAAATAAAAAAAAAAATTCAAAAAATTATGTAGAAAATGGAATAATCCCATTTAGGAGATGTGTTGGATGTTGGTAGAGAAAGTGATAGAGTGAGAGAATGAGAAGGATGCAAAGCATAGAAAGAGTAGAGAGTTGGCAACCATAAACGGAAATGAAAAATGCTGTCAACCAAAAGAATTTTGACAATATCGACTGTTTTGTTTTTTTTTTTTTTTTTGAATGTTTTCTAGTTTTGGCAATACACAAAATTTAAGTTTGAATTTTCACTACGAATAAGTAAATGGCTAAAAAAAAATTCAATTCATGAAAATACAAACAAAAATAGTAAAATTTTCATTTACAAACAGCAAGAGAATGACTGGACTGGTCATGAAGTATAAATGAAATATTTATACCAAACACTTCACATGCAACTAGGGTTGCCACTTTCATTTTATATAATGCCGGGACAAATTGTCATAATACAAAAAAAAAAAAGAAACACGGGATTTGCATTTTCATTTATAGTTTGTAAATCAAAATTTAAAAGATACGTAATTTACATAAAATAAAAACAACAAGCGTTCTATTTTATTTAGTTCGTTTTAGTAAAACTAAGTAACAAAATTATACTACCGGGAAAATTATCGTACCGGGATCGGGTAAAAACGAGACGTTTGGCAACACTACATACAACACAAATTTTGTATACAACAGAAATTTTTAAGTAAGTAGAAAAAGAAAAAGTATAACAATGTTTCATATACAATAGATGCTTATTTGTATCTTTGTACGAGTTTGTGATGTCTACAGGATACTTATATGTTGCAAGGATATTTACTATGTATTTAAAAATTTTTGAGTTTCAGTATTTTCCTTTAAAATATATTAAGCCAAAAATATTTCACACATCAAGTGTGTGTGAACAATATCGATGAATATATAGAGATATGCATGTATGAATGCTGTCGATTTGCTATTGAAAACAATTCATTTCTCAGTTTTTGTGGGTACCTTCTGATGCTTTTTTAAGATAAGCTACTGCTTACAAAATACTGAAACTATTTATAATGCGATGAACTGATTATATACATATGTGGAGAAATTGTGAAGCCAAAAGGTTGATAAAGTTATAAATTTGTTTTAAAATTTAAAATGCGCAAGGAGGCTTGCTCCAATTCAGATCACCTTTCGTACATAAAATTTGTAAACGCAATCCGATTGCTAAGTGCAGAGTAATACTGAAAGGGGTCATCTTCATCTTTTGCTTTTACTTTGTTCTTTAGTCAATTTTGATATACAGTAGAGTACTCTCAAATGTAACATGCATAAATGGGGAACACGGATAAATGCACACACATTAACTTTTTTAAAAGCGTTTACACATTAAATAACCATAAATCCAATAAGCTTTTATGCAAAAAACGACTTTATACTAATATTTTTGAACCATAAACGCACAGCTTTAAAATGGGTGTGTGGAAGCCCTGAAAACAATTCGACGGATAATTTGTGCTTGTTTGTCTATAAAATTTCTAAATATTTACCTATATTTATTCTAAGCAAACTTAAAAAACTTATTACTGAATGCAAAATTTAACGTTCTACGATATACCTAGCTGGAGCGCTTTTGAATTGTTTGCTGATGCGTGTTTAAGAACAACGCATGTTTTTAAATATTTTATCAACTAATCCTTTCGGTACCATGGTGACACCGGTGAAAAAATTTAGGGTGTTTTTTAAAGGAGTTGATGGTTCTTAAATTTCAATTAAAAAAATTAACAAATATTTTTTTTTTGGTAGCGGTACTGTAGTGGATCAAATTGAAAAATTGTGTTTTTTTTTGTTAATCGCTCACAATTTTTAAAACGTTTTTCCAAATACACCAAATTTTAAATATATTGTGGGAAAAACTAAGTATTTACACAAGCAAAATTTTCCATTTTTTTAAATTAATGTTTGCTTTTTTTGGAAATGCAAGTTTTTCAATGGGTCACCGAATGCCCTAAGATCTTCAATGAAAACTTTTTAAGAACTTTTTTGCTCTGAATGCGAATCTGGACTCGGGTTTGTTCTATCGGTTCCAGTTTCCTTACGATCAAAAAAGGGTTAAGTGAAAAATTATTACTAAGTTACTATGTCTATAGTTAAAAAAATATCTAATAAAAATACACAGAAAAATTCCATTGAAAAACCCCATTGAGGGTCACAGGGTCAGCGGTGACCCATGAAAACTCCGGCCTTCAGAGGCGTAAAAAGTCTGTTTTGATCAAAAATTGTAACAAGTAATTGAGGTCAGACAATACGAATACAGACTCGGTTTTGCTCTATCTTCTCTGATTTCTTTACGGCCCCGAAAGGGTTAAAAAAAACTATATAAACGAATTCAAAATTTTCTAAGTAAGCAGTACCTCTCTGTAATGTTTTAGAAAATTCTGTAAATTTTTTGTGATCGTAGGTGATTATAAGGCATTGCCGTAAGACTAAAAAAAGTAGTTCTTTCGTTGTGCCTTTGGTAAAAAGCTGCTGATCTGTGTGATCTGTGGTAAATCCAATTACCCTGGAGCATTAGTTTGTCAAGAATTATGCAAAAGGCTAACGACTTTCGGAGCTACGCTGGCACGAACAACGAACTAATTTGTGAAGGAACTGAGTAGGAGCACAGTAAACTTTCTACTCTATCTGAGGAGAAAGGGTCAGCCCACCGTGAAAGGTTTGAACACTAGCATGGTCAGGATGTGAATTCTGCCTTGAAAGACTTCGGAAGGAGAAGAAGGCCAATCTTGAGGATAAGTTCCGCTCGTTTTTTTTTCTATCTCAACTTCATAGGTTTTTCTAAGAAAATAAATGTAAAATTCTCTTTTTCATTCCTTCTTCTTAAATATTTTCCTTCGTCTGTACTTTATTCTCTCTGTTTTCAAATTTTCACTTTCCTTTGGCCAGATAACAAATCACAATTATCCAAAGGAGTGAATTCCATGGAAGGTCTATAGCCCTTCTGCCTAATTCCAAATTTAATCACTGTTTTTATAATCACAAAATATTTTACTTTATTTCTAATGTATGTAGAATAGAATTGGTAATCAGAATAAGTAACGTCTCCTTTTTATGATTGTGGAAGGGCAGAATTGCAACTTTGTCTGAGTTGAAGCACTGTCTAAGTTATAATATTTTGAGAGCTGGAATGCAATGGAGTTTAAACACAGTATGAGTAGGAACATATTATGAGTTAAAACACGATCTGGGTTACAACACGGACTGAGTTGAAACACGGTCTTTGTTCAAACAAGGTCTGGGCTAACAAACGGGAGGAGCTGCAACATCGTCTTAAATTGTTGAAGTTGAAACACTGTCTGAGTGGGTATACAGCATGGCCAGAGTTTGAACATGACCTGGGATGGAACACGATTAAAGTGATAGCAAGGCTTGAGTGGGAATAGGGTCAGAGCTGCAACACAACCTGAGTGGGAATGCAATAAAAATATAGCAAAATAGTCTGAATTTGAAGTAGCTATGAACGTTTTTTTTTTGAATTGCAAATGATCGTAACTGTTGTAACATTTCGTTTCGTCAAGTTGCCTCTCAATTCAGTGTCTAACTCTGCTTTATGTTTCATAAATATATGATAGTTCCTTGTAGATTTGTGTTTTTTTTTTTTTGCTCCTAAAATGTTCTTTGCTTGCGATTGAGTCCATCGAAAAAGTTACAACTTCTTTATCTTATACTAAAAATTGTAATAAACTTGAGATTAAGCATATAAAACATAAATGTATCCAATTAACATGCCTAAAAGTATGCTAAATAAATAGCGCATAAAATTTATATGGCTACGCAAGCACGAAGTATAATCAAAAGAACGTTGACACATAATAAAACTGTGCCACGACTGAGTGTAGAAACAAAATAATTGCGCTGAAAGTCATAAAATATATTCGCTGCTGCCCTAATAAATGCATGAATTTGCAAATATATATAATAAAATAAAAACATAAATAAAAGAATAGCATACAAATATGCTTTAGATTTTTTTGAATTTATATTTCTTTTTTGTGTTGGAAGTTATTGCCTACATTTAAGCATATGCACAGACATTTTAATTTTGCATAAAAATGAGTATAATTATGTCGTCAATGAAATGTAAATAGATAAATGGCATATATGTAAATATGTATATAGCACATAAATATATCGGTGATCATATTTATATAACCGCTCAATAATGATATTATGTTAATGTTCCTCATACAAACAAACAAACAAACAGACATTGGTTCATTGGTATAATTCTCGACAGCTGTTGTCATTGTCATCAACTTCATCATCATTATTATCAAACAACATGCTTGTCATCAATTTCGTCAACTCATTCAATTCATTTTCGTTATCATTCCCAGTCATTATCATTCCATACCAAGTCGTCATCCCATATCCAGTCATCATCATTATCATCATTAAATAAAATGATTTCAATTGTTAATTGTGTGAATATGCTTTCATTGCCATTACTGCTGAATTTTTACACACACACACATACTACACACATACTTGTCATTCCACTTCATTTCATTTGCGCTTTAACCGTCTGTTAGCAAACAGTGTTTTTTTATGTAGTTGTTGCTTCTTGTTGATTTTCAACCTACAAAAATAAAGTAAGCAAACATCAAAAGTGAAAGCATCAGTTGTTATATTTATATATGTATTTTTTGCCACTTTTTGCATTCAATTGAAATATTAGCAAAGCATAGTGATTCGTCCCATAGACAAAATTCAGAAAAATCACAATGTCAAAACCAAACAAAAGTAATTAGTGTGCTCAAAGTCGACCAATTTTTCACTAAAATGAAAGTTCCAGTTTTGTGTTTGTAAATTTATCAAGGAAATTTTAAGTGTTATTGTTTAATCAAGATTTGAAAAGCCAAAAATTCTGCATTGTTTCTAAAGTAAAGTATTTTGGAAAATACGAAACTGAAAATTGACGAAATTGGGAAGAGAAAATCTGGAAAACATGTGAAAATATATTTCTGGATTTTTTGAGAAGTCACTTTCCTTTATCAGAATATACAAAAACATCCTGGGCTATCTTCAGCTCTCAGAAAATAATTCAAATTGAAAAGAAGTCTGAACACTTTAAAAATCGTATCTCGAGCTGGAAATGTTCGGTCGTTCTTGATACTAAATGAAAGATATTGAAATGGCAAACATATCTAATCGGATCTTTAATTGGTTAACTGGTTCTAAAGATATCGATGAAAATAGGTCAGATTAAAAAAAAAAATAGCTTTATAGTTGAAACGTCTGGTTTATGACAACGCTATGAGAGATTGAGTGAATAAATCCAAAACACACCTTTTCAAAGTAAGTATATTAATTTTTTGGACAGTTTATTGAGTTTAATCGCTTGCAATACATTGTCTATATTTTTTTGTGGTGTTTTCATATTATGTGAACATGTTAGAAATAGTTATGGCTCTTGCTTTGTGAGAAACTTCGAGCTGACAACGGAAAAATGCAGATTGATTATCATTACTGAAGAAAAAACTGGTCGGAAAGGAAGAACGCCACAGTTGGCAAAGACAACAGAGTCAGCTGTAAAATTTGATGTTTCAAAAATCTTACCTATTTTCATTGATATCTTGAATCGCTTAACCAATTAAAGACCGCTGAGTTTTTAATCTTCATTATACTATAACCACATTTATTAGGCTTGCAATCACTTTAGGTAATAATTTTAAATCATCTTTTTATCCACTTTCTTAAATAATACCAATGAGAATACTTGCAGTTATTGTGGTACTTGCTGCTTCCTTTTGTGGATGGGACAAAAATGCATTAAACTTTATTACAAACAATGTTTTTATACTAGCTATTTGCTATTTTCAAAACCATTTGGCAAAGTATACTTTTAGGTGCAATACCAAAATACAAATGCAAAAGTGCAAATAAAAATAAAAATAAAAAATTTAACTTAAATGCCTAAAAGGCACATCAAATAACAAAATCAGCAAGAGCAAACCAACAAAACGAGACAGAAGAAGAAGAACAAAGGAGACAAGAAAACGACAAAGAAGTAGAAAAGCAGAAGCACAAATTCACAATATGCTTAACCTAGAAAATGAAAACACCCAATAGCTTCAAATCACAAACGCCAAGCGCTATACGTTTTCTATTTTCGAGCAACAAAATATTCCTACCTACCAAATAAAAATAGCAAAAACAAGTAATTCAGGCAACACACAGATATTTCGAACTTAATCCATTTTATAGACGATGTTGCAACCACAACAACAAGAGCGACAGCAACTGCTAACTAACAACAATAATAACAATGGGAGCAGATACAACAACAAGAGGAAATGGATACGAACAAGATTCTAGTGCCCCTTATATATAAGTATGGAGCGTCCAAAGAAATGCAGTGGCAAAAGCAAACAGCAACAACAGAAACTAAAGCAGCAACACCCAGAGCAATAGCAGAAATATGGCGGGAGTTAGCAGCAACAGTAAGAGCAGTAAAAGATTTTTAATGCATAAAAGGACACCTTGTGAATTTCTTTGTATGTGTGTGTAGCGTACTCAGTAGAAATGCCGCAAGTGACAAGGGCCTGAATGTAATAGAAAATGTCCTTTAATCCATGTCCATGCTCTCTGATAACAAGTATACAGCAGCAGAAGCAGCAAAAAAAGGTAGTGAAAGCTGAAGCAGTGAAAGCTCAAATATTCTTAAATGTGTACAAAAAAAAAAAAAAACGAGGAAGGACACCACCAACGACAACAAATGTAGAAAATTTGAAAAAGATGAAAGTGCGTTACGCAACCTACAAAATATTTTTCCATATAAGTATGTATGTACATAAATCAGTGGTAAAAAAGTAGAAAAGAGAGAACAGAAAAACCGCTAACGGTAAAGATTTAAAGCAATTGCGAAAGAAAAGCGTTGCAAGTTCTGAATCCGACGTACTCTACTGAAATCCTGAAAGTTTATCGTAGAACCTGGGTTCGAAATTGAACACTCCGAACATTCTTGATCTTACCTTTGATCTTCTTAAAATACCACGTGGACGTCTCGCACAAATCGAACAAAGTAAGTTTTGTAATCTGTACAGCGCACACCCATGTATGCAAGAGTACAAATTATGGGTTTAAAAGGTAATAAATCAACAGCTTCAGACGGATTTATCCATTAAAGCACTCTTCCTCCCGCACCTTTGCTAGGTTGGATAGGTTAGATTATAACGCTTCTTATATAATCAAAGGTTCATAGTACCGTATACCGTATACGTCAGATCATTTTGTAGTGTCTGAACTTAGCTCAGCCGGGAAGTGGCCAGAATATGTTCTGTCGTGTCCTCATAGATTTCCATGAAGTTCTTACAAAAATTTAACTCGACAAGCCCCAGCCTGTTAGCATGTCTACCAATTAGACAATGGCCTGTTGTCAGACCTATCACCACAAGTGTAGCTACCTGAGAAAGACTAAGTATAAAGTTTGTTTTATTTTTACACAACATTTTAAAATTTTAACTCTGTTATCCTCTCCAATATTGAGTCGACCAACATAAAGGAATTGGTTCTTCCTCTAAAGTTTGTTTCCTTTTTCGACAATTGATCTGCCGTCTCGTACTCAAAATGCCATAATGTGAGGAAATTCTTGAAAAGCAGACTTTACTTAGTTGTAATTAAAAAACTTGTGGTTCACTTTTGCTGTACGTGAGTTCCTCGACGATTTTTTTAAGAGCTACCTGACCTTCAACATGTGTATGTCGGCAATTACATGCCTTGTTTTTCCAGTGCTTGATAAAAGTGTTTGTTTAGGTCCGAATTTTGGTCTGAATTATGAGTTTTAGTCAGAATTTCGGTATAATTTTTTATCTGAATTTCGATTTATATTTTTAGAGGAATTTAGTTTTATTTTTGGTCTTGATTTGGTATAGGTATGGGTTTTGGCATAGTTTTTTATCTGGATTTTGGCCTAGTTGGAAAATTTGGCAAAAGAAGCTTTCCCTAAACCAACATCGGATGAGAAATGCCACTGGATGAGAAATGCGCATGGATTGGCAAAACTGGGAACGAATGCACTGCAGGCACGACATGAGACATGACATGCGATAAAACTGCGAGAAATCGTCTCTCTGCATGATTGTATACAGCCAATCTCCATAAGGCCACGTTTGCTAAACACCGACAACAACATAAGTTCGTTTCTTAGTAGTTTCGTATGAGTGCAACAACAACGCGATTTCCGTTGCAAAATTTTCGATTTACCCTCGCCAAAAAAGTTTCACTTCCAAAATTTTCTAATCGACATGAAAGCTCTTGTGCTTTCAAAGAGAGAAAGCTCTTTTCATCGGTCTATCCCTTTGTCATTTATGCAGACTCAAAATCTTAAACACACTAATAACAATATTACTAGTCACATGCTCTTGGACTATTTTCTAAAATAAAAATTCTAAAAAACCAAAACCATAAATAAAGACAGGCTTTATAAATTAATGATAGTATTTTTGAAATAAATAAAATTATAAAAATCTATTTGCCAATGTCACTATTTATTTATCGGTATGTATAATAGATACATATCGTCGCCTGAGAATTGATTTGGCATATAGGTATACGAATTTGTATACACATACGCCAAATCATTTTTCAGGCGACGATATGTACATTGCAAACATGTGTCAACGTATGTCATTCCACTGTAAGCTTTGCCGACATTTTATGTAGGTGTAATAAAAGTAATGCTTACTCTGGTATACTGGGCATACATTGCTCTTGTGAGACCTATTGTCACGTATGCCACTGTAGTATGGTGCAGACGAACTTTGGTTAAGCCCACAGTTTCCTCTCTGACCAGGCTACAGAGAAGTGTGTGCATGGGTATCACTGGTGCAAAGTGTACTACATCTGGTGATGCCCTCAATGCCTTACTTGATTTGCTTCCTCTGGATCTTCAAATCCGTAAAGAAGCGATGAGAGCGGCCTACAGACTCCGGTTAAATGGAGTCTGGTATGTTGAGGCGGATATAGGGCACAGTCAGATATACCACCAGTTGTCGGTACAGTGCCCACTGTTCTTGATGCCCGTGAACAATCATGCGTCATGTATCCGCTTCGGAAGAAGATATGATGCCAGGTTCCCGGAACGTGATCAATGGTTAAGTCCAGAGGTCATACTCTGGGGTCTCTGTCATGTCTTCTATACCGACAGATCCAAACCCTCAAACGGTACTGGATCCGGTTGGTACTTGGACGATGAGACCAAGTACTCTTTTTCCATTGGAAAGATGGCGTCAGTCCTTCTAACGGAGGTTTTAGCAATCCTAGGCGTGGCGGGCTGGGTAATTGAGAAGAGATAGGAAGTGCATAGGTATCTGCAGTGATAGCCAGTGATGCACTGAAGGCCCTTGGTAACCCTGTCAGCTCCTCAAAATTGGTCAGCGAGTGTAAGGCAAAACTAAATAGTGTTGCAAAACACAACAAGTTATGCCTTATGTGGGTTCCAGGACATTGTGGTATTGCAGGGAATGAACTAGCTGATAAACTGGCTAATGAAGGCGCTGCAATTACACCATGGGGCCTGGAACCTTTTCTTGGCGTAAGTTCTGGGTAGATGATGCGTTGGATAAACGATTTTGTGGGTTCTAACCATAGAGAAAGATGATCCGAGCTTGAATTCTGCAGAACCGCAAAGTACTTCGTGAGACAGTCTAACAGGGAATCAGCGGAATTTCTTCTCAAACTGAGACCTGAGGACCTGAGATTACTCGTGGGTCTCATCACAGAGCCCAACACATGTGGTCAGCATATGACTAACATGGGCGTCACCACCAATCCAATTTGCCAATCGTGTCTTGAGGACAACGATACTACGGAGCATTATCTTTGTAGCTGTCCGGCGTTCATGAAAATCAGATTAAGGCTGTTGGGTAGTAATGTCTTGAGTATGAATAGTGTCCATACTCTCCTTCTTCCTGAGCTTCTAAGGTTCATCAGTCAAACAAAGAAGTTCGAGGTTGAGAGGCCCTAGACATTTCTTCTTCCCATTTATCCAAACATAACTTTCCTGTCTCTCTACTCTTTTCTACTGGTTCTATCTTTGGGTATAGTAGATTGGTGCTTTGGTTTAGTCCAGCCCACCTTCTACTCTAAACTCTAATGTTTGTTTGATGTTAAGTCCAACCATGATTTATTCACACGTAAGCTGCAAGCTTTATTCTTCATACTCATGTGCTTTCAATTCTTACTCTCGTTCTCACGCTCTTTTTATTTTACTCTCAAATTGCACTCACGAAGCTTTAACTAGAATCTTCGGAAAATTCCGCTTAAAATATGTTGAGGTTCTTGTTCCATAAGTTTTCTAAAAGCTACTTTAGTTCCTTAATCTTGTAAGCTTTTTTGAGACTAGCCAAGCAGAAAGCTTTGAGTTTTAAAGATTTATTCGATATCAAAGCTTTTCTCTAGAAGAAAAAATATGAGTTAGACTCTAGAAAGGTCTGTGAATATGGAGGCCTGATTTTCGTGAGTCTGAGCCCAGATTATGAGACTATCTTTAGTCACAATGAAGATTTCAAGGTAACTAGAAGCATAATGTGTGAAGACCCTAAAAAGTTGCTGCTGTAACCTGCTAAATGCATTTATGTACGGCCATACAAAAAATAAAAATCTTATAATCTCGCATTTTTCATATTTCAAGTTGTGTAGGCTACAATATACTTACTACACAGCTGAGACAAAGAATCTGAAAAAATAGCCGTATGCTCGTTTAAAAGCCAAAAAGTATGCAAATATTTAACAATTAAGTAGAAATATTTCCCACAGTTTTTTTTTACATTATGATTTTAAAGTTCAAGCAGATTTTTTAACTACTCATAGTCAAAAAAAATGAAAAAGAAGATATGAAAAGTGAAAATTGCAATTTCTTTCTTCATTCTGACCATTTATGCATATTTTCATTGGGTTTACTTATTCATGGTTGTACCTCATACATTTAAATTTTCTCGACTTTATTTTATTTTCTTCTTTGGTTTTTCTTTTTTGGTTTTTCTTTTTTGGTTTTTGGTTTGACGAATACAAGTGTTTTCTGTCTGCAGCTTCTTTTGCCCTATTTTTTTTTTTGAGTCGCATAATCTTTTGACAAGTCTAAATTTCTAAAGACAGAGAGAAAGAGAGAGAGAGAGGGAGAGAAGTTAAAAGGCCATCATCATCATCTTGCTTGTGTACTGCTGCAGGAATAATGAATGAGGAATATTAGTTGTGAATAAATGAGGATTTTAGTTTGGAATTTTTTCGTCTCTCATCCAGGTAACTGCAGTTATAGCTCAAGGTGTATGAATAGATAGAGAATTAGTTATGGTAAATTGCAAATATAAAGAAATGTAATACCGAGCAAAATCTTGTAAAGTTCAGGATTTAAAGAGGGTTGAAAAAGTTTTGAAAGTGGTAAGCATTAATGATTAAGTGTTTCGAGTTGGAAGAGAGCGAGAGAAAGAGAGAGAAATCGTCAAATATTTGCATCTTAAAGTTCAATTATGCAAACTTTTCACTGCGTGTGGCAGCGGTTTGCACTATCACATATCGACCTATAACATAGACAGTACAGTGTTGAGTTCTATCTCGAATAGATTTATTCGCTATGACATTGTGACTCACAAAACTGGTCACATAAAGGGGCATTATTGGGACACGAGAAATAACCAGAAATGACGTCAAGTTTAAAAGGAACAGCGTAGTTTTAAATTGTTGAATAGTTAAGAGCGGAAATCTGCTATTGTGGCTCAGAAAACCCCGGGAATGCTTGATTGAAGCAATATCCCATGATGGAGTTACAATGTTTCTGCTGATGTTGTCAGGATCGCTTGAGTTTGAGCTCGTAGTTGCTGTAACCACATAAAGCCAAAAAAAAATTTTCACTAACGGTGCCTCGAGAAAGGCAGGTATAGACGATCTCGATAGTCTAGTTAGCAGTGCACTAGGCTTTCACCCGGAAGGTTGTGTATTTCAGCAGCGTTTTCTAAGATCATCGAGTTAAGCCGTCGTCGTATGTGCACCCGAGCCGTCAAAATTTCCAAAAGCTTCCTCTTAAGATCTCAAAGCCGCTGATCATTATTCATTGAATGAGACACTAAATCTCTCAGAGAATGAGACTGTGAATGAAACAGTGAACAATTATTCCGTGATTCAGACAAAGAACCAGTCAGTGCACAAATAAGTCAACAAATCCTTTAATGAATCAGTCAAAAAAGTAATCAACTAACCTTAACGCATTTAAGTAAGCAATTCAAGTCGTAGTGATAAAATTTCGCACTAATTTTACACGATTGCATATCAATCCACCCGCCCGTGTGCGTAGAAAGCATACAGGGGAAAATATTGCTCCCATAGCTGCCAGTGCTGAAGAAGACCGTGATTTGTCCATCCGTTGCCTTTCGCAGCAATTGGAATTGCGTTACACGACTACGTGGAAGATTTTACGCAGGGATGTTGGTCTAAAAGCGTGTTAAATACAGCTCGTTCAAGAATTGAAGCCGGGCGACCTGTCACAGCGTTGAATTTTCGGTGAGTGAGCCTTAGGAAAACTTGAGCAATATCCGGTTTTTCCCCTAAAATGAATGGATATGAATGAATGAGCAACCAAAGGCAAAACAGAGCTTCAAATGCATGCAGCACAATCCACTGTTTGGTATGGTTTTTGGGCCGGCTGAATCAGCGGTACGCTATAGTTTGATGATTTCAAGCTTTTTTTTGTCCAAAATGCACGAGCTAAATTTGGTCGACATAAGGTTTCAACAAGACGACGCTACATGCCACACTGCATGTGTAACAATGGGCCTATTGAGAGATCAGTTCGGTGAGCAATTTATCTCACTTTGGACTAGTCAGTTGGCCACCTAGATCTGGCTATACTCGAAAAGTGGTTCAAAATTGGACTTCTCGCTTGGAGCACTTACAATGTAGTCGTGGTCAACATTTTCATGAAATAATGCTTAAAAAGTAAATTTCTGGCACTTTTGAACCTTTTCTGTGTTTATTTTATTTTTTTTAACGAACCATTATCTATCTACCTCTCTATATTCATAAACATTACTTAAAATGTTATTCAAAAATTTAAATGATTCATAAAAAGTGAATTTCTCAACATTTTTGGTTTACTATATGCAGGAGCAGAAACAGGAATAGCAGCAACTTGAGGGAATTTTTAGTTGCACAACAGTAACAACAAAAACACCGCTTGCATAACTTTCACTACATGTACATAAATATTTCGATATTGTTGCTGTTGTTGTTGTTATTTTAAAATTTTGCATTGTTGCTGAAATATAAACTTATTTTTATATTTTTCACATATTTTTATTTATATATTTTTTTTTTTGCAGTTACTGTTGCTTTTGTTGTATTCAATTAAGCAACTTGTTTCACATATTTTTTGATACTTTTTTAACAACTGCCATTATTAAATTGTTGCGCTGGTGTTATGTGTAGTGGTTGTTGTTGTTGTTGCTGCTGCTGCTACACATATTTTCAGCAATGTATAAAGTCCAGTTCAGTTAAGCATTCGGCATATACAGTAAAAACAGCAACAGTAAAAACAACAACAACTTAAATCGCAGTTCGTCGCATGCATTTCCGTTTCCGTTTCGTTGCGCAACATTCACTGCATGCATGCTCCACGCTGCTGATGCCGTTGCTGCTTGCATGCATGCATTACACTTACATACACATAACTTCATTATGCACATACACACACACGCACATGCTCACATCATTGCAGAATTGCGTGTGTATGTATGTTTTGTATTTCTTTCTCTATTTTATTTTTACTCTTGTTACTTTTTTTTGGGTTTTTCTTATTTTTTTTATGTTTTTTGCATGCATGGCCGAATTGCGGAATTTATCCAGGCATAATCGGATTATTAAACCGTTTAAACGGGATTTTCATAAACTGCAAAATGAACGGGAAACATTTGGAACAAGTTCAGTGAATTTTTGGTTGTACGAAATATACACACAAGTTCATTTTTGTTGGCTGTTTTTGCCTGTTTGTTTGTTATTTGTTTGTAAGTGGCTTTAGTATTTCTGTATTTAAAAAAATAAAATAATAATAAAAACGCACACATACACACACAAAGTGAAGTATATTATTATTTTTGCATTAAGTGCTATGGTGATTTGGTTATTGCTGGCTTTTTTTTATAGATTTCATTTAACTTTAGTTGGTTTTATTTTGCTTTTCAATTTCAATTATTTTTATATAAATAGCTTCGAAAGAAGTTTTTGCGCGAAATTTTTAAAGTTGAATATTTTTTTGGGTGCACTGACTGTACTGACTGTCTCACTGGCAGTTTACTGATTGATTCACTGACTGATTAACTAGCTGACTCACTGACTGCTTGAAAGACTGACTGTTCCATTGAGTGTTTCACTTTCTGAATCCCGATATCGGCTACCCCCCAAAAATCATTAATTACATAAACTATGAGTTCAAAACTAATTTCAATCGAAAAATCGGGGGACCCAAGTTGATTTTTTTTTTGTCATATGGCTAAATTGATCAGCAAACCCCTAATGATCATATATATGTACCTAAATATATTTTTTAATTACTAATTGGGGGTGGGCATGAGTTCCAACAATCCACTCTAAAGAGTAATATAAATTAAATACTACAAAAGTTAACTAAAAAATTTTAAGAAAATGATTTTACTCTCACAAAACTCAGCAGTATTATTCATATAACATTATCCATCATTCATTTTTCATTCCAACATTTTCCTTTCAACATTTTTTTTTTGTGTACTCTGAATGAATGCTCAATCACGACGAGCTCCCACCATTTCAGGTTAAATCATTTTCTACTGCAAACTACCACAAACGGAAGGAAAAAGAAAAGTGCGCTATGTTTCGATTTGTAGATTTCAACGTTTTTGCAACTTAACCAAATTGTTAACACCTTTTCCACTGACACATGCATGCATAAATACATTCTATGTATGTATATACAGTAGGTGGAGAAAATAAGTTACCAAAATGAAAACAAAACTTTGGAACAAAATATCCGCTCAATAAGAATTATAAAACCACGTGAAATGTCGTTGAAATAGCAATAATATTATGAAGAAAGAAATTTAGTTCTGATTTTCTTTTAAAGTTTAATATTACTAAGTGACAGTACGATGGTGTACAAGTAAGTTGTCAAAAGCCACAGCAGCCATCTTGTTTGCTAAAATTTAATTAAATTGGCCTTCTATAATGAAAACCAGGTTTCTACATCGTTCTGGAGTATTTTGCTTCAAGCATTATTCACCATTTCCCTTTATTCCATAATATTGTGAGCATCGTGCTCCTAAAAATGCATTTCAATCATCTCTGCTCTCATTATCGTTTTATGACGAGTCAGGGGTTAGTAGTGATCATTAGAAAAAGCTTTCTTCATCATTGTAAACATTTTTCATCACCATTTTAGAAATTTTGATCTGATGAAAACTTTACCTTTTCTGTTGAGGTACTAATACGTCTTAGAGGGCAATAATGGTCCCCTAGTAAAGGGAAACTCTCCATTCCCTCTGTGAGTATTTTCTATTCATTTCATGGGCTCGACTTTCATACTTTAGAAAGATGTAAAAATCTTGTTTTTATTATGGAAGAACGATTGACTGAAATTGTTAGCGAAAAAGATAGCCTTTTAGATGCTGAGGTTTTTGAGGTTTTACTTACTCGTACTGTCACATAAACTTTAAAAGGGAATCAAAAATTAATTTTTTTCTTCGTAATATTAATGCTATTTCAACGAAATTTCACGTAGTTTTATAATGATATAAAAATAAATTTAAAGCTATCTATTATTGCGAAGATATTTGTCATTTTGGCAACTTACTTTCTCCACCTACTGTGTATATCTAGCTACAAACAAATGTACTTACTCATATATATTTTGTTCATCTCATTCACGGAAATGTTAGTACCACTTGACCACATTCAGCGATAGCGATAAGTGTTGGTACGTGCAGTTTTTTCCATTAGAAATGATTCGATTCTAGAGAGAGAGAGCGACATCTACATATGCACGAGTAAGTGCATGCGGGAGTATTTTATGGTCATGTGTATGGATGTAAAATATTCAATATTGCAATTGCATTTGTATTATTGAACTGAGCAGTATTGTTTGGAAAAAATGAGACAACAAAAATGCTAATTTATTTACATAGGAATATCAAAATATATTTTTTATATAAAATAGTGTAAACATAAGCTCAGGTTTAACCCTTACCTCACCCAAGCTGTTCTTATACTTTACGTTTTACTAGTCATTTTATATTGAAAGTACTTTGAATCATTAATGGCCCAAGAATTAAGAAAAGTTCGTAGAGCTTTTAGTGTAATGTGAAAGGAAAGCTTTTAAATGCGTTTTATATCAGTCTACAGATTTTTATGGTTTATAGTGACTGAAGCTTTTAAGTTTACTAAATAAATTTGAATGCTAGCATACGGAATATTTTGAGCTTTAAAGTTTTAATCGAAATGCTTGCTTTAACTTTTACATGTGAAGCGGACAACGAAAAATTAGTTAGGTCCTGAAATTCGGCCTAATTGAACTTCTAGAAAATATGACACACGATTTTTTTTTATTGTATGAAGTTTATTTGCCAAATTATGGGTTTTTAAAGAATTGACGTAATTGAAATATGTATTTTGCAATATTAATTTTTAGAATTAGGCAAATTTACAATAAAATATTGAACATGGTAATTTAAATAGGAAATTTACTGTTCTTTTTAATTATGGTATCAGACCGGAAATTAAAATTTTTTTTAAGCACCAAACCGGAAGTAAAAGCTTTAAATAAGAATTTTAATAACTTCGACCATTTGAAAAAAAATTTATTTTTCAAAATTTAGCTTAAAGTATTGAAATAATATCCGCCTGTCCAAAATTGGTTAAGGTATTTTAGAGCATGTTTGGGCTCAAATGAAAGCTTATTATCTCTAGTTTCAAATGAAGCAAGGCCTTTTTTGATTTTGCATGATGGCGGACCAATATGGCGGCTGCAAGCCTACCACCTTACCATAAAATTATAGTTTTATCAAGTGTACGTTTACCCAAGTCATCATAAAAAAACAGATCAAGTTTTTTTTCGCTGCATATGAATCCAATATTATTTTTCACGTGGAATGTTACATGTTGTACCTAACCTCAAAAAAGGTCCAAAAGGCTGTTTTTCGGGTCTCACGCCTACCCAAGTCATCATAAAACAACAATCTTTTTGTGTAGTTTCAGCTGATAAACATGAATCTAATATTATTTTGCACGAAAAATGTTACATGTCGTCCCTAACCTCAAAAAATGAAAAATAGAAAAAACTTTTTTTCGTGTCTCACGTGTCCTAAGTTATCAGAAAACTTCCCAAAAATTTGTTTCTTCATTATAAATTTTGTTTTCATTCTAATAAAGCACCGCAAAGGAAACAGAGACTTACTAAGTTCACGTCGTTGTTTCTGGGTAACGCTAAAAGTATGTTACAGCCAAGTCTTCGACTATCTCTCGTTGCGTGCAGATCTCGTCTCTCTAAGTCTAAACTTCTGTTGTGATTTACATTACGTTCTCTACTTCTCCAATACATATTGTGTTTGTCTATTTTCTTTCCGACCCACTTCTAACTCACATATAATACGGTACCAAGTGTTTCCTAACTAGAGAATAGTGTATCGCGAAATGCCCCCGAGGCACCCACTCATTGGGGAGAACCAGTTTGCTCTGCTGGCAAACGGTTCCCAATCCAAAAAGAAAAAACCTAATACAACATCCACCATAGAATTCCCTGACCTTCCTACAATTAATCATACAAATCCAAAATACGTTGTTGTTGCTAGTGTCAATGAAAATAAGCCGCTTCGCGACTTCTTTTGTTTTGCAGTGCAAAAATCTCTACACATCATCAGCAAAGAAATTATATAAAAAAAAAGTAAAAAAAGTAAAAGTCAGAGAATTCATTCCCAACCCTATGCGATTCAAAAATTGCCAGCTGCTCGGGCACAACGCTAAGCGCTGCAACAATTCGCCTGCATGCTCAAATTGCTATCTGCAATCTGAACTTACTAACAGCTTTGAACTTTAAAACTTGAATTGGCTTCACGGCAAAGTGTTCATTGATAATTTCATTTCCAATGTGTTTCAGATCAGCGATGGTGAAATTGAGTCTCAGTAACTAGATGAATTTTAAGTTTTCTGAAAGGAGTAAAAACTAGCTATAGAAAAAATATTGTGAAAAGCTTTTAAGTTCTCTAACTTAATGTGGATCTCGGTAAGCTGACAGATTTGAGCTTTAAAGCTTTTGTCAACATTATACCTTTATGCCAAACTACAAATTATAAGCTAACAAGCTTACTTGTAAGACAAAAGTATTCAAGATCAGTGCTGCGTGAATTGAAATTAAATTTAAATTAAAAATACTAGACTCGGCTTACGCTTGCAGTGTAAGAAAATCTCAAAGGTTCCAGTCAAGAAAATGCAAAAGCTCACAGATACTAATTTTTATGCTCGCGAATAAAAAGTATTTAAGTTTATTACACTGCCACACAAAAACAATTTTTTTTTGAGTCCGGGGGCCAGACCATGTTTATTATATGTTTTTGGGGTCGCTGAATCCGAATTAGTCTGACCGCCTGGATAGAAAAAAAAAAAATTGTGGTGTTTTTTGAGGTTATGTCGGAACCCTGACGTACTGGGAATTTTCGGACCTCAGATTCGGATTAGCGATCCCAAAAACATATAATAAACATGGTCTGACCTCCAGACCCGAAAAAAACATTTTTTTTTTTTTGGCTGTGTTATTTTAATGCTAATAAGCAAAAACTTTGAGCTTTAAAGCTTCAATCAGCATCACTGCTTTAGGATTCACTGGTTTTTATTTCGAAAGTGAAAGAAAAGCTTTTAAGTTTTATAGTTAATTAGAGTGTGATCATTGCATACAAAAAACTTGAATCAGCATCACTACTTTAGGAAGCACTAGTTTTTATTACAAAAAGATTCTAGATTAATAAAGGATGAATTGCGTTAAATTTGACAAACTTTAAGCTTTCAGTATATTCTGTAAAGACAGAACAACTATGAGCCTTAGTATACACTACTGCTATAAATACAGAGATATGCATATATGTATATAAAGTGAACAGATTTAATTTTTATCTGCATTCATTGAATTGGTCCCAGAATAAAAGCTACGTTACGCAATAAAAATATTATTCAATTTTATTATGTATTTCAGTGAATTTTTTACAGTACATAAAGCACTCAAATTCCATATATGTACAATATTTATGAAGCAAAGTTGAATGAAATGGGTTAAAAAAGTGAAAAATTTTATGATATATTCATTGAGCTTAAACTACAATGGAGATTCGGATTCAAAATATGGATAGAGCAAATGAATTGAATTGCATGAAGTTGCTGTGCTTTTAAAAACAGCAGCACACATACACACAAACACCACAAAACTCATTGTCAGTTCAGTTTTGTATAAAGTTTTGTCCGATTCTCTTCTTTTTTGCTTATCATTTCTCGAGCTCTGCAGTGTAAAGGAATTTTAAATAAGTATGTGTCGATGTAAGCGTTAAATGCACAGCACATGTACATGTATGTGTGTGTATTTATGCATAAATACGTAATGATTTCCTTACTTCATTCAGTGAAGCGTTAAAGTGTAAACCAGTAAAAACTTTGTTGGCGCACCGAAATCGTGTCGAAATCAATAAATGGGTCAAATATGGCGGCAGTAGCTATTGAAAAGCAATTATCGATGAGATATTTTTGGATTTTGGTGTGTCTGTGTGTGTGTCAAACTGCTATCTGAATATTTATCGTACAATGTTCGGTTCCGTTCTTCTTTGTGTGTATGTAAAGAAAGCAGCTGATTTTAAGCACTCTGGAAACTATGAAATTTCTATTTCATGTTTTTCACAAAAGTTCGAATGATGAAATTTTAAAATGCATGTACTTGAGTTATTTGTTCGAACTTCAGTGTGTGCTGTTTGCAACATTTTCTCACTCACCTCAGCTTTGAAGTTATTCTCTTAATTTATACTTTACGTGGCTGACTCACACGCAGTTCTACTGATCTTCTGACTGAGGCATAAATGCAAATCCAAAAATCCATTGAAGATGAAAATATAAAATTTTGATAGCATGTTTATTTTATGGCATAAGCTTTCACTAAGAAATTATTTTTCAATATTTCATCTGCACCGGTAAAAATGGGAGTGGCAAGTATAAAATCTAAACATTGAGTTTATTTAGAAGTTATTCCACTCAACTACTGAATACAGCCCACTTTCAGTAAAGTGAATTATATGGTAAACCTGCATAATTTTGTGATTTTTTTTTTAAATTTCATTGCCTTGATTGTTTCTATGACCTGGAACTCAGGCTAATGCCAAATCTATGACTCAGAGAGGCGATTTACTCTCCACGTTAGTCAAATAATTATCTTATCTTTAATTACACAGTGCAACAAAAATGTTATGCGCGAGATTTTTCAATGGTTTTATAGTAATTTAGGGTCGCTAATCACGACTGCGTCCTCAGTTTTCTCCAGCAGATCAACATCTTACGTAGTGTGAGTGTATCGATTCTAATGCAAAAAATTCGGTTTTTACAGTATTCTGGAAAAAGTGTACCTCGTAGGTTAGTCTGATGTTTTGGAACACTCTATAATTTTTAACAAGGAACATTTTCTCCCAAAATAGTATACTAGTTTTCTCAACGGTTTCTGTTTTATCGGCCATTTATTGAAAAAGGGGGCTTAAAACCCCATTTTCAAGAGGGAGAGTAAGAGATGGAGGAAAAGTGAGTACAACAAAATTGTTTATCTTTTTGTGTTTAATAACTTTGCTTCAGACACCAAATTCGTATCTGTTGAAACAAAAAAATTCTTAACACCCCCTGAAGACCCCATTTTTCCGACTTCAGGTCGATATTGTGGGAGAACTAGACGTGATGGAGAAAAACTGATTAGCGACCCTAAATTACTATAAAACCGTTGAAAAATATCGCGCATAAGACAAAATTTGAAAATTTGTTTCACTGTGTTATTTAATATTCGGTTAGTGTTTGCATATCTCCAATATTGCTAAAAGTTCAGATTCGGCAGTAGTTAGGTTTTCTGAGTTGGCACCCGCACTGGCCTCGCAGTTCATTTTCCATCCGTTAGTGTAGTGTTCTATCTGGAGGCTAGGTTAGGCTTGGTTAGAGTGACAGACTTCTGTACCAAAGGACTTTTAAGCACACAAAAAGGCTCACTGTGATAAAACAGAAAAGCACCGCTAATCACCACGTAACGGAGTAGAGCCAGGAGGTTTCTATTATGAACCTAGCTATGCCCTCGATTTTTGTGGATGAAACTCAGTCGGACTAGTGAAGAAAGGTAAGACTAGGAGAACCGTTCCTTTCTCTCTCTCAGTCCCGCAGCCCTAACAGAAGTCATTGAATGGCAGCCCTAATCTTGAAGCCTGACTTCCCATTTAGCAGTGCCCTAAATCGTTGTGCTGATGGAGTTACAGCTAAGATTTAGTAGCTGTCTAGTATGTCTATTTTTCATGATGGTCCAGGTTAGTCGGATAATACTATAGGGATGCTCTGCTATAAAGGATCTTTTTGCTTCCTCGACATTAGTTTTGCAGAGGAAGTTTAGAGGAGGAGCACAACAGTGCAGGAGGGTGAAATTACGGAAAGCAACGAGCCCCGTTTGGCTAATTCGTCGGCTTCGTAGTTGCCAGATATATCCATGTGTTCAGGAACCCAGTATAAGTGAACCTGTGAATGACTCGATAAGTTATTGAGTGAAAATCGGCAGTCAAGAACATGGTTCAATGTAGTGAAAACACCAGCAACAGACTTGATTGCTGATTGGCTGTCAATGTAGATGTAAATATGACTACCGAATAAATCGATATAAATTAGCCACTTACCGGACTGATATATTGCCAAGGAGCGTTTGAGACCCAACATATGTACAGATGTCAATAGAATTTTTAGTATCTCCATGGAGATATGGGACTAAGTCTGGCAGCAAAGTACTTAGCTCATTGCTTAATCAGCAGAACAGTTGCCACCCCGTGAAAGATTGCAAAGAGAGCTTTCGTAGAGGTAGTGCGGAGAGCACCAGTAATCAATATAGCTGACCTTATCCAATGATTACAGGTTGATCGCCTTTGCAGTAGCTGGCCATCTGAAGACAGCGCCATAGAGAAGATTCGGCTCAACTACTGATATACAGAGGCACCATATGATTCCAGGTTGGAGTTCCCATCTTTTAAGACCACCTTAAGACAGTAGAGAGCACAAGAGTTTTTCCGCACCCTTTCTGCTATGTTTCTAATAAAATTTCGGTTTCGGGACTAGTACTAGATATTTAACGCGATTACTAAGGCTAAGCCAGGTAACATTAATTTTGGATATTGCAGATTTAGGTATTTTGCAATTCCTCGAAAAGAGCAAACAAAAAAAAAAAAAAAGTATCACCAAGCTCCTAATTTAAAAATCAAAAATCCTTTCCAAAGTTTTTGAATGAAATGAGAACAAACTAATCGGTTTAAAGTCCTTGGGTTTATTATGAGATTCTTTCCTTGCTTTAGGTTTAAAGATGAGCCTCTCTACTGCTTTTGAGAATATACGATAGTTTTTGGAAAGTATTATAAATTTGCAATAGCCAAAGAGATAGGATGGGAATGATTCCATCTAGCTCGGGAGATTTAAAGGGGTTGGTTGTTTTGATGGCCCACAGAAGATGAGTGTAAATTAAACGGGAAGAGTTACTTGAAGAAAGATCGCTCACAAAAGAACTATAATCAATGAAGGTTTTACACCTCGGGAAATGGGTATTCAGAAGAAGTGAGTACCAGATTTCTGGATCAGTCGAGAGTTCTAAGATTATTATTAAGGAACTTCCGGAATTTACAAGTCTGTAAACTAGGTTAGATTAGGTTGGAGTGGCTGTCGTGAGACACACTTAGGTCTGAACGGCCCATTGTGATACTACATAGTTAGACCAACAGTTTAACGCCGATTCCGAACAGCGGTGTGGCAATTTTTTATCGGCTTGGTGGTTTTGCCATTACCAACCAATGTGTGTACTTGTGCACTATCTTATAATTCACATACACTTCATATTCATAGTGAATATAAGAAAGTTATGAAAATTAACCACCAGACGAAGACGGGAATCGATTCCGAACCTCCCGGATGAAAGATAGTGCACTACCCACTAGACTGCCGAGGTCGTTAGGAGAATACCTGCCACACGATTTGCTCTTCAATCTGCTCTTGTTGGGAAAAATGTATAGAAGTTCCTTGTAAAGTTCAGTTTGGCTAATAGATTATCTTTATAGCGTAAGGTCGGTATACTCGATACCAGTGAACAAATTATATTTTTTTTGTAGTTTTTGGGAATCCAGTACCCTGAGTTTTGAGACCCCGATGTTTCCATAAGTAGCATATGGACTAGAATGCTTTGGGCATCCGTTGGGCATGAAAAGAGTGTTGAATCCAATCTTGATTTTTATCATTGTATCCAATCGGAAAAAAATTTCTTCAGATATATTTATATAATGAAGGCTTCTTCAAGGAAAAGGGAATTAGGTATGAAACGGAGGATTGAAAGGGAGTCCTATATATTCAAAAAATTCAGAATAGACTCTATGATTGGAAGTAGCATGGACTTGTTTTAGAGAATTATTTGAAGTATACATACACCTTAAAATCTATTAGTATTCGAATGGAACTACATGGAACTATATATAATCATTTATCAACTATTTGCTCTAAGGTGGTGGAGTGTTTATAGGTTAAATTAAGGCTGTGACTCTTCGAGAGAACTAGAAATATAAGGAATTGAGATCTATCTAATATCGGAGGAAAAGTTTATGGAAGTGACTATTGGAAATGGAATTTATGAGCCTTTTTCTGAGGGAATTTTGTAGTGTTTTCCCCATGACATTTTTCTTTATTCATCCATTGCGAATCTAAAATAAATATCTAAGACAAATAAATATTTCAATCATTAAAATCATTGCTTCAGTATCAAAACAAACAAAGGATCGAAAGTCCCACTCTCGCTTACCACCTTTCGAAACCTCCAGATCCATATCTAACGTGTCTATCTGTCAACTTTTTCAACCTAACTTAACTTAAACATAATTTATCACAAACTTATCAAACGTAGCGCTATGTTTTCTTAGGGTAAAAGGGTAAAATACTCGTAGTTTCTTCTTTTCATGGTTGCTTCTTTTATTTCCTTTCTATTAAGAATTTTTCAATTTCCTCATTTTCAACTTTGTTATCCACTCAAATGATTTCACATCCTTTCGTTTCTTTTATTTTTAATACATATATATATATATTTTTTTGTTGTCGCGTTATTATCCCTTACGATCTGCTTAATAATAAAATGCAAAGAAACAAATACACACACACACACATTCTTAAAAACATAATGCAGACATGTGTGTGTGTATGAATACATATAAAAATATGTACATATATGAGCACATGCTTAAGCAGCTGATAACCTATCAATATTTATCCTATCTCATCCTTAGATCCTTTCAGCGTCCATGCAGAAAACGCACACACTCTCATACATACACACTATACACATAAATATACAGACATCTCATGTATGTGTGTGCATATTCTACATCCATACACACAGACAATGTCTCAATTTATTTGAAATCAGTTTGACATTTTCACCATCATTTGCAAACGTGAATGATGAGCGTTTTTCTTTTCTTTTCTCTTTCTTTTTTTTTTTTTTTTGTTTTGCCCTTTCCTTTTTCAACATACATTTTTATGCTCCCTCATGCTTTTCGCTTCGCTTTTTTATTGCACTTTGTTTGGATAGTAGAAAAGGAAGTAACAGAGGACCTAAAGTAGAGGACGTGGATGGAAGAAGAAAAAGTGCGACTTGTCAAGTTGGTTACCACGATTTTATCTCACAATTGAAAGCGTATGGTATCGTCGTCGTGAATGGCAGCAGGAAGAATGTGCATGCAGCTCACTGTAATTTATTCTACTTGATATATTGTGTTGATATAAGGTTTGAGTATTTCTTTTCTATTCATTTCGGGTTGAAATATGTAAATATGTTCAAGTAGTTGCACACATTAGTATATATTAGAGTTACATACCAAAGAGGAGCTAATTTTATTATAAGTTGAATGAAAATTTTAATTTAAATTTTCTATGTAGAAATAATTCAAAAATTAAATATTTAATATTTTCATAAGGTTTTGTTTTTCTTTGACAATAGGGGGTCCAGGTTATCTCTGGTCGTTATCTGCTTCTCATCGTTTTTTTTAGAAAATTCATTACAATACATTTTTTATGAATACAATGAAAATTTCTCTTATAAATTAACAACTTTAAAATATATAGAAATTGACAAATGAGAAAAAAGTGTTTAAAAAAATTAAAATATAATGTCGTTTTATGGAATATTTCATGATTGATTGGAGGGAGGGAATGGGTTATCATAGGGAGGAAATATCCATAACTAATTTATGTTAAAATACAAGAAATTTAATACCAGGACGCATTTGATAGGCCCAACCAAACAGCAGAAGCCCAATTTTTTTAATTGTTCCCAAACAATCGTAAAGTCTAAATCGACATTTTTATTTATATCAACTTGCATTCAATGGTGTCTGTCTGTCAGTCTGTCTCTTCGGGAGGAATCTTGCAATCGATTTTAAATTAACTTCCCTATGAGCTAGAGACTTGAAACTTTAAACATAGCTCAGAACTGGATGGCAATGCAATATGAAATATCTAAAATATATAAATATTATATAGTATAATATAAAATATTAACGTTTATTTATTTACACATACAATAATTATAGTAAAGCATACTTTCAAGCTGTTGTATAAATATGGAGTGCGGTTTCAATTAACAGATGGCGTAGCTATCATAACTATTATTATACAATTAGAGTACAGCATAATTTCAAGTTGGTGTATAAATATAAAGTGTGGTTGAACTTAACAGATGGTATAGCTAATGTACGTTTTACGTCGAGAATAACTAATCCGTTTTGGAAAGTAGATATACTTTATTTTGATTTTCTCAGAATGATAACCCTCCGATGCATACATCATGAATTACTAAATCGGATATTGTAAGCCAAAATTTTCAAATTTTTTAGTGGCTTCCATAGTTGCACGAATCAATCATTACGGAAAATATTTGAGGGTGGCTTCAGCGTAAAGGGAATAACTATAGAAAACAGTACAATTATAACGATGGTCTTAATGTTGTAATTAAAACTTCCTGGAGAGAGATATCCTTTAATTTGACTGAATATTATTAGGGATCTATAAAATCAGATATTTGTTAAGAAATTTACAGTACATTTCAGAAATTTATGTAATGATGTGTTAACAAATACGGAGGTTACACTTCTTTGTACTAAAAACTAAATAATAAAATATTATTAATTATTTAGTACTTTTGGTATACTAAATCCGAAAGTCTTTCAAATTAAATTTGATATTTTTTGCTTTTTGTATTATAGTAATCAATTTTATTTCTCAAACTAATATGGAATAAAATAGACTTTCATAATCAAAAAGACCCAATAGATTTCTCTGGATTTATGCCGAAGTTATTCAACTTTGAACATAGTGAGTACTAAGTGCGCTATAATTCTGAACAGTACTGTATAGAGCGATATTTAGTGATCCACAGGGAGTGGAAAAAAAGACAAAATAAAATTTATAATCCATAGTATGCAACGATTTTTCAAATATTTTAACAGAATTTATGTTTTTTCCTTATAATGTTTTTCTTCTAATAAAATATGAAGAACTTTCTGTCAAAATATATGCTGACGTATTTGCGCATTAAAAAGTTGGATGTTACTTTATACGTTTTTATCCTAGTACCCATGAGGTGCGTAGTAACTCCACTACAAACTAAAAGCCTCATATATTTTGATTTTAAAAAGCCGTTATTTTCAGTGGTCGCCATGGTTTTTTTTCTTTTAATTGTGTCTTCATGGAACACAGCAAACAAATTGAAAATAACTTTATCGGTGGGGTGAACTGGCATTCCGTATGTGTTTGCGTGAGATTTTTTGAAGTGGAAAGTTTGTGCAAAAAAAAGTATTTTGGAGTTATAAAAAAGTGTTTTTATGTCCAAGGATGAATGACAAAAAGACTAAGACTACATGCAGGACTTGCCCAGGCACATTTGCTCGAAGCACCGCACGAAAGTTTGTAGTAGTTGAAATTTTTGGGCAAAAAAAAAAAGCTACTTTAAAAATATGCCTACAATATAAAGTTTTTAAAATATTGCCTTTTTCTGAAAATATAAGTATATTATACGTCTACTTTCAGAATCAAAAATAATTTTGCTGAGTTTCGGCCTTTAGGGCTTAATTTTTTTGAGTCTGTGCAAGGCTCTTTATAATCGTTCTAGTTTTTACCTTTTTGTGCAACATGAATTTTTTCATGCCTAATTTTTTGTTAATTTCGATGAATATGAATAGTTAATTTATTAAACTAAAAGAAACTAGATTGTAATTTAAAGTTTAACAAAATACCGCTTTGAAGTAAGTGGAGTGTAGGGGAACCCCAAATAGGTTTATGTAACAAAAAACAAGGTATGGGTTCTAGGGTTAATGCGGTAATCCGGCACTTGCGGAACATAATAAAATTGACAATACATAAAAACCTTTAGTTAAATTTAGCTATCGAACGCATTCGCAAGTTATGGAGTTCCACCTTAACACTAATGACACGCAATTGACGACAGTGATATTGTTAAGTTGAAACTATCACTGACTGAGTGTTACAGTTACTGATATTACTGACTGTTAGCATAGTCTCATTACGTGTGTTTTTAAACTATTTGCAATCGATAATCTTCTGTATTTTTATTTATTTTTTTTTTGTTTGTTTAGAAATGTACTCGCATTTTATAACACTCAATATCTAATGCTTTTCTAGTTAAGCTAACTTATGTACATTGTTATCTTTTGCTACGTTTCCTTTTAACTGTTTTTTTTCTGTTGTTTTAGATTTCTACTCTATTACATTTTCCTTCATTTCCATGCTAACATTTATGCCCTCTTCGTACACAGACACATACACACACATTTTAATTCCAATATTTTTTCAAACCCACATACATATATTTATTTGACTTCAATGACATCAAATTGATGCGTTTCTTGTGTGTGTGAGTGTGCGTTCACTCATACTATACATATATGTATTGAAGAGATCCTTTCGATACATTTGATACAATGAAAAACACACACACTTATACTTGTATAAAAATATACACACATACATGCTTCTATATACGCTTTATTAGTTTGACAGTTGACACTCTTCAGTTGCTTATATATGTACATAAGTCTGTACGTGTATATGAGTATGTATGTGTGTTTATATATTATATGCGCTTGGTGAAATATTGGCAAATGTTGTATTGAAAAATGTTGTCGTCTTCTTCGTCGTTGGTGGGTGTCTCTAAAATGGCTAAAATGGCATAACGTACGCTCTATTATCCTCACTCAAACACACACACACACACATATATTCACACTCATTCGAAATGTTTGCTATATGTAAATGTTTTTCTTTTTCATTCGATTTTCTTTCAGTGATGACTAAAAAATAAAATAAAATAAATATATTGAATTTTGGAACAAAAATGATGAAATGTTTGTATGTATAATATAAAACAACAACAAATTCTTGCAGCTGTGCTGATGTCGATGCTGTTGTGTGTTTTGTTGTAAGTTGTCATTGGTTTTTGTTGTTGAGCTACTTCTTCTATTTTTCCTTCGGTTTTTTCTTTTTTTTCTGTACTAGATCAATATCCTCATATATTGTATATTCATTGTAGGTTATTTTGCCATATGAATATAAATTGGAATTGTAGTATGGAGCAGTAGCAGCTTTTTAGGCTTTTTTGCTTTGTTTCTACTTCTTCGCCTTATCTCCCTATCCTCGCCTTGCCTCTAATCGCCTCCATTTCTCATTGATACTACTTTAAAACAATTTAAATTGTTGCTGATGCATGCATTTCTTTTCTTTTTGCTTGTGTGTTTGTGTTTTCAAATGTTTAATTTTTTTAAGCCTAAATGTATGCTTCCTTTTTTTTTTTAGTATAATTTTTCTTTATAAATGTCAGCAATATTTTCTTTTGATCTCAAAATATTAAACATTTTTTTTCCTGTTTTGGTAAAGAGTATTTAAAAAAAAATAAATGATGATTTAAATGCATGAACGCACTTTGAATAAAATTATACATATATGTTTCAAAGCAGGGGCGAATCTGATGTGGGTTCTTGGTTGGTTCTGATAGCATTTGGGTACCTGTAACTGCAGCTGGCTACTCCTAATTACTTCAATTTGTGGGTTATTAATGCATTATACTGGCTCTTATGTATATTTGCAGCATCTGAATGCTTAGAGCTGGCCTCTTATGCATCAGGGTGCTCTTTGATATTTCCAATTATTCCAAGTGCATGATATAGGATCTGATTGTAGCTGATATTATATTTTCCTCTTGAAAGTATCTCATCGTTGGTGGTGATCGTCCAAATCTTTAGGATTAGGACGTTGTCAGTCAAGAGAAGCTTCTGTTTTTCACCTGCTTAATGAACGTGTAATAGTGCCTGTTGAGAGGAGTTATTCTTCGTTTATTCGCCAGGCTGACATTGTTGTTAATGCTGTATCCCAGATATATACATATGTATATGTGTCAACAGTAAAATTTCGTCTAAGATACCGTGACTCTTTGTTAGTTGGGTATTTCGTTTTTTCCAGGTTGGAGAATGTTGCGTTGACTGCTCGTGCATTCAGGAGTTCAGGGAACTATCGAATGATTTCAACTATCGATAGTTCGTAACTGAATGATTTTGACTATCGAATGATTTCGACTATCGAATGATTTTGATTATCGAACAATATTTTTCATTCATTCATTTATTCGAACTAGTTAGTAGTGATAAACACTATCGAGTGATTTCAGCTACTGAAAGGCTGAATGAATGATTTTAATGATCGAACGATTTGTTCAGTCGAATTCATTAATTCGCACATTTCGCTAATATCAAAAAAATTGTTCAATTATTCGAAAAAGTTCCTCGAGTGATTTTTTCACAACTATCGAATGAATGGAAATGTTTTAACTATCGAATAATTCGTTAGTTTTTATTCGATAATTCCAAACATGATAAATTTAGTTTCTAGTTTTTTTTTATCAGGGGAGGGCCAAGTCGCCTCATGAGTATTGAGTTGTTGGTTTCTGGTGTTACTAATTGACTTGTTGCTTACTACGTTGAGCAGGGCTGCCAACTCATTTTTTCTCTCTCCCCGATAACCATTGAGAAATTCCCCGATTTTCGATCGAATTTCCCGCATTGGTATAATTTCATATTATAACAGCGCTACACGCACTTTCCATATAAACATGAGTGTTATTTTAAGGCGACCCTGAACTTTCTCGGTCCAAAACATAACAAATTTTTTTGGGATTGGTAGATTAATAGAAACGCACTTTCGGACTCCGGAATTCTTAACATAAAAGCTTCAGCCCACTTTTGGACATCAAAGTTCTCAAAGGAGAAGACATGGCAATTTTTTGACTCAAACAAAAAATGGCAAAAACTTTGTTTTGAGAAAAACGGGTTCAAAGTTTGGTCCAGATGCTGGACGAAGGCATAGCTAAGCCTTTCTGAATGGCCGAAAGTGAAGTCAAAGAGTCGCGCGGCTGTTTTGGCCTGACTGACGCCCGCCGCTATAATCTATGAAAGCACTCTGCGTTCTCTGAAATTTTTACAAAATACTTTTGAAATATAATACCTTAAAATAGCACACTTTTTTAAAAATCGATTTCTCCAAACCAATAAATTGCATGGCCTGCTTAAGAAAAGATGAAGATTTTAAGACCCAAAATATGAAATATTTCATAAGTTAAACGTTTTACATTACATAAAATTTGACAAAAAATATTCTACAGACTTTAATTACTAAAAGCTGAATGACTTCAAATTCCCCACAAAAACAGCTCATTCCCCGATTCCCCGCACCAAGTAAAATTCCCCGCAAATCGGGGGATTCCCCGCAAGTTGGCATCGCTGATGGTGAGGTCAATCAATCTCATATCGGTTTCGTCGACTGAATTTTCCGATTTTTCTCCGTGCCCTCCTTACCCTTGAGGTTGCCTTGCACGATTTTAATATTATAACGGGAGCAGTGCCCCTAAGTTTTGACGAGGAGTTCACAGGAATCATCTTTAGTCTCTTTTGTACTTCTTATCCGATCCAATCAGTTAGACTGATGTTGAAAAATTTGGCCTTATTCCGGGTAGTAACTAAGCGCTTGTTTACTGGCTCGAACCTTGAGACCAGATGGCCCCGTCTCTTGACAACGACAAATCCAACACCAAATTCGTGTCTCAGGTGGCAAAAGCTATAGCTCTGTGGCGAGTTGTAGCCATAAAAAGGCTGATTTCTAAAATTTTAATACAAGGTTCAAAAATTAGTTCGGAGTCGCAACAGTGAGGTATTTCTTTTTTGTCTCTCATCTCGCCTATTTAGCATAAAGTCTAAAAAAAATTGTTCTCATCTTTTTTGATCTCAAGGAAATCAAGTTTGGTAAACATTATATAACCGATTGCAGACACATGAATCATGTGACATGACCATATTCAAGAAGTAAAATTCCAGAATAATTCTTAAATCGATTCATTACAGTGCAAACAAATAGCAAACGAAGTAGAAAAATACACCTGACTCTTTTTTTACACGGTAGATACGTTCCTTAGAAAATCGAGCAAAAAAAAAAAAATTGTGTAAAAAAATACATTGGGATATGCTCCACAACTTTAAAAAATCGTGAAAGATGAAAAAGCTCTAAATATTTTCCCAAAAAACCGTGCTAAAAAATTTGAATTCCATAGTACACTAGTTTACACGAAAAATGAACCAGAAGAAAAAACAGGTCTTTTAAGACTAACAGTGGGTCACTGAAAAGGAAATTGACGCTACTGTATTTTTGAAAAGAAGCGCTTTCAAGAAATTTCCAAAAATGTGGTTTTTGGCACTCTTTTCAGTTACTGGTGCTTGATAATGGTTGATCCAATTGACATAAACTGTTTTTAACGAAATTGTTTGTCTCTTTGGAATATTTGGTTGTTGTTTAGGCATTTTAATTATAAGGGCACTATTAAAAAACGATGTAAATAACACAATATTAGCACCATTTTTGGTATTAAAAAAATTATCATCAATACAAATTATACTGGAAATTTCACCATAGAATTGAAAAAAAATTTAATTTGAACATTAAACTTTAAAACTTTATTGCAATTATTTATTGCATTCTACCAACTGAACACTTAAGCACAAAATAAGTACTGAATAACGAAATGTTGTGTTTTAGTTGAAGTACAACGAGATAAAGAAAAAACTGATAATAAAATTCGCTTATTGCCCCACTGCAAAAATTAGAATTAAAAAATAAATTTTTGGGATTCGTGCTAGAATAAAAAATTCATGTAAACCAGTGTATTTGTTTTTATTAGTGAACCGTGTTATTTCAAAATCGTTGGGTGTAAGAGAGATTTAAACTACAATTTAGGATACTATTTCGTTTTTGGGCGAACGAGGTTTGGCTTTGAGAGAATATTTTCTTAGAGAACCCAACAATAGAAACTTTGGAATTAATTAATCACAGGCTAGGCTCATTCAAAAAAAGTAAAAACGTGTCAACAATCCCTTAATCGCTTGCAAGTTAATTATCGTTCACCCGGCACCAGTGCTGTTGTTTCCGACCGTAGTGAGGTTCTTAGCTTTTGTAGATCAGAATAAAACATGAGGGTGTGAGAACTTTAAAAATACTACAACATTCTTTTGATTGACTGTCGGGATTAAATATATGATAACGGCAGAAACATGAAAGGCGAGTATACAGCTATACATGGAGTTGATTCCGCTGAAAGTAGTCCAAATGTCATAACATTTTTTTACGGGTCTTAAAAATTTTAAAATATAGTAAGCAGCAGTCCTCAACGATGAGTAATTTTTGGAGAATATGATTTCTAGTTCACTCCAAAAATTGTGTGACACGCGCTGGTCTGCTAGAATTGATACCGTTAGACCATTTACAAAATACCTTAGAGTACTAAAAGATGCTCTGGAAAACATAAAGGAACTTCATTTATCCCCATAAGCCAGTCGAGATATTGATGGCATTCAAAAATACATGTATCTATCAATGATAGGTATGTCGTTGTTCAGGCAAAAAGGCTACAAAAGATCCTCATCTTTGCAGCCGAGTCGTGAAAGGAAACATACAAGGCTGATTTTCGACAGTATAGATGAAGTTCCTGTAAACTCTGCAAATGAAGAAATAGAATTTCAAAATAATACTTTTTTTGATTATTATGGCTGCAGTGACTCCTGCACTCACCAACCGATTTGACGCGGCAGCAAGCTTGAATGACATTTTTTCAGTCCTTTAAAAATTTGCAACATTGGAGGAAAAGGGATTTAAAGATTCTGTTTCTCATTTTGTGGAAAAATGCGTTCCCGATGTTTCTGAAGAATGGCGCCGGTAATATGATTCTTCTTAATCATATTTACGACAATAGTTTTGAAAAAATCCTTTTTTATTTGACTTTTTTGACTATCATTTTTATTTTGCCGTTTGGATTCAGCACAAGTACTAAGAGCCCCTGTAGTGTATTGACTTGTGCGACCACTACCACACTGCATACATAATATGTAGAAACATGAGTGACGTGAAATATATTTGGGTTGCAGTGCAACAAATTGTAGAATCATAATCACATTACTCTCAAGCATAATGAAGGTCATTTCATACCAACAGTATAGATTGTATGATAACTGGTGAATAGGCATATTTAATTAAATTAAGTAAAATAATAATATTAGTTTTAACCAATAAGAAATTAACCAATAGTAATTAAGATAAGTATTGTATGTAATTTTAAAAAAGGGTATATAACCCCAAAAGATTTTAATTAGAAGAAGCTTTTGACACTAATTGTTGAACATTTTTTTTTCTTTAGAATACCTTGCTAATCTGCTAGTCAGAAGCTCGTCAAGCTAAAGCTACTGCGGAAACGCATGTTTTAGAATCTATTAACCTTTATTCTTTCAAATATAAAAACAAAATAACAATTCTCCGAGTATCAATCCTCCATTGGTGTGCAAATATAACTTACACAACATTAACAAGAGTCCATCGTTGGCATCAAATTGATAAACTTTTCAATTACAAATTGTTTCACATACTTAATAGTTCACAAGACTAACTAAATAATATTCACAAAAAAATAAAATAATATTTATACATGTTTTGGCTCTATTTTAATTGTGGCATTACATTGTTGCAATTGATGCATCAGTGACTGGTTCGTTTGGCAAAATGAACGACGGATGCGTGTTAATGGTTACGAAAAGTTTGGTTCAGACCCTCCATGGGCTAATCTACCATAAAAGAAGAAGAATATTTTGCACGTTACTTATTAGTATTGCTTGTAGCGTATCCGCCATGCCACTATTGCCACTCTGCTCATGATACAAATTAACGAAGCAGCTAGCATTCAGGTGCAGCCCTCTTTTTTTTATGTTGAGCTTCGCTGCTGTGTAAGTCTAACGCTGTCGAACAAGCTGACATACCTGCATATTACTTATCATGATCATCATCGTACTATCTTTGCAGTATTGCTATGATCATCATCATACTGTCGTTGCGTGTTACTTGACAACAGTTAGTGCAATTGGAGCAACGCACATTACAACAACAACAACTGACCCCGCATCTTTTATCCGCACTCCAAAAAGCAACAACATCTTCTCTCACGCCAAACTCTCTAAACTCGTCGGCGTGATCGCATGATTTATTAGAAGAATAGACGTATGAAACACGAGCCGCTTCGCACTAAAAAGCATAATAATCTTCTTAAATCACACAAGTGACTATTGCCGAACACATTAAATGTAATGTACTTTGAGTAGCCTTCATATGCATTGGGCAATGCATTATAATGCATTTCACTATGACTATAACATTACACTACATTCTACTGCGATGTAAAATATGAGATCTACAGAATTTTCTCAATTATTGTGCTAGGTAACTCTAAAAAAAAATTGAAAAAATTTTACAAAAATTACTTGTGTATATTTTTTCGTTTTCTTACGAAATTCAGATAATATCGAAATTTCTTTAAAATATATAAATAGCTTTAAAACTAGTAAATTTTATGTGTACAGCACGTTTCAAAAATAAGGGGCTGACCTTCTTCCTGCACTCCCCCCGGTCCTATTTTCCCTACGGCCCTGTGCATGCATGTAGATATAATAACTAAAAAAAGCTTTAGGTTGGTATAGCACATTTTTTGAGATATCATCAAAAGCTTTCGCAAAAGCATTTTGGTCTAAATAATTCTTGTTTAATTTTTAGCTTTCCAGCTTTAATGAATGTGTAATGACTTTTCTAAAGCGTTTAGCTTTTTCTATATGAATAGGTATAGGTATAAATCGATGAAAATCTTTATAAAAGCTTTGAGAAATATAAACAAATACCTATAAAATACTAGGTTAGGTTATTGTAGCAATTTAAATTTTAGAATGCTATGTTATGGGAAAGAAAAGTTAAAATGAGACGCAGCTAAAATGTTTGTCTTCACTGAAGCAATTTTGGCCTTTTCTAGTTCTAAAAAATGTATTAAAATATGTAGATAACAAAATATTGAAGGTTCTATTATGAATTTATGTAAAACTTGTCTTTGATTTCACGAAACTGTTATAAACTGTTAAAGTCTACAAAAATAAATACAAATTGACAAATTGTTGAATTTGGAACAATATTTTGAAGAAATATCTTTAAATGGTAAATGGAAATCTAACAAAATCCGATTTGAGTTCCTGATATGCACATTGAACCCACATTGAGTATAGTCAAAAATGCTTCCGGAAATTAATTTGTTGAAGCATGCTAATTCCAGTGATAATTTCATATTCTAAAAAATTTAAATGTTAAATGTCATTGCCAAGTGTGGAAAATCTTTCCAAAATAGAGCTGAGCATCTGAAATAGTTAAACCTTATTAAAAACCACCAAAAATTAAATAAAAAAATACAGAAAAATTCATTAAAAATATTGAAACTATTTAAAAACTCAATTTTTATTTCATGAATAATCTCTTAAATTTTAGAGAATTTGGATTCCTCTTCTAAAAAATAAACTAAAAATCGATTCAGAAATAAAAATCACATTGAAAAATTCAGACAATTTTGAATACACTATTTCGATGGCATTCAAGCAGAAATCACTAAGTCCAAATACTTTTTTTTTGATTAGTTCCGAATTAGTAATCTTATATAGTTTAAATGACGTAATAAATTCAATTTTTGATGATACAGTTGAAACGTTTACAAATTTATATATAAATTTTTTGATTTTATAAGTTTTGGCTGCGCTCATAGCTCGGCATGAATTCTATAAATCAAAAAAATGGACTTTGTGATTTCTGCTTGAGCGCTGACGATTTGATTTCAATTTAAATTTTAATTTATCAAAATCAATTTAAATATCTCGAAAATTCCGAGCATCATTCAAAAAAAATTGTACTAGAAAAATCAAAACTTCATTAAAAAATAGGAAAAAACGCAACAGAAATCGATTTGAATTTCAGTCAACATTGCATCTCATTAAAAAGTTTTAAAAATTTAGCGGAAATTCATTTGAAATCTAAAAAACTTAAAATCTAAATTAAGAATCTCGAAACCTACCAAAAATTCATTTTAGATCCAGATAAATTCTTATTTTATTTATATATTCAAATCCCAGAAAATTTAGAAAATCTACCAAAAATCAATTTTAATTTTAGAAAATTCCTAGTTTTTAAATTCATGGAAACTAACAAAATTTTATTTGAGTTACAAAAAATTTAGACTTTCATTGAAAAATATTGAAAATCTATCAAAAAACATGATATTTAAAAAAACTGAAAAAATCCGATTCTGATAAAGAGTCTTGAAAATTGAATCTCATGAAAAAATTCGGTTTGAAAGAATCAAAACTCAGTAAAAAACAAAAAAAAAAAGAAACAGAGAAATCTATCCATTTAAGAAAAAAAATCTAAATCCGAAAAAGGGCGCCGTGAATAAAGTCCCAAAAAAAAAAAAGTTAAATAACTCCCAAAAAATTGTCATACAATTTTGGGACTTATTTCCAATGAAAAACCAATGGAAGTTATTTCGTTTGTTTTGGGACTTATTTCATAATTTCCACAAATGAAAAAATTAAAAAAACTAAATAAAGAAATATAAAGTCTAACTTAAATTGATTGGAGTTCTGGGAAAAATCGATTCTCATTAATAAATATTGGAAACCTATGAAAACCGATTTGATTTCCCAGAAAATTTTGAATCTAATTTAAAAATCAACCAATCTAATCGAAGGCCCGAAAACTCATTCAAAAAAATCTGGGAAATCTACCGAAGCACGAATCTATGTCTCGGAAGGTGTATGAATCTATGTACAATATAAAAATTAATCTTATTAAAATTTATAAATTCAAATCCCAGAAAATTTAGAAAATCTACCAAAAATCAATTTTAATTTTAGAAAATTCCGGTGTTTTTTTTTAAATTCATGGAAACTAACAAAATTTGAGTTGAGTTACAAACTTTGGACTTTCATTAAAAAATATTGGAAATCTATCAAAAAACATGATATTTAAAAAAAACTGAAAAAATCCGATTCTGATAAAGAAATCTTAAAAATTGAATCCCATAAAAAAATTTACTAAACTTCGGTTTGAAAGAATCAAAACTCAGTCAAAAAAAAAAAAAAGAAACGGAGAAATCTGCCCATTTAAGAAAAAAAATCTAAATCCGAAAAAGGGCGCCGTGAATAAAGTCAAAAAAAAAAAAAAAAAAATAAAAAAAAGTTCAAGTTCTATTGATTGATCAAATTTAATTCAAACAAAGAATTCAATTCCAATTATAAGATATAAAAAATCTACCAACAAAATAAATAATCTGAGCTGACAATATCAAAGACTTGGGTCAGTTTGTGAGGTATTAAGCAATAGTTGCTATTTTGGCTGCCGTTGGAATTACATATTAAGAATGGAATGTGTATATTTCTTGGATAGAGTACTATTTTGTTATTTCACTTCATTGCTAAGAATCTTTGCTTAGAGTAGATTATCCTTTAATTTGATTATTGGTCAAAATTTCAATCAATTTTTTGCTCAGTGTTTACTGTTCGAATTTGAAAATTTCATAATGTCAGAACCAAACAAAAGACAATCGAATTCAAATTCAAAGAAAAACTGTAAAATATCCATGCTTTTATTGCATAACCGCAAGCGCTTTACACATACATACATATATAAGTAATTCTCTTTTAACATAATTTGTTGCATACTTTTAGTCGTTGTAGTAATCGCTGCTTAACTTAATTGCTAAAATGTAATTAAGCTATTTAAAAATTTCTTCTATTATATTAAATTACAAAAACACAAAGCTGGCATTTTTTTGCATGTGATGAAATTCATGCATAATAAAAAAAAAGAACTGTTACTACAAATTTTAATTTAATTGTTTATTGTTGCTGTTGAGAAAAGAAAATCACTTTGTCAATTTTAGCTGTAAAATTATAAAACCAAGAGAGAATGAAAAAAAGAAGGAAAAGGGAGGTAAATTTGTGAGTATTATGTGAATATTTTAAATGTGTAAAAGAGTAGAAAAAATTTCGCTTACAGCTTTAATTTGAAATGTATTTCAAAAGAGTCTTTATTGTAAAACGAAGGAAACATAAAATTAAATACTTACATTTATTTTTCGAAGAAAATTTTAATTGCTTTAAAATATTATAATTAGTTTGATTTTGTTTTGTTCTTATCTGCATAATATACATATGAGGTTTTTTTCAGAGCTTCTTTTCAATTTATAGAGCATGAGGTAGTTCTATAGAAATAATCCATTCTCTTTACTATGTATAATTGATATGTTAATTACACTACTCGACAAAATGGAGGTTGATTTTTATGAATACAAATGTCTTAACCGTTTCCAATAGCACTGGGCCACTACCAAAGGGTTTTCCTACATATGGTTAAATAAATGATTTTTTCATGATCGAAGTCTGCAATAGTGGTCATATATATAAGTAAATCCGTTTAATTCATAAACCTGAAGGAATCGGCAAAGTTGTTTCTGTACTATAGGTCTACAATGTTGCAGAGCATTTTACGCGGCCCAAAAAATAACACAAAATTTGGAACTTAAAACTAAATGCAGGACAGTGCAGATTTTTTATTACTTATTTTAAACCGTGAGGAAATTCGTTTACGTGTAAATGGTGAAAATGTTCTTCTTTTACCTGGCTACAATTTTGGCTTATTTTTATGATTTTCGTTTAAGTTACATCACCTTCATCGATGTTTTTTATTTAGACAAATATAAACTAAAATTTTGATAATGAATCTAAACTGAGATGGTAAAATTAGTTTCTATGAATTTAGTGATTTACACTGATTGGTCACAAAAATTAACATTTTTGGTGCGCGATAAATAGCCAAAAATGGCGTAAAATTGAAAACTAATATCGCACTATGGGGCCAAATCCATATTTAGCCGCCCAAAATTCTGAAATTTTGTTGCTCACGGGGTCATTAGCAATTACTGCGTGGAAAATTATAGCGATCGGACTATTACAACGCTTACCTCCCATACAAATGAAACAGCGAAAAGAGTATAACTTGGTATATATTATAGATATGATCATTTTAGATAAATTTTATACACATATATCATTGCAAAAATGTGATTGATCGGGTTATTACCACGCCCACCTCCCATATATGTGAACTTTTGAAAGCTTTATAACTTGGAACTCATTGCCGATAAAGTGATGAAATTGCATATGCTTGTAAATAATAGTATATTAATATATCCAGGTAAAATTTGTCACGATTGCAATGTTGTTGCGCCTACTTCTCATACATATGAGACTTTAAAAATACATAATAAAAAAAATATCAGTATTTTGTGATTATATTTATATGAGGGGTATGCGTGATAATGGTCCGATAGTTCTAATTTTTAGCATGGCTTATGTTCAAGACAATATATATATAAGCACATGTAATTTAATGATTATATCTGTAATGGGTTAAAAGTTATTGCATTTATAAAATTTAACATATATTTACATTGGAGGGAGGCAATTGCAATTACCCTATTAACAAGTTTTTCATACAGAGTCAATAAGGCATAGGACTGATTCCGTATATCAATTTTCGTCTGATATACGAAATTTGATAAAAAAAAATCACCTTGATCAAAAAGTTTCCGGAATTTATTTAGAAAATGAAAAATGCAAGTTCATTCATCTCAATCTATATTGTCCCCTTCAAAGTAATCCCCATCGACTGCAATACACTTATGCCAGCGCTTGATCCAGTTCTCGAAACATTTTTCATATTCGGTTTTCGGTATGTCCACCAGTGCTTCTTGCGATTTTTCCATTACTTCCTCTCGGCTGCTGAAACGCGTTCCCCGTAATGGTTTTTTAACTCGATTGAACAGAAAGAGCCAAATCAGGTGAATTCGGTGGCTGTTGGATAGTATTTGTTGCATCCGGGAACGTTTTGATCAAGGTGGTATAACACCTTAAATAACAACTTATGATTAATTAAATGCTATGTGATGTCATATTTTTGCTTGTTATTCAAGCTGTGGCAAAAAGTTGCAAAGCAGTCATGCCTTATTCTAAAGTAGATGTTTCACATTAAAAAAATAGAATGGGTATATTATTATTATTTATTATTTAGGGGAGCCCAACCAGGCAGGCACTGCGACCTAAAAGATCTTTTGTGCCATTCCCCATTTTATGACAAAAGATGTTCAGCTGACCTAATAAAAGTCAAGACATCTTTTGTAGAAGAAGATTTTATGTGATTAGCCGTTAGAAAAGGAATACCAAAAATTCTTCCTCTGAGCCGAGCCAAGGCCGGACACTCACACAGAATGTGAGGTGTCGACTCGTCATCTTCCAGACATAGACGACACTCTGTCTCATTAGACAGACCTATTTTGTTTAGGTGATATCTGAGCCCATAGTGTCCAGACATGTAGCCCGCCAGTAGCCTAAGGTCAGATTTGGTATGGGCTTATTTTGGGCAAGCGGAATGATAAGTGCTTTTGCCTGTCTTAAACCTGGGAGAGAGTTCCAATACTCTAGCCATTTAGCCTTAGACCACTCCTCAACGATTGATTTCGTAGAGGTCCAGCCGACTCCGCAGAACGGATCGGGGCCAATGTGCCCGGTAGATGAACCTTGTCTAGCCAGTTCATCGGCGGCCTCATTACCAACAATGTCACAGTGGCCGGGTACCCAACAAAGCGTCACTTTGTTACGGGTAGACAGGCGCTGGAGACTCTCAAAACACTCTTTCACCAGTTTAGAGGATAAACTCCATGAAGAGAGCGCTAAGAGAGCCGCCTGGCTGTCTGAAAAAATTACAATATTTGCGCCTTTAAGACCTTTATACAGGTTTATATGAGCGCAGGTCTCAATTGCGTATATTTCGGCTTGAAAGACACTGGACCAAATACCCAGAGGGATTGTGATTCTAGTATTGGGTCTTACAACACCGGCACCAGAACCGCAGTCCATTTTCGAGCCGTCTGTATACCAATTGAGAGCAGAGGGACCGAAATCGGGACACTGGCCATCCCATTCGGACCTGGAAGGAAGAATGATGTTGAATTTCCTACCGAAACACAGATCCCTAACCATATAATCCGATACAGTACATATTGGAGTGTTAGGAATTTCGTCAAGAATGCTCAGGTGACCATAGTTGCCTTTTATTAAGCTTGGCGATATACGCAGCCGCAAAGTAGTATTTGCGGCTGTTTTCTTGATGAAAATGTGTAATGGCACCAGGCCAATCAACGCTTCAACGGCAGTAGTTGGACAGGTGCGCATAGCTCCAGTTATGGAGACGCAAACAAGCCTTTGGAGCTTGTTAGTTTGGTGATGACCGAGCCCTGCATGGCTTTGGGCCACCATACTAGAGCCGCATAGGCTATGATAGGTCTAACTATCATAGTGTAGAGCCAGAAGATCATCTTAGGAGTAAGACCCCATGTTTTACCAAAGAGTGTCTTGCAGGCCCAGAAAGCCCTAGTGGCTTTTAAGAGGACAGTGTGTAAGTGAGTGTTCCAGTTCAGTCGTTTATCAAGCGTGATGCCTAAATATTTGACTTCATCAGAGTGCACAATAACAGTTTCTTGTATGGAAATGGGACCGAGGTCCAGTTTGTATCTCTTAGTAAAGGGAACAAGAACAGCTTTATTGGGATTGATTGATAGGCCTTCTACGGCGCACCAATTTGAAACCAATAAGAGAGCTGATTTCATCACCTCCGTGATAGTTGAATCATACTTTCCAGAGACGATGATTACCAAATCATCCGCATAACCGATGGCCTCTAAACCAGACTCATCTAGTTTGGTCAAAAGGTCATCAATTACTAAAGACCACAACAGAGGTGATAGAACACCGCCTTGTGGGCAGCCTTTTACAGCCTTAGTGCACACAGTGGTTTTGCCTAACGTGGATGAGATTTCACGCTCCTTCAGCTTGGCATCCACCCAGGCAATGAATTGGGAATCAATACCCTTACATTCCAGAGCTCTGGAAATAGAACCGAATCCAGTATTGTCGAAGGCACCCTCAATATCAAGGAAGGCACAGAGCGCAATCTCTTTAAATTGAAAGGTTTTTTCAATTTTACTGACAAGGCAATGTAATGCGACTTCGGTCGATTTACCCTTAATGTAAGCAAACTGCGTGCGATGAAGAGGTATCGAGTTTGCAAGTTTGCTTCTAAAGTATAAATCAAGCAGTTTTTCCATGGTTTTAAGCAGGAAAGACGTGAGGCTTATAGGCCTGTAAGATTTAGGGAGTTCCAGAGGTCTGTTGCCTTGTTTGGGAATGAAGACGACAACCACCTTCCTCCAAGAATTTGGAATATATCACCAATTGAAACTTGCCCTTTTTGGGTATAAGAAAATGGTAAATCCATTTTTTATCATTTCCATTAATAGTGTAAAGTTTTTTCTTTAAATGAGACCAAAAATTAATGTCTGGCTTTAATATTCGTTAAGTTATGCTTTTTTGGAATTAAACTAAAAGGGAATCAATTACTTTCGAGGAATCATTCCAACTAAATTGGAATTTAATTCCAAGAAAGTAATTGATTACACTTAAATAATAAATTCCTTTCTTTTCAATTACATTTTCAATTCCTTTAAGGAATTGATGTATTTTTAATTACAAAGTACAATTCATTGTAATGGAATCGAAAAATTTTTCAATTCCATTACCTAGGAATTTAAAAATTTGAACTACCGATTACAATTCCTTGTAATGGAATTGAAAGTTTTATCAATTCCATTATCAAGGAATTGAAAACATTTAAGTACCAATTACAATTCCTTGTAATTGGAATTGGGAATGTAATGTAATTGAATTTACCCAGCTCTGGGTCCAACTATGTGGTATCACAATGGGCTGTTCAAGCTTAAGTGTGTCTCTCGACAGCCACTCCAATCTAACCTAACCTACTCACCATTTTCTTGAGTATGCCAAATGAAATACACATTTTTTCATATTGTTCTTTTGCTTTTATTTATTCATATAGAATTTTATTTATTTCTTTATTTGTTTGATGAATTTTTTTATACATTTATTCTCCCATTATTAAAAAGCATTGCATATTTATATGCTCATAATTCTGAAGTCTGAAATAAAAATTTATGTCTATGTTTGTGTGAAAGTATTTTAAGCAAATAATATAATAAATAAAATAATAAAAAAAAGAAGTCATTCAGCTTAAATAATGAACGAAATAATGCTGACATTATTAATAGAATTGAGATTTTAATACATTTAATAAAAGAAATAAAATGACGAAATGCTGATTGACTATTTTAAATTTTTTTTCCATTTATTTTTTTTACTTAATTTTAATGCTTTCTTTCTTTTTCATACCTTCTAGTTTAACTTTTTATGATCAATAGGATTTTGCATTACATTGTTTATATGCCTAAAAGTATAATTTCTATTTGATAATTACAGCTTAAATGCTTAATTGAATTTATTTGAGCTTTTTCAAATAACAATGCAAGAATTTGCTAATCTCTAACGAAAACTTTTCACCGATATACGTATATTATTTAAACTTTTGTTTTCGCTTTGATATAATTTTTTTTTATTTCTGAGTCGGTTCTTTTTTATTATAAAATCTATTTGAAATTATATTTATAAATTTCTCAAACAATTGTAATTAAAATCCAAAAAATACTGAAAATTAACCAAAAATCAATTTATATTTGGGAAAGAAAAATATTTCTAAATTCTGTGTGGTCACCGTATCCCATAGGTTAGTGTGTTCGACTGCAACTCAGAGGTGCCCGGGTTAAATCTTGATACATTAAATAGTAAATAGAAATTTTTTTGCAGGGTACCACCTCTTGGCGCCACGGCACCACTGTAGGCCATTCACTTTGTGTATAAAAATTCTAGGTAATCTATCAAGAAAACTCCGAATCGCATTAAAATATCTAGAAAAAAGATTTGAATTCTCGAAAAAATCAATTTGAATTACAGGAAAATCAAAATCTCAATAAAACATACTGAAAATCTCCCAAAAATCGATTTATTTTTCAGAAAGCTCCAATTGTTAATAATAGATACAGAACATCTTACAAATTGGATGTGGATTCTATAAAATTTCAATTCTTATTGGATTTCAGTTTCCTTTTTGCTATAAAATATGTTTAAACTTATGTTTATAATTTCATAAACAATTGTAATTAAAATTGAAAATAATTTTCATGGGCAAACATTAGCTAAAAAAAACCTGTTTTAGTCTAGTTTCTCTTAATCAACGCCAAATCTTAGGTTGTGATTTCTTTTAGCTTTATAGGTGCATGTTTCTCTTACACACTAAGCGCGAATCCCTCAAGCTAAGTAAAAACAACCTAAGAATAATCACTGAGTTTCTTTCAGGGCATTGCGAACTGAGGGACCGCATACAAAATTTAGGCATAGCTCTGAATAGTTACTGTTGTTTCACCTAAATTATTTTTTCGACTGCGGTTTGTTGTGAGAATATAACGGTAATTTCGCACAAAATTTAATGAAACCCAATAAAAATTGAGAGCCAAACAAAAGATTTTCTTTCTCTGTAATAATTTGAAAATATCAACTCTTCATTACACTATGAACAAATATTCACAGAAAAAAAAATGCGATAGACCAAGGGAGAGCGTGAATTTCATTCTCAAATAGAAATAATAATTAAAAGCTCTTCTGTTTTAGCATTTATTTCTTTGTCTTATAATTTGTAACAATCTATGCTAATTATGCATTAAGCTTTAATGCTTATGTTTTGCTGCTTTATTTGTTTGATTTTTTTAATCCTAAACTATATACTTACACTGAAAAAAATCAGGAGCAATTGTGTTTGGGTTTTTATAATCTTTATATGAGCATAATTTTCTTCTTTTTTTTTGTTATGGTTTTTTCGCATACTATATATTTATGTATGTATGTATATTTTTCATGTTGATATGTTAACCTATTTTTATTTAAATTTTAGTTCAATTTTTATATAACTTTTGTATTATTTTTATTATTTTTGGATTTTTTTGTTTTCATTATATTTTTGTAAATTTTATTTTTAAATATTTTCCATGGTCAATTTGGCAAAAAGAGGGCATGGTCAACAGAAATAATATAATTTCTGAAATAAAAGTATTTAAATACATTTCACTCATCTGCGACTATACCGTCATACCTCAAACTTTAGTGTTTTTCAGAAGCAGCTTTTAAAGTTTTCAAACTTTCCATAGCTGTGACTTTTGCCAGGTGAAGGATCACCTATAAATGTTTGATTCTATGTCAATAGTTCAAATTTTTCAAAATTTCAAATTTAGAGTTATGACACTATAGTAATAAATGAGCTATGACTCAGCTAAGCCTAGTTTCTTTAACACATTATTTTTAATATTTTTGTTCGCTTTGCTCTCCTTTGTCACTTAAGATTATACTCAGACTCAGTTAAGCTTAACTTTGCTTAAACGCTATAACTCCAAATAAGTCTTATATGGATTTATTTTAGTTTGGCTTTACTTCCTCAGCCTCTTTTATTTTTTATAGTACCACACAAGTCTGGTCTAGTTTTCTCACGTAATATTGCTTGTTGATTTTCAATTGGCTTGTCACCTGAGGCTAGACTCAAACCCAGTTAAGATTAGTTTCATTAACCTATTGCAGTTCTAAAGAAGTCTTAGGACTTCTTTATATGAATTTTGGTTTAATTTGTTACTTGTGATTAGACTCAGCCTTAATTAAGATTAGATTTTTTAACCTATTATAGCACCCACGAAGTTTCAGATGGGCTAGCTTTAGAGGCTTTTGTCTCGTCAGACTAGACTTCTATAAATCCAAAGAAGTCTTAAATGGTTTTCTCATATAATACTTTGTTTGGCGGTTTTAAGTTGCCGTTTTTCCCCTATTTTCCTTATTGACCATTGAAAACCTATCCCTTATATTTATTGAGCCTGTATTCATTGTTTCTCGCTTGAAACTTTAATTCGAAAAAAAAAGTCAAAAACAAAAGAGACAGTGCTACCAAATCCCTGAATAAATTAAATGTACGAATACGCAAAGCAAGAAATTTTACAACCCTGTGTGTCTATTTAAAAGCTTAACGGTAAAAATTTTCAATACTTTTTGTTGTTGTTAGTTTTTCTTTAAATATAATTTACAAACTGTGGTAGTGCATTGCCAATAGTGGGGTCAATTGCTTCTTTTCTCATTTATGGGTATACAAATATAAGTTGGCACAACTTTGTTTTTTTTTAGAAAATTTTTATCATATGTAATTAGGTATACTTAGGTTAGGAAATTAAATATAAATATAGGTGAATCATAAACAAAACAAAAAAAAATGATTGTTTTAAACTCCTTTTTTGGTTTTGCTTTTGTTTTATAAAAATACACTATAGAAAATTAGAATTAGAATTATTTGCTCGTTTACACATATTCAACTCTTGCACATGGCACGCCATATTCATCATTATCGAATGATATCATTTTACGCTTTTTCCGAATATTCATCATTGGTTTTGCTGCCGCACTGCTCGTCGTTGCATTTGCATTTGTTGCTTTCGCTGTTTGCTTTGTTACCGTATTTGTCGTTGTTGTTTTTGTTGTTGCTGTTTTTGTCTCTTTCTCTTTTTCTATCTGTTCGTGTTTCTCTTCTTCTTCGTTGTTCATATTCGTTTCTCCATTATTATTGTTTTTTATATCTCTTTGTAATTTTTTATTTATTTCGTTGCTTTTTCTACGCATTTCACGTTCTGCTTTTTGTTGTTGCTCTTGTTGACTTGGCAGCACTGGTAGTTCCGGTAAATCGCAGGGTTGTTTTAAATGCCTATAGACTGCATCGACTCGCTGCATTAGACGGTTGGCATATTTTGTTGCTGTACGATCGATAATTGAGGGTGCTTTGATGCAATCGTTTCCACCAAACTCGCAGACCTGAATAGATTGAGCGGTTTAAGGAGAAAATATTGAAGGGATTTTATGAATAAAGCAAAGATTTTCTGTATGCAAATATTTATTTTAAACCAAGTTCTGTGGGTGTGGAAGTGAGTGTTATAAGGTTCAAAGTTCAGACGAGCGCAAACATGAAAGGCTTAATTAGGACTGTCGTGTTCACATGAGAACTTTTTTAATCCATACAGCAAAGTGGAATTAAAATTTTCCCCCTTTTTTGTATTCTTTCATTTTGAATTTTGGAGGTATTGTTATGGGAAAATAACAGATTTTGTTTTTGTAATCTGCTTTTAAACAAATTTTCAAAATATAAAACCAAACTATACCAATGATTCAAAGACGGATTATATAAAAAGTAATTCCAAGTTCTCCAGAGTTTTTTTTAAAAAAAAGTTGTCCAAAAAATAATTTTCCCTTGAATTTTTTTAATTATATTATAATTATTATATATATGATTTGAGAGAAAGCATTGCTTTCGATTTCATAGGTGGTTGAAAAAACTGAAAGCCCTGATTCAACGTAAAAAACACTTGGTTCGTTCGTCTAAGCAATCCAAAATTTCGTAGAATCACGTTATTTAAAAAAAAAAAAATCCAAAATTTAATAACGTTTTTCCAAAGATTTTGGGAATCCTGGGTGAGTCTAGGCAAATAATGGATGTACTTATTGTAAACTTATTGTAAACTTATTGTAAGAGATTTTCGATCACTCCGCTTTACGGTTACATGCGACTTCAAATTTAGATTCTATCGGCAGCTAAGATTTTTAAATATAAACAATTATTGCTTACTTACCCTATAATGCTGTAATATCGCATCTGTTGGTGGTACATTCAATGATCCTTTTCCTGGTGAATATTCCCATACAAAATGATTTCCAGCCTCAACCACAGCTTCTGGTTTGCATATGTATTTGGAGCGTTGCTTTTGTGGATGTAATTTGAATCGTCTAGTTATACATAAATATATTTTTTTTAAAAGAAAAAAATTATTAGATTTCAGATACTTTAGTGCTCCTCAACTTAATTTATATTACTACTTAAAGTTTATCTCATCTGAAGAGAGAAACGCATCCTGGTACATACGAAACTCTGACCTTCACAGAGATCTGGGAATAGATTCAGTGAAGGAGTCAATAACAAAATATTCACAATCACACGAAAATCGAATAAGACATCACGTAAATGTTGAAGTCTCTATGCTCTACGACAGAGAAGGGTTAGAGAGAAGATTGCCTCGAAGAAAGCCTTTATGAGCACATATTTATATAATCTATTAAGCCAAGAAATTTACTTTGTATTTCATTTATTAAAAACGAAATGCTTGTTGGTAATATTCACTAGTTTCAATGTAAATAGCGTATTTTAAGTTAAGTTAACATTTTGTTCTTATTAAAAAAAATTCGTAAAAAAATCAGAAAAATCTGAAGAGACATGAACTCTAAACTAATCCCAAAAATATATAATTTACAATCGCCCCTTTACATGGGTTCAGAATTGGCTGCTAACTTTGACAGAAGTCGTACGTAGTCTTGAATGGATCTAGTTTTTTTCCTAATATTTTTCGATCGATTTTGATACCTCACCAACTGAGACTATACTATTCAAAAGAACTTGGATAGGTAAAAATTTCTCATATAATATTTTTTCGGAGTTCGAAAAAGTCAGATTTTCTTTGGACCAATGGTAATGAAAGTCAGATGGGTGTCATCATAGACTAAAATTGAAGATGAAAGCCTATGTCAATTTTTGGCTTTTTGTTGATTTCTTATGTTTGACTATTGAAAGTAGTTTGAAATGGTAATGCCACATTATTCTGTCAACCAATTTTCGTTGTTTTTGGAAGTGTGATCTTCTTCTTCTTTTTTTTAAAATATTGGAAAGTAGATTACCGTGACTACATCTCAAAAGGAACATTGAAGAACTTTGAGCATAGATTGTTTTTAGAGATCCGAAAACAAGTTTCTTACTTTAGTTCTACTAAGAATAAAACATAAGAATGAGTAAAACTTTGTTAGTGCTAATGGTCGAATTATCATTTTAATAAATCACAAATTTTAAAATCGTCACCTTAGTAATAAAATGATGTATATACATTAGATGGCTTATTTGCTTCATACATTTTGCTAAAGTATTTCAGATCTTAATTGTGACAGCAGAATATGAAAATAGGTTGCTAAAAACCAATCAAAATGGAAAAAAAAAATTTAAATTTGTGAAAACTGAATGCGCTACTCCGAAAACTGTGATTTTTAAGGATGTTTTACAATAGGTTCGGGATTTTGTATGGAAAAAACATTTAACTTGCATATTTTTAGATATCTGTGTCTATGTCAAAAATGCCGCTAAAGCGAGTGGCGTACCCAGTTTTTTGATACAACTGAACCTTAAGCCACCCCTAGCGCCTAAAGTGACCATTTGGCACTTTTTTTTACGAATTTTTAAATTCACCCGTTAGGATTTTGAATATAGCGGTATTTTTTTAAAATTAAAGTAAGTAGGATTGTAGGTAATTCAATTTAATTTATTTAAAGTACAAACATTTTTCAAATCGAGTTATATTTGAACTAGTAAATTAACTTTTAGTGAACCCATGTCGAGTACAATCAAGTTCACCTTTGACAAATGTCGTCAAAAAATTGCACGAAAAAACAAGGCAGGAGTTGAAAAAATCGTCCCAGTGCTAGATGCCATGCTCCAATTTTGAACATTTTCAAAACACAATTTTCAAAAAGAACTTTAGTACTCAAAAATATAAAATAAATTTTTTTCTGAATTTTAAAGGCTGTCGTTTTTGGGTTACCCGAGAATATAAGGTGACCAGGAGGGTTACTCTGTAGTTCGATTCGAAAGACAGTTCTATTCTAATGCCAAATTCGATTCGAAAAAGCACAAAATTAAATCTGAACATAGAACAAATATTACTCGAAAATGTTTTCGAAAATGTTTTCTGGAGTACCAATCGTTCGAATTCGAGTAAATTTTCTTTCGAATCGAACTACAAAGTAGCCCCCCAGGTGTAAAAAAATTAAAATATTTCTTCGCCACATCATGAGCAATAAGTATTCCCTGGTATTTTAGAAGTTCTTATAAGTTAAAAACAGCGAAATTTTGAAAATATGCAAATTTGTTAGATTTTGCTTATTTTGCCATATATTTTTTTTTACAAAACTTTGATCAGCTGAAGCCTCTTAAAAATTTATAGGGACCTGTGAAGTAATTTCTACATCAAGATCGTTTTTTTATCTAGGTGAATTTCTCATTTCAAATGCAAATAATTAGTTTTACTATTTTTCGTTGACTTTCAAAAACACATTCCAAAAAAGTATGCTTGTTCACCTGAGGTGAGGTGAAATACAATATTTTTAAATTATCTAAATGCAATTTTAAAGTTAGTATAAATAGAAATGTTAAACAGTGATTACTTTTCGAAAAAATTAAATGTATTGTTGGCGAATTTTCAAAGTTGCTATTTGATTACTCGAACGTTGAGATGATATGAGTTAATTAGAAAATTATATTGACAACACATTCCGCCGCAACCTCATTGTCCGAGCCAACTTGAAGTCGCAAAAATCTGAAACTTTGCAATATTCGTCTAGGAACCAAAATAAGGTTATATTTTGAGAATCACCAAAAACTTCTAAAGGATAAAAAAGCGACATGAAATGGGTTAATGTCAATTCACCTAGTTTTACAAAATATTTTCAGTAAATATTTACGTGATATTCTGCCTCATTTTTCCATAGGGTATTCAAAAAAGGTTTTTTCTAGCTTATTTTCACAATCTTCATTCATTTTCGCGTTCACGCTACATACACATACGCAACCAAACTTACCTTCTCGTTTTCAGCTGCGTCACCAATGCTGCACGTAAGCGCGCATTTTCATCATTTCCATTAATATTATTTTTTGAGAAGACCAAAGGATCATCGGGGAATTGTAAATAGAAGAAAGCATTTTGAAAAGAATACGCTCCCATATTGCGATTACGAAAGCGTTGATTAAGTGAACTAAAATGTAAGCGGTAAAAGAGAGAGAGAGAGACAGATAAAGATGAGGAAGAGATAGAAAAACGTTGTACAACAACACAACAGCATCAAAAAACAAAGAGAGGGTGAAAGAGCAAACAAGATAAAAGCAATTAGTAGTTGGAAGAAATTATGTTAATATGCACGTAATGCCATAATACAGACGAGTATATGAGGAAGGGTGGTGATGGAAGTGAGGAAAAAGGAATGTATGTGGATGTGGATGGAGTTGGTGCAGGTAAAAGCACATAAATGAATGAATCTGTGTATGCGTATGAGTGCGCATTATACCTGTATGCATGTATGCATATGTTTATTTGTGTGTTGGTAAAAGGCAAATGGTGGCTTTTTCCATATGCTCATGCTCATGTATGAGACGTCTGTCTGTTTGTGTTTTGTATTCTATTCTAGTTATGCACTTACTTTATTAATTCGTTCAACGTGTCGTTGTGGCGTGGCACTATGAATTCATCCAGATCGACTAATGCCAAGTATTTATAACGGTACATCGTTCTATATAGACAATCATTGAGCGCCGCAAAAAGTCCTTCAGTGCGTATTTCCTTTTGTGAACGCATACGTAAATTCCATGGCAGGATATTAATTGTGGGTTTAATATAATTCGTGCTCTTCTCGTAATGTTTCGTTCTTTTTGTTGTTGTTGCTGCTTTAGTTTCTTTCCCGGCTTCAGTTTCAGTTGCACCTGCAACTGCTGCTCTAGCTCCAGCTGCTGCTGTTTGTGTATTACTGTTACTGCTATTGTTAATGCTACTATGACTGCTGCCGTTGCTTTTATTGTTGTTGTTGGTGGGCACAGCTGTTGGTTGATTATAAGTTGAGAAATTGACAGTAAATCGAAAGCATGTGAATTATAAAAGTGTATGGGGAAAACGTTTTTTTTTTTTGAAAATGTAAATGCCCGCAAATATCATGCTCCATGAAATAATATAATTATCATATAATTAATTTAGTTTTGTGAAATTCAATGATATTTTTGACTTTTACTTAAGAACATTTGCGATTTATAAAAAATCGATATAATTGCTAGCATATGAACACCTATTACCTTTGGTCCCAACCTTTTTGCAGTGACAGAATTAGCCCAGTGTTAGTATAGGAAGCCGTTTACATAGTACGTCCCAAGACTTTGCTCTTTTTTGAATTCTTTTCACTCATGTCATACATACTTTGTCAGAGAACAAAACCTTTCCTCTTTTGTGACGCCATAAATAATCATTAGTTAGTCCCCCCGTCTGACCCTTGTAGTAGCCGGAAACTTATATTGGAGTGTATCAGTTTAGATAGTCAGAGATCAAGATGATACCTGAATTGTTCCTATACTTGAAAAGTTTATAGCTTGCATAATAGAGCATATCTGAACATCCAACAGGTGTGCCCCTCTATTCGGTGGGAGGAAATAGATTCTCTATGTCTTATCGGGATTAGTTGATAGAAGAAATTAAACCTGTTAGTCCTTATTATGTCACTGCGAATTGGGCCAATTGGTATGAAGCCAGATAACGCCTTGGTTTCATCCAGAGCTGTACAATTTTAAGTACCAGTATTTGTACTGGTGCTGGTACTCAGCATTTTGGTACTGGTACTTAAAAACTCCAACACCAATATTTTTTCAAACCGGAACGCAGTATATGAGCCTCAGATACATTTTTAAAAACTTCAATTACTTTCAAGTATTTTAATTTATTTATTTATTTATTTTGATGTATGTATTTTAGTATGAAAATACATTTCGTTATTTTTTAATATGATATATGACATTCGGCCACAACTATCAGTTTTTAGTGGCAAAGAAATATCGCGTTCTTGACCATTTTGACCAAGATTCTGACCCATTTGACTGTTCATTTTCATCGTGTAGTACTTGAAAGTATTTGACAGTACTTGAAAATACTTGAAAGTACTTAAAAGCAGTTGAAATACTCGAAAATACTTAAAATTGAAAAACTCAATACCGGTACTTGGAAAAGTATTGGTAATTGAAGTTTTCAAGCACTAGTACTAATAAAAAAAAAATACTGGTACTTGAAAATACTCAAGTACTTTAGATGTCTGGTTCCATCAAGCCTCCTGACGATTGTCAATAAGTAACTCTTTCCACCCTTGCGATTGACACAGCTAAGGTTACTTAATATAATTTGCCTGTTCCTGGTTATAGCCAATAATTTACATGGTCAGTTAAAATGACAGAGTTCGAATAGTTTCTTTCCCCAGCAACGTTCTAAAACCTCCAGCGATAAACTAGTTATTTCCATAAAACTGGGCGACAAAATTCAATTTGTTGTTAGGTTAGTGAAGTTAAGGTCTTTAAGATTCAAAATTTTCATCCTTTATTGGAGTTTAAAAACTTTAAAAAATTAACCAAAAAGAGGAAGCATTATCGGATCTTTATAGCCGAGAAATTTTTTCAAAATAAGCACAAAACCGATTTTTAGATACCGTTTACGATTGGAATGCTCTATCTTCCAATGCTATTTTTATTGTTGCTTCAAGCCACAATATTACTGCAGCTAATATTGAATGATTCGGCTATTGCCCTCAAGGACTATCAGTATTTAATACTCTACTTGAAAAACCTTTACTTCTAAAAAGCTTTACTCACCTTCTGTTTTATCGGCTCCCTCCAGTCCTGCTATACCAAAATCCGAAGCAGTCAAATTTCCCGGTATATCACCGCTCATATAATGTTGCAGCACACATGTTGCATGCGGCCCAATAGTATGATTGTAAAATGTAAAGTGAGCAACACCCAGTAGGGCGTAGAATTCCAAATATTCCATTAAGTACAGAGCTTGATCATAATTGAAATGAAAAGGTTTAACGCATATAGCGATTTTATCAGGAATTTGTTCACCCGTTGGCAATGTGGGAGAACGTGCTGCCACTGCAGCTTTTGGAGCTAATGTCATGGATAAGAATCTTGACTTGCGGGTGGATGAAGTGGCGGTGGCAGCTAAGGATCCATAATGCGTTGTATGATTTACTGTTGCGGCGGGGGCGACAGCAAAATCTGCATCCCAATCGGTATTCCGCAATTCGAGTAGATTTCCAGGTGGTGCACGTAAACGTGCGACAATGCTAACATAATGTGGCACATCAAGTTCGGGAGTATGCACTGGGCAGAGTATGAAGCAAGCGCTGTATTTGAGATTCCAATTTTCACGAATCACCTGGCAGGAGAAAATAGAATTAAAAATATTTATGTTATTTTTTCATTCGAAATTTTGCTTCAAGTGTAGGAAATTTGGCTTGCCTTAACTCTCGCCATCACAGTTGCCGATGTATAACGTTCACCGCCACCACCACCCATATTGCCAGCACCACCGCCACCACCAGTTCGATTCACTGGATACCAAAAACGACACCAAACACGCTCGGGACCACGTGTTTTTGTTGCGCCTATAACGCGCACCAATTTAGCGCCATCACGTCGATCATAATAGGCAGAGAAAACAAAAAATTTAAAACGTGTCCCATTGACAACCTGCCATGAGCCATCAGCTGGCTGTGTGCCAATCGGATAGTGTGGTAATGTTTCTTCGATTTTCGTTGGCAACACTTTGCCCCATGGGATGAGTGGTACATTATTGCCAGCACCAACCGCAGCACCGGCAGCAGCAGCACCAGCAGCTGCAGCACCACCACCGCCACCAAATCCATTAGTGCCAACGCCGTCGCCGCCGCCACCACCTCTGGCCGAATTGAGTAAAACACCCGCTAAATGTCCAGCGGCGACATCGTTGTTGTCAACATCTATAGAGATTATAAAAGGAGCACAAATGAAATTAAAAATGGAGCGGCGGAGGAGGAGGAGTGTATGTGACAATTGTCTGTGCATTTATGCCGTGCCATGCCATGCCAGTATTATCGTCGATGAAAATCATCGCTTCACATCCTAGTCGCAATCACAGTTAAGAGTTGAAGTGTGAACGTAAAAAAATATAATTTACAATTAGAAGAGTGACCAAAATAAGCAATTTGGTTTTCCATTGCTCACTTACTATTTATGATTTTCCTTTTGTGTTTCAGAGTTTTACCATAGACATGAACGAATGCATGGTGGCATTTATTGAATTCAATTTAATATTTTACTTACCTTGAATTTTTAATTTATTGTCACGAAATTGTACATATCCTAATTTATTATCACTCAGAAGACTATCATCCAAAACATCGTAGTCATCCTGAAAAAGAGTTAGAACCGAATATAGAACATTAGCGATGAGAATTTTTAACTCGTGCGATTCAAATTTCAAAGAACATAGACACAAAACAAAATCTCTGATTCTTGTCACCAAGGTAGGTTTCTTGGATATTAAAATGGGTGAGTTCACTAACTATGGGAGCTCACCAACCAAGCAACATAACTATGTATTCAAATAAAAATTTAGAAAAAAAAAATATTCAGGTGCAAAAGCTTGTCTCGTAAAAGCCAACGGAGATAAACATGGTGATGCTGTTTTGTGACGAAAAATTATCGCGCATATAAGTATAAGTTATAATCTAAAAAACATATTTCTAAGTCTCCTCATATACTGTCGTATAATCATAATTTCGTATAATTTTGTACGAAAAATGAGAATTTATAACAAATGAGAGGATACAACATCAAAAAAGACACCTTGTGAATTGCCCATATATGTATATCTTTATTTTTTAGCTTAAACCCGGAAGGCCGTTTTTCCGTTTTTCTCACCTGACTGCTAAACTCAAAAACTAATAAAAAAAATTGACTTCATATTCATTTTTCTTTCATCAATGTTAACTGGAAACATTATTATTATTTCAACCTTGCGGGTTAGAGGATTAACTTAATAATTTACTTTGAAAAATCATCAACTGATTTGAAATCACTCCATCGAAAACTACCTCGTTTATTTATCAACGACTTCACTCAACTTAAATGTTTTGCGCAAGCTAAAATATCAGCTTTAATCAAATGCATTTTTCAATTTAATAAATGCAAATCTCACCTACTTTTGGATAAAAATAATGCATCAAACTTTTGGTTTTCACAACCTCAACTTCGCTTCTACCGCCTGTAAAAAAAAAAGAACAGGTGGAGCAACAGAAAATCAAGATTTTAATACAATGCAAAGCAACCAACGAAACCAGCAACAGTATCAACGCCACCACCACCACCACCACCGAAACCTCCGACCATTAACATCAGCATCAAGACAAGATGGCGTTGAATTATGATTTTGCATAATTTGTTTAATTTGCTTTCCTTCGTTTTGCTTTTTGGTTTAGTTATTTTTCTGTGAAATTTTAATTTACATTTTTTTTTTCTGTGCGAAATTTTTGTTTTTATTACTTACCTTCACATTATCATAATCCGGCATTGAATCACCCAAACGTGAGCTAAAACTACCACCGTGACGTAATACCATCATGCCCCCATGAGAGCGTTCATCGATCATAAAAATCTAGTGAATGAGAGTGTGGAGAAGAGAAAAATGTTGATTAAAATTCATGCAATTATTTTTTGCGGTATACAGCATCAAAAAAGCGTAAATAATTATAAAATTATAAACGAAGAATGCAAAATTTTCATTGTTTCACTTTGCAGTGTGTAATTTAAACAAGGATGGTGAATTTTAATGCACCCGTTGTTAAATTTTAAGTCCAACTTAAAGCCAAAGTAAAAATAATAACCAAAAGCATAGGAGCAATTTAAATGGTAATGAAAATTTAGTTAATCTCAAACATATTTTCAACCAAATCAAATATTTATAAGTTAAAATTCATCAAAAACTTACCTCAGTTAATATTATCAATCCGAAAATTGCAAAAAATGCTATAACAATCAGAAAACTCATGCCAGCACGATCACGTGGTCCCCAATTTTGTTTTTTGCCACGTTTCGTTGAGTTTGAGCTTGCAGAGCTTCTACCACCACCGCCGCCACTACGATCAACACTGTGGTGAGTATGCTGATGATGATGCGAATGTGCATGGGCATGATTGTGGTGATAATGTAAGCCGCCATGTTGTTTTTCATTGCCACTTGCAGCCAACAGTGCATTTGTTGAGGAATTTGAATAGACCGATAAAGTTGAGCCTGCACCTACAGCAGTAGAGCGGCAAGTTGAACTGTGTCCGCCACTATTACTACTTCCTAGTTTTAATGGTGTCAATGTGGTTGCTGCTGATGCGGACGAGCAGCTCGATGACGTTGTCGATGATAATGATAAAGTTGGTGAGGTTGATGTCAGTGATGATAGTAGCACATTGTTGGAGCCCCCCTTAATTAACTTTTTGGTATGTTTTGGGGGGCTCCGATTTGAAAACATTTTTTTTATTGCTTTTTAGTTTATTGTAGCGTGGTGAAAATTATTATCTTTTTTTTAGGTAAACTTTTTTATGTGCTCATCGTTTTACGAAAGTTTAACAAAATTTTTTAATTATATAAATGATGCTGCATGAAAATTGAGGAAAGAAAAATTTTAAATACTGCGACAATTTAGCCGTGGCACACTGGTGGCTACCATAGGCCAAAAAAAAAAAAATCAAAGCCAAAAGTTTGGTACGAAATGTGTCATCACTATTTTCTATAAGAAGAAGCTTTTCAAAAGTATAGTTAGTTGTTTTTATTTTATTATAACCGTACTCTTTAAGAATAGCTTTAAAAGAGACAGCATGTAATTAGTTGGTTCTTGCAGTGTAAACAGGTTGAAAGTGAAGAGGGTCTTTAAAAAAAACAAAATGCCAATACTTCCGTTTGGATTATCAATGAGAAACTCCGAAGAGTAAAACAATGTCGTACCGTGGGTAATTTCGTCATTTCGCCATTCGAATACGGCATGCAGCTATGGAGTGCTTCCGAATATAAAACATACTACAGGTGCGATCGTTCGGTCATACCTCTCAGCGGGTTTAATAATAATAATATTAATAATACAGTCCAACAAATTAAGACTTTTTAGCTGCAACAGCATAGCCATCCTATAATCCTGAAAGGCATGTTGCATAGACCATTTTTGTAAAATAAACTTATAATCCATCACGCCTCACCTTTTTTTACAGTGGGTCAAAGTTTTAATTTTTTGGTCGATTGGAGCTGAATACTAAGTTCAAAAAGTGTTATAAGTTGATGTCTGAGAAAAATCTTATCGCTGAAGTTGTATAGTAGAATACCAAGAGGGTCATTTCGGTAGAACATGTTAACCATTTAGTTGCTCTTTTAATGGGACAATTTGACCCCGTTTTTGATGAAGACCTGAAAAGTCCTTTCAAAAGAGACATTTAAGGATTAAAATATTCTACAAAAATATTTACCAGGAAATTTGACACCAACGACATAAAAGTGTATAGACTAATAATAATAAAATAATAAAAAGAAACAGCCGCCTACCCACAGAAACAACATGTTCAATATTGTGAATTCAGCATTATGATTAATTACACTGTAAGGCAATCGGGTGGGGAATTGATGAAACCAAGCTTTTTTGAAAGTTTGGGTTGTATATAGAAAAGTATTTTCTCTGTTTTCCCAGGTTACCGATTTTAAGTGTTTTTTTTTTCATTTTTAAGCTGTCGTAAATTATAGAATCTTTCATGTTTTTCGCACCAAAGCCACCCAGTGGCCGTTTTCGGTAAAAATACATTTCAGATTCTTCTTATCAGAAAACACCCAGAAAGACCCTGACCAAACTAAATCAACAATCTCAAAATAAAAAAACGCTTAACCTTTCCATTTACAATTAAAACTTTCAGAAAAACTTTTTTTCCCCTGAAAAAAAAAACCCCGAAATGCTCTACAGTGTTATGATAATTGTAACTTTAATTTTGACTATCTAAGGAACGTCCCTAGGTGTCCTGGGCTGATTTTCATAAATATTGTAGGTGACCGAAATCTAAGAGACACTTGAGGTATGTTTGGTTTATGTAGTACGGCAACATTTGTAGAAGCAAAAACGTTCTAAGTGCTATATTTGCCTGCTTAACACACATTTAACGGCAAGAGTCTGCTGCAGCAATGCTTCTTGGTGACGCTGATGCTTGACCAGCAGCCAATGTTGCAGTATTGCATAATCGAACGTACCCGTATTTTTTTTTATCGGCGAAAATCCCGTTTTAAGGATAATTTCGCCTCCCAAAGTAGAGTAAAAGTAGGAAATTTTAGAAAAAAGGCCGTCACAAAAATCTTCATCCTAATGTGAGAAACGGGGAAGTGCCTTTTAAGTTATATTCTTGGTTTCCGTGGTAAGCCACTCACGTTTATACTGACGGTAGTGGCTTACAAAAGTAAAATATTTGTGAAAATTAAGAATTTACAAATTTGCATAATAAACCCGAATACGGCAAAAATTAAAGACGGCAGAAACTTTTTACAAACTAAAAGATTGGTTTTTTTTACTTATGGAAATATGACGCATCATCAAAACCGAAGGAAAATATGTAGAACAATTGAAGAACCATATTTTAATAACCATAATTTTGGAACACGATTCAAAAATTATATGTACAGCTTGAGAAAATTGGCTATTGACCTGGTATAAAGGCGGTGACAGGACACTGCCATTTTCTACGCCCATGACTTGAATTGTACCAGCAGATCACATATCAGGCCCATGCTAGTTTTGTGTAAATAACAAATTTGGTAGAAGTAAAAAGCTATTTCCTTTTGAGCCATTAACAGCTATATATATATGACTTTTATATCCTTGGTAACCCCTAGTCAAATTTTCTGGTAAATATTTTCGTGGATTATTTTAATCCTTAAATATTCTTTTTAAAATAGTTTTTCAGGCTCTTCTCAAAAAAGTATAAAATTGACTCATAAACAGAGGAGCTAAAGGGTTAAAATGTTCTACAGTAAAATTCTACTATCAAACTTCATCCATAACATTTTGCCCAGACATCAATTTATTTCACTTTTTGAACTTTGATCAAAAAATTAAAACTTTGACCCACTTTAAAAAAGTGAGACGTGCTGGACTATAAGTTTATTTTACAAAAATGGTCTATACAACATGCCCTTTCAAGATTATAGCATGTCTATTCTGTTGCAAAAATGCTGTTGGACTGTGTATTTTATATAACTTAAAAACTTATATCGGAACCAGAGATTTGCTATGTAATTTAATCCTTTCCGACCATTTGCCAGTGCCTAGTAGAGAAGAGTCCAACTATGTTCCCCCTCTACTTGCTTCTACCCATACTGGTTTCTTCCTCTACCTTCTTTCTTTTCTACACTTTTTCTCCCCTGAACTCATCATTAATTTCTCAACCAACTGTTGCTAGCACCATACCGATACATAGTAAGATACCACCCTCCCCTAGAAAAAAAAAAAAACAAATGCAGAGGTAATGTGTGTAAACAAAAATAACTCTCCCAAAAAATAGCACCCCCAACAAAAAAAAAAGAAAAAAACACTTGAGAAATATGCCAGGTGTAACTAAAAACCAGCAACAACAATAAAGAAAGAACCCCCAATACCTTGTTGCTTGCATAACAACAATTGCCACATGGTTAGAAAAAAAACATTAAATAAACAACAACAAAAAGCACCGCAAATGTCAAAAATTAAACATTAATGAAAAAGTAAGAGAGAGATATTGCTAACTACTATACAATTGCAACGAAGAGAGAGCGCGAGAGAGAGCGCGAGAGAGAGCGCGAAAGAGAGAGCGGAAAATGGCAGAACGAAATTTTTGTAGCACATAAGGAAAAATCAATACAGTGCTCCTGAGCCTTTTCGAATACCAAAAACAAATTGCTTTATGCCAAAAGAAAAACTAATTCAATTTTAAGGATATTATGAAATTTTCAAGCACACAATTCACAGGATAATCATTTGTAGCATATTTAGTTTATTTTCAAGCTGAGAATATGAAAAGACTTTATAATTTTCACTTGTATTCTTCGAGCACAAAATTTTCACTCGTAGCACAATTTATATTTTCAGCTTTTCAACTTTGAATTCTTTTATATGTATGTTTAAATTTTTTTTTTACTTTTTATACCTTTCACACTTTATTTTGCAAATTTTCTTGTACTTTTTGTATATTTTATTTATTTTTTAATTCAAATTTTTCTTTTTTCTTCCTTGTCGTTCAAAAATTCACTTCCGCGTTTTAATTAACCGAAGTTGTAAGTATTTTGTATGTAGTCCTGCTTTTCCTTATTTCTTCACTCACGGCACTTACTTGCTGACACACAGTCTGGATATTTATATGCAATTGTCAAAAAGTTTCAATGTCTCTCCGCACAGAAAAAACAGCAACAGTAAATGAAATGCATTTTAAAAGACATGCGCAGGATATTTCCGTAAAAGTATTGCCAGCCTGAAAAATTCAAAGGAGCAACTGTTTACTTGTATGGATTTAAATACCTACCAAAGAATGAATAAAAAACTTTATGTAAAGTCTATCTTTATCAACTTTCATATCATTATAGTTGGTTCGCTTTACTGGTTCGCGCATACTCAAGGAACTTCACGTGTCATTTCCACAGAAGCAAAGCCCAGTTTAACATTGTGTGAAAGGGAGAGACAGAGCGGCCAAAAGGGATTTGAATGTATGGCCATGGCAAGGCAACACAAACAGTTTTTTTCCTCTAATGCAAAATTTACACAATGCGACGACATTCATCTTGTTGGCTATTGCATAAGGTTTGATTTCGGGTTCTGAAAGAGAAATCGCTGCGGAAGAAACCTTGAAAACCATGAAAGTTTGTATGTGAAGGCGAGATGGTAGTAGTAGTAACTGGGCAAAATATGGTCGTTTTGGACAAGTAGGCGTGGCACTATCATATAACCCCACTACATTTTTAGGTATAGCTTCGGAGCCATTTACATTACAGAACTGAGATTTGGTCATACTCACAGAAAAAAAGTGGGGTTTGAAGAAGGGTCGTTTAACTTCCCATATAACCATAACTTTCATTATGGGATATCTCAGGAACCATTTATGACACCGTACTAAGATTTGGTATGAAACTATTATTTCCTAATAAGAGTCTGTGGAAAAAATATGTGTGGGCTGGATTAGTGGATGTGATATCTCCCACTCAACACTGACTTTTAATCTAATATGTATGAAATTGAAATTATGTGTCTCTGTTCTCAATACGCTTTCAAGATATTAATCAGATTTTAATCAAATTGCGTACGCACATCCGTATGTTTTCAGGTAACAGCGTTAGTTATAAATGAAGAGAATTGGATAAGTAGGCGTGGTAACATACGATAAAATTCTTTTTAAATATATCTCCTGAACCATTTACAGTACAGCACTGATATTTTGCTAGTTAACAAAACCATGTTATAAAAAAAAAAAATTAAAAAAGAGGGCGAGGCATTGTCAGTGGGACACTTCACGAAAAAAGTAATTTAGAAAAAATGAGCGTTACACCTCCCACACGGAATAAATGTTTGAAGTATGACAGAAATGAAAGTTTTTGTGTAAAGGTGGTTATGTGATCATTTTTGGTCTAGCAGGCATGACAATTCCCAACAAAGAGGACTATACAAATTCCAAATTAGTTTAAACATACATTACAAAAAATACTAATCATTTAACACAAACAGTTTTTAAAAATATATTTCATATTGAATTTGACTAAATTACTTTTTAAATTATTTATTAGTTTCAAAATTGGTATAACTCAAAGAAACGCTATTAATTTCAATTAATATTTCAATAAAAAAAATATTTTTTTTTGATTTTAAAATAGAAAATATGTTTCAAGTTTATCTAAACTTTGAACTCAAATTTCACAAAAATTCTCTAAACAAAGGGTCGATCCTAATTACCTCCAAACATCACCTATTATATCTAAATCACAACTAAAAAACTTTCATTAATTAAAACTATATAGTTTTTCTAAATTTTGTAATTATGCAAACATCTCATTTACTGGTAATTCGGATTATCGATCCGAATTATATGCAAATAGAAAAACGCATGCTGGTAATTCGGATCGATTTTGAAAGTCAATTTTTTTCTTAGTATGTTTTCTAAAATGGTGCTTACTTTTACCAAACTATAGCAGAATGTTTAGTGAACAAAACCCTCTATAAGTTATATAAATATACTTACCAGCACAAAAATTATTGTTGTTATAAAATTTGTGGGTTTCTTATATTAGCTGTGTTTTATTCGCCAGTCAGTTTAACATGCGCGAATAAAACGACCAAGTTGTCAAGTCTATTTTTCGTCATAATGTGATTCACAATGAAGCTGCTCTGCAGCTAGAGCTGAAACATTTTAATGGATCTCAGTTATTGCGGATGTCAGTATGTAGCGATGCGTGCAGCGACGGCGCCGCACCATCAATAACACCGAGTGTAGATCTCTATCTGGACGATCTTTATCTGGAAGATAGTCTGTCGGGCTCCGACGATGACGTGAATTTAACGGTCGTCGGCGCTCTTGATCTGAATCCTTCAGATGAGAGCGCTCCAGATAAATCTACACCACAGTAAAGCGGCTTCTGCCGCATTACTACTTCGCTTGTCGCAGACAAGCGAACAAATGATCCTCATCCAGGAACCCTGGGTCGTCAAAAACCGGGTTTGTGGATTGGGGATCACTGGCTATAGGTTGCTGTATGTCACAGACAAAGGTAAACCAAGGTCATGCATCCTAGTCAATAGGAAAATTAACGCATTCATATTATCTGCTTACAGTAACGCGGATAATGTTGTGATTGCAATTGAACAACGAGGCCGCACCATATGGGTGGCATCATCTTATATGGCGCATGACACTGCAGAAGCACCACCACCGCCACAAATCTTGAAAGCCACCGTCGATGCAGAGTTGATGAAGATCGCTCTCGTGATCGGCGCTGACGCAAATGCACATCATGCGGTGTGGAATAGCACCGACACAAATAAAAGAGGTGAGTCGCTTTTTGAATTTATCATGAGTAAAAATCTTAGAATATGTAATCAGGGAGATACACCAACCTTTCAGGTTGCCAATCGATCTGAAGTACTAGATACCACTATAGCCAATGCAAGAGCTGACGGCTATATTACTTCTTCGAGAGTATCTCCAGAAAATTCTTTCTCTGATCACAAATATATCACATTCGATATTGACTTGTGTGAAGGGAAACCTATACGCTATCGGAATCGTAGAAGAACAAACTGGGGTGTATTCAGAACATCCCTAATTGCTCGACTACCAAACGATCCGCCAAGCAATATTGACTCTATACAACAGTTAGATAGTGTGGTAGAGACACTCACATCCGCTTGTGAAAAAGCGACAAATATATCCTGCCCATTTAGAACATCTAGAGGCAAGTCGAAACCACCATGGTGGTCCACAAGCATTGCCGCTAGAAGAAAGGAATGTGGCAGACTTTACAATGCAGCTAAAAGGCAGAATGACTGGAATGCATATAAAGAATGCGTTCGCCAATTTAAGAGAGAAATTCGAACCGCAAAAAGGCCCTCCTGGGAAACTTTTTGCGGCAAGATAGAAAGTAACTCAGAATCAAGTCGGTTGAGAAGAATCCTCTCCACTAGCCCAAACATGCCATCGTTCATAGCGAAAGCCGACGGTAGCTGGACTAAATCTAGTGCAGAGACAATTGAACTCCTAGTCGACACACACTTTCCCTGCTGCAGGAAGACAGTAAATCCATCTTCTGCTGGGAATACTAGCTCTAAACGTGTACCACCCGATATAATTTCCTTAGATAGAATACGATGGGCAATACACACTTTCAAGCCTTTCAAGTCTCCTGGACCTGACGGCATAATACCTGCAGAAATGCAAAACGTAGATGACGTATTCACTGCCTGGTTAAGTCCCATTTTCGAGGCAAGCTTACGTCTCACATACATACCAAAGCAATGGACTGAAGTGAGCGTAGTTTTAATACCGAAAGGGGGTAAACCATCTCACACAAAAGCGAAGGACTTTAGACCAATAAGCCCCACATCTTTTCTATTAAAGGTACTCGAAAGATTAATAGATACATATATCAGGACGAATATCCAAATGAAACTGACACTCTCCCAACATGCCTATATGAAGGGCAGATCTGTTGAGACAGCGTTACATGAATTAGTGCAGTCGATTGAAAAATCCCTACACTTCAAAGAATTTGCACTTGCAGCCTTCCTCGATATAGAAGGTGCATTCAATAACATCCTCCCTTCAGCTATCACTTCAGCACTGATTGATCTCGGGGGGGATAACTCTATTGCGGCCTTTGTCGACACTCTATTAACGAATAGGATCATTAACGCACAGCTAGGAACCTCCTCCATTAGAAGGTTTGCGGTCAGAGGCACTCCGCAAGGTGGTGTCCTCTCGCCACTTCTCTGGAACATTGCTGTAAATGATCTCCTAACGAAACTAAGTAGTTGCCTATGCGGATGATGTTGTCATCGCCGCTTCCGGGAAATTTCTTTGTATACTTGTAGACTTATTGCAACGAGCTCTGAATCTCCTTTCGTCTTGGTGCAATCACCGAGGACTATCGGTCAATGCATCCAAGACGGAATTAGTTCTATTCACTCGAAAGCACTCCATACCCAATTTCGATCCACCAACTCTAAATGGTAGTTCACTTATTGTCTCGGAACAAGCCAAATACCTTGGCCTCATCCTAGACAGGAAACTCAACTGGCGTGCCAACACGTCAGAAAGAGTACGTAAAGCCACAATAGCTCTCTATGCTTGCAGGTCAGCTATAGGCAAGAAATGGGGGTTACAACCCAAGGTAATCATGTGGTTGTACACCAGTGTTATACGTCCTATTCTCTTCTGCGGCGTAGTAGTATGGTGGACAGTCATCTCAAAGAGCATCCATCACAAAGAATTAGACAAAGTACAGCGACTTGCTTCAATGTTAATTACAGGAGCACTGAAAACGACACCTTCAAAAGCGCTATACACAATCTTGGATCTTCTTCCAATAGATCTAGTCGGAAAGACCTCAGCGTCAATATCTGCAGTGAGACTGAATGCGATTCGTAGGTGGTCCCACACAAATTATGGTCATGGTAAGATACTTAGTGAAACTAAATTTCTTCCACTCTCTGTCAATCTCACCCTGTCCCCGCTATCCTTTGGCAACAGCTTTAGCACATGTATTCCATCTCGACAAGAGTGGAGTGCGAGTAATGTGATACGCCCTGATATCATCGACTTTTATACTGATGGTTCAAAGTTGGATGGTAGGGTTGGGGGTGGGGTTCACTCTGAGCGCCTGAACATTTCGGCGCACTTTCGTTTTCCAGATCATTGCAGCGTCTTTCAGGCAGACCTGCTTGCGATCACTGAAGCCGCAAATCTGATAAGGTGTAATGCGATACCTTGTAATGATATCTGCATTTTCACTGATAGTCAGGCGGCAATAAAATCCCTCCAATGTCCAGCTAACAACTCTAAAGTTGCCCTACAATGCAGATCGTCTCTGAACGAGACAGCCATGGCATACAACCTGCACCTTATATGGGTGCCAGGGCATAGCGACATTGAGGGAAACTGTAAGGCTGATGACCTCGCCAAACTTGGTACGACACTCAGCAATTCACTTATTAATGGTAATGCAGGTATACCGCTTGCCACGTGTAAACTTTTAATTAAAGACCACTTCTCCCACATTGCGAAGAGCAAATGGAGAATGGAACCAACTTGCGCTATCGACAGACAGTTTTGGCCAATGCCTGACCATAATCGCACTAAAGCGCTCATTAATCTGGACCGTGTCCACATAAGTAGGGTAGTTCCTATTCTAACCGGGCACTGCCTCATAGGCAGCCATGCACGTAGACTAGGTCTTCCTTATAATGACTTCTGCAGAAGCTGTAGAAATGAAGAGGAAGAAGAGACCATTTTCCACTTTATATGTAACTGCCCTGCTTTAGCAGCACGCAGACACAAAACTTTGGGAGCACCCTTCTATGGTAGACTCACAGAACTGGCAACCTCTGACATTAGAGACTTATCACGTTTTATTGCAAGCACAAATTGGTTTAATTAGGAGGGGATCAAGAGGTAACACTCGCCCCAAGGGTATCACAATGGACCAATAGGTCTCAGTGTGTTCTTTCATGAACAGCCCCAACAACCTAACCTAACCTATTGCGGTCAATCGCAGGCATTGTTTTTATTCTTTATAAGAATATTTAACGATGATTTTAACTTATTTTCACCGCCAGACATTTCAAATATTTTCCTTTTGTTTTTTGCTAAACTGTCACACGTTCTATCTCTGCCGCTTTGTTGTTGTTTTCCCATACAATTTTCGCTGCTAGTTATACATAACTAGAAGCAAGTGGCGAATAAAACGCAGCTATTATTTGCTAAGGCTTTGTATGAAAATACGCTCTTTGTTTCTTCGCTCACAACTGATAACTTTGAAATAATCAAGACTAGTGTTGCATACCACTAGTAATAATAATTCTCGCTCGTTTCGAAAAAAGGACGTAATTTTAAAAAATACTAATGAAAAGTTTTTAACAAAACAAAACCGATCCGAATTACCCTCATTTAAGTTATATTTTTTATTATATTTAAAAATAACTTTTATTTTATCGATATATGATTTTAAATTTAAAAATATGTTTTTGTTGCTGTTTTAAAAAAATTTAAATAAAACACAACATTAACAATTGTTAAATCTTATCGTTGTTTAGTTTTTAAATTTGCTCCATATAATAAAATCGGGGTCAAGAAAAATCCCGGGATCTCTCCATTTGGATTTATTAATCCCGTATCCCGGGATTTCAAAAAATGCTCCGGGACTCCTAGCCTTAACACATATTCAATTCTGGGGAAAAATGGATAAGTAATTTGTAGGGAAAGGGCAGAGACTCAACCCCTAGTTCTTGTATAATAACATATTTTGGAATATTTAAAAGCACTAAAGGATCTAAAGGCAAAGGGTAAGATTAAGTTTTTTTGATCTTCCTTTTGATTCAGTAGCAACGAGCATATCTGCCAAGATATATGAGTATATCATGATTATCGGTGACTCTCTGGAGTCAAATTGAATTCCAAGCAGTATCCAACATTGTTTCCGATTTCATAGTACTTACCTGTAATGCAAAGAATTTAAACTGAGCCAAGATAAGTTATTGAGTGAAAGGAGGAATTTACCTCTTAATTTAGTCTTAGTTATTTTTGGACAGGAATATGCTGCACCGCTTCTTTCGTATCAGAGTCATAATAGTTCTTTGTTCGGCGTAATGCTGAAAAAAATAATTTCCACTTCAATCAGTGAACTGGATTCTTTACAATGAGTTCGTAAAAACATAAATTCAGTTTTAGGATGAGAATATAGGCGCAATAAAAGTTTTGCTTTAGTATATTGAAGTGAAGTTTTATCCCTTCATCTTTTTTTTGAATAGTTGGTTAGTGTGTCTCTCAAGCTTGATCACCCGAGCATTCCCCACTACATCAGGGCCCCAGCAGACTTGAAGTTTATTATCTGGACTATTATTATATAATATTATTACGAGGGGAACCCAAACAGGCAGGCACTGCGACCTAAAAGATCCTTTGTGTCAACCCCCACTTATGACAAAAGACTTTCAGTTGACCTAATGAAAGCCAAAACGTCGTTTGCTGAAGAGGATTTTATTTTTTTTAATCGTAGAAAAAGATGTGCCAAAGATTCCCCCTCTGAGCCGAGCCAAGGCCGGTCATTCGCACAGAATGTGAGCTGTCGTTTTGTCATCTTCTAGAAAAAAATGGCACTCTTTCTCATTGGACTGATCTATTTTGCTTAGGTGACATCTGAGCACATAGTGCCCAGACATATAGCCCACCAGCAGCCTAAGGTTGTATTTGGAGTAAGAGATGGGCCGGTTGTGGGCATGCGGAACGATAAGCTAAGCTGGACTAAGTTTATGGCATTTTATTTTAAGTTTAATTGTTTTGTTATTGCATTTATTTTTAGTATTATGTTAGTAAGTCAAGAAATATTGTACTTTTACATACTTTTATGTATATTTTATGGTCAAGGATTTTTGTGGTACATAACTAAAATATTTTCGGTTTAACCACATGCTTATATACTCATATATAATCGCATTCATATCCCAATGGGAATTTCATCACGGAAATCATATATGTTTTTAGCACTGTAGCATTTCTGAAGTTTTAAAAATATATTTTGTGTAGATTTGTAGATAAATATACTTGTGAGTCTCGAAGACTCGTGGTATGCATCCTAGGATTAAAAACATGTACTAGGATAGCAATACTTCAATTTTTATAAGCTTTTCTTTTTGTTTGCCATACTGTTCATACAGCGAATCCAACACAAAACGTTTAATTTTATTACTGATTATATTATAAATTATATTAATAGTACTTAACATATATATTTACAAGTGAATAATAATACATATGGAAATGACTCCGAGAAAAAACCAAGCATTTACTCTCATTTGCTAACAATAAAAAATAAAAACTAAGTTTTTACTACATCGCCTACACTTTCATTGAGATATTCATCGCCAATTCATTTGGTATTGAGTCTCAAAACAGTAAAAAATGTTGACTATTATATCTTCCTTTCCAAATTTCAGCACTTACTTAATTTCCCATTTTCCTTCAGGGATATGTATAAATGCATACATACTTATTATACGCATAAATGTGCATGAGTGCGTGCTAGTTTATATATTTTAAGGATAAGAAAATTGATGTCATTGGACACACACACACACAAGGAAGTAAATACATAAATATATTAGATTTTTGGCTACTTCTTTTATAAAATGTAAAACGTAAACATGAGATTTACTTTTATGATTTAGAATCACATACCAACTTTTTGTTGATTTTTATGCTTAGGTACATATCATTACAGGTAATTTTCTAAATGGGTTTTTGTTTTTTTTTTTTAGCATAAATTCTTTTTTTTAGAAATATCATACCTATAGTTTTCTATCATTCTTTCTTCTTTAGTGAAAAGCTAAAAAAAAATTAGCTTTTCACTATCATTTCAATTAATATTTATGATTATGTTAATCCATCTAAAACCTGAAATTTATTATCATAACATTTCACACAAACACATTCAATTGAAGGAACAGAAACTAGAGTAAATATTGTAGCTCGTATACATGCGAAACACGTATTCGAAATACACAGATACACATGGTTGAATGTGTTTGAATGTATCCTACGGGAAAAGAAACCGGTTCCGAAACCCTGCACGAAACTGATTCTTTAATTTAGAGCCCGGTTCAAGATCTTACACCTTTATATGAAACGAACTGGCAACTTTAACCTTTCTGTGGGTACCACTTTTGTTTGTCACATCGCTACCACTACGGTCCAGCCAGACCGTCATACATTTATACTGTGTTTATTTTAATTTTCAATGTAAACTGTACGAAAACACTACATATTATGTAAGAATCATGTATATGTACATTTATTGAAAAAAATATGTTTTTAATTTTTAAAAAGTTTTACGTTTCGAAACAGAAATGAAGAAAATAATTTAACAATATATATAAAAGGGAAAATCTGTTTGTATGTCCGATTATACTTCCTAAATGACATAAAAACTTATATAATACTGCACTATGTCTCTGACCTTACTATTAACTAGGTAAAAGTTTGTAATTACAAGTGGGCGGGATACCTCCCATACAAACCTTATAGTTTTTTAAGTATACCATTTATAGTACAGTACTGCAATTTACTGCGTCTTGCGTGCAAAGACGCTGGCTGACAATACCACAGTAAAAATGGGGATGGAGCTAGAAAAAGGGGTGTGGCACCTAACATTTAACCTGAATATTTATTATGGGATAGAATATCATAAGAATATTTTATACGGTGTATTTGAGGAACCAAAGTAAGAAGATGATAAAGGTTTTCTTTTCTATAATAACACTAGTTTAAAGCCAAAATTACCAATGAACACCACTATCCAATTTCAATGTAAAATTTCCTGATAATTTACTTAATTGTGCCAAAAATATTTATCCAATCTAATCAAAATGTAAAAACGTGAGATGATGATTTAATATCTTTAATTTCATATACTTTTTGTTCAAATCAAGTTCCTAGTTTCCAAGATATTTGTAATTATGTGGGCAAACCTTTTTTTCTCCGATAAGAAAATTCAACTGGTGATATCTCCAAAACCAAATAGAATTAAAAATAGAGTTGATTTTCGGACTCAGCAATCAGTTTTACATAGGAATAGGATAGTGGTGTTCATTGCCTAGAAAAAAATAATTTTTTGTAAGCTAGTGTAATTTGTGGTTTCTAACTTTCAATTACAATTCCAATGGTCGTTTGTGTGATAGTGTGTTTTGATTCAAAACTTTTGTTTTAATAGTAAAATAAGTTTATATTTCAAAAAGAAAGGATGATAATGTTTATATGCATACAAACAACACGTTACTAACGACTAAGTAAAGCAAAAATATCGGAAATACTGTGAGAAAATGAATACGGTCTGGCCAGACCGTGGTGGTACCAATATGACTAAAATTTTGAAATCACCAAAATTTTGCCTACCTCATACCTCAGGACTCCGATTTTTTATAAATCTATTTAGAAACAGTCAGTTAAAGACATCATGGATTTAGGAGACCATAGTGATATTAGAAGTAATAAAAAAATGTTAAAGTTGAAAAAGGTCTGGCCAGACCGTGGTGCCAATATAAGGGTTAATACGGCTTTGTCATTGGAAGGGGTAAATTGACACCTTTGAACCGCTCACGGTACCGGTCCAAAAGATTCAGTTACAGTAGTTACATCATTTCAAATAAGCAAAAAATGACAAATATTTTTTTTATTATTTATATATATTTTTCAATAATTTTTTGCTACAAATTAAATTTTTTTTAGTGAGGTTTTCTATTATTTATTATTATTATTTATTTATGTTGAAATAAGTGCATCGAAAACACAAACGAATTGCTACCAGTTCAGTGACCCGTTGCTTGGAACCATTTACGAAACTTATCATTTTGCGTCAATTTACCAAAGTTTTCCCGTAGGGTATATTGTGTGCAATATGTTGCTGATGCCTCTTTTCTATCTTTCTGCTACGAAAATTGCCTGCCATTTTTATGATGATTTGTCGCATTTTTCTTCATAAAAGGTGAAAGTTGCGTGGAGGTTTTTTTTTTTTATTTAACTCATCTCCTTCCATATTTTCATTCTATGGCTTTCTCGTTTTTATTGATGATTTTAATATAACTGTATGATTTTTTGTTCCAAATAAATTAGGTGATCTAAAAAATCAAAATATGGAGGGTTTCATCTCACATGAACTCACTTTTGAAACCAATGTCATCCAATCGAGCTCAAACTTGTACAAAGTTTAATTCTATTGGGTTGTACTTAGTTACCTCACAGAAGTTTCGAGTTCCACATTGGTTCAAAAGCAGGGACTCGTTTTTTTCTTTGCTTGTGGAATAATATCACTATCAGAGGGAACGTCCAGCCCACCTGCACGAGTTGAGCCGCTGGCTGTATCTTCGTTTACTTTTGTGAATTTTTTTACTTTTTTTGACACCTTTCTACCTTTAAACTCGTAAGGAGAATCCAAAATATTTTCATTATTAAGCTATTTCGCATCTCCAATATTTGCATTAAACGCTCACATCTTAGTGCTTTAAGTCGCACTTTCGCAATTTCGCACTTTTGCATCAACGCGAGAATACCCATCATATTTTTTTTTTTAATTTGAAAGCCGTGTTAACGCGAAACTGTCTAATTCGTGTACTGTATAATTCGAGGAATGGGAATGTTCAGTGAAAATTAACTTCCCAACTAGCCTAGAGCTGGTAGTAGGTCTAGTCAAATAAAAAAACTACATACCAGGAATGTCCAATAAACTTCCATAATCCGGATTTAGGATCAAAACTCCTGTTTTTTTAGAGGTCTCGTCATATTTTTACCTTTACCTTTAGTATGGTTAGTTACAAATTGATGATACAGGAAATTAGACAAAGCTAGTTTGTGCACAAACTTACTAATCATGGATAAAATGCAACCCGGAGAAAGGTATAACAAACACAATAGCCATATTCACGAGATGGTGCAAAGGGTCATTGCAAATGCAAAATATTTCTGCTGTCGCAACAGCAAATACATGCGATATGGAATAAAAGTTTGCATTTGCAATGATGCAAGACCATTTGCACGACATCGTGAATAGGGCTAAAGAGTTTAACTTAATCTAAATTTTCATGATTTGATAATTTTGTTAATTCTGAAGCACCTTTCCTACCTACACAATTCCCAGATATTTAGGTAACAGATGGCGGGAAACGCATACGCGATCCCATAACAAATCATTTTGGCCATCCTTCAAACTTAAGTGGTTGGAAACTCTTGGTTCTTTAAATATATCTTATATTAGCAGCATAGTGGAAATAGTACCTGATTGATACACATACCAGTAGGTTAAGAGTGCCCACAAACGACTTTTGCATGAGGAGGAGGAGTAGGAAACGAGTTTTCACCACCTCTGTAGACTGGCATCTCTAGGTCAACTCTTCTTCAGCAATCTAGCTGACCTCGAATCTGCTGACATCAGCAATTCAGCGAATTTCTTTAAGCTACATGGCGTTAAATAGAGATTAGGGCAACTGTGAGAAGAGTCCATGTAATATTACAATGGTCCTTAATGGTTTAAATATGGCCTATAACAGAACAACCACCTAACCATCTCATCTCTAGATAGCACCTTATTGGCGTCGACAATAAAATTTTGTTAAAATTTAAAGAGTACTTGCTTCAAGAAGAACGTACCTCATTTGGACTAAAATCAAAAATTGCGATTTGATCAATCAGAAACATTTTTTTTTTAATTATTTGTATTTTTCAAATATCTCAAAAGTCACAATAGTGCTATTCTCAGTCAATTAAGTTATACAACACATTTGTGAAAATTTGTCGATTTGATTTATGAGAGTATTTTTTGTGTGCCCCACAGAGAATTCTACTCCCAAAATATATGCAGGAGTTAGTTCTTCACTAGTCCATTCCTCCTTTTTTTTTTGCCAAGAATTCCCAATTTCATATACAATATGTTTAGAGGTTTGTAAGAAATTTTAGGAAACTCGGATGTTTGGACTTAAATCAATCGAAAAGCTGAAAAAGGTCAAAATTTTGTAAGATCGTGTTATTCTTATTGATCGTGCTGTTGTTAAGAAAATCTGTTGTATTGAATGCAATTTGCTTGATTAACCCTGCCAGACAGGGCTAATAGAAACTCCAAAACAGTAACAAAATTTTTGTTTTTCACTAACATAATTTCAAAATTATATACGGTCTATTTTTAGAAATAATGATAAACAAAGACAGCCTGATTGAGTATTTCAAATTTGTACATCCTTACTCGCTCTTGCATAGTTAAATCTTTAAGGTTAGGTAGGGTAAAAATTGTCCTAATTTTTGTTTAGTTTTTTATGCATGGTGGGAATCCACCTCGAAAAGTTGGAATTACTTTTAGTCATATAGTTTTTAAATTCTTTGAAATGTGCCTCAAAGAGTTAAAAAACAGTAATTAGTGCTCGAAACATTGAAAAAGTAAAACAAACAGAATTCGATGGAAATAAATTTGGTTATGGGAATGTTATTCAGTCACAGGTTCGAGCCTGGGAAAAAGCAATTCAAGAGAAAATAATTTAAAACGAAAATAGTAAATAAAAAAATAAATTGAAATTTTAAAACATTTTTCTTAATAATTTAAAACACTTTTCTTAATAATTTTAAATTAAGTCAAACTTTTTTTTTTTTTAAATACTCTGTTTTGTCAATTATATAATTGTTCTATTCATTTTAAGACACTTTGACTAATACTATAAATTATAAGATATTTTTTAATCTTGCTGTATTAGGATGTTGTAAAAATAAAATAAAATAAACAAAATACAAAAAAAAAAGAAAATTTAAAAAGAAATTTGTGGGATTTGAACCTTAGCCACAAGTGGCTTGCTTGCGCACTAGATAACTAAGCAATAGCGTGAAGAATTTTGGCAATTACTATTTTATAGTTTTGTTTTTCAAAGCAAGCACATTGTCTGCCAATATAATAGAGTTCACTTTTGGATGGAATTTAATTGGTTTAATATCCATTCCGTTTGATATAACAGCATTTTTCCCCTCAGTGTAGATCGGCTAGAGTGGCAACATACCTTGAGCAGACTCTGACAATATAATATATAAATATTTGACTCTGGAATGGAAACAACTAAGTATCGCTACACTCATATTTTAGTTATTACAAATAGATTGTCTGATTTAAGATTATGAACCATTGTTTTTGCTCCATGGAAATTACCCAACTAACAAGCTAATCCCTACATTTTCTATATATTTATCGTCACTTATACTCGTAAAAAGTTTCACTTCTTTAGTGTATTGCGGGTACACATTGTGGATTCTTCAATGTCTGGACGAAGACTGAAAAATCCTGAAATTTCTGCCCAATGTCCAGGTCATGTCCAATTTTCACTTGCCAATCCTATCCTGAGCGGATCCAGTCAATTTTATTAAGTGAGAACATTGTCACAGTGTTCTCCATGCAAATATTAATTTATAAAGTATTTAAAGTTGTTAACAATGTAAAAACTTTTGAGCAAGGTCGTAGAGTTTTTACTCTTCTTAAATATTTGTAACTAGGAAAATTTACCAAAGTTCTATATAAGAGTTTTTAAGGTGCTTCTCGATGTAATTTCCAAAACCAACTAACTAAATTTTAACTAACTTTAACTAAAATTCTGACATTGTTAAAAACCTTTTAATTTATTTACAAAACGAAGAAAAAAAACTCTATTAAAATTACGTTGAAATTGCGTGCTATTCACAAGAAACTTAACGTTTAACTCCTTTTAGAGCAAGAGAGAAGAGAGAAAAGAAAAGAGGCAAACACACACAAGTACACACATTCACACACACAAACAAAATAAACTTAAACGATACAAAGTACTTAAGAAACTTAAATAAAACGCCCATATCAACATATGAAGTAGAAAAAAACACGCCCACATGTGCATGTATATGCATGTAAAGGCAATGACGTTTATATGTGCATAAGTTTGTGTTTATATGTTCATTTGCTCAACTCAAAAGCTTAAACGATGTACTCTGCTGCCATTTTCAATAAATTTAAACGTCTTATGTTTAAGCGAGGCAGGATATTATCATGGAGGACCTTAAGAAATAGTACTAAAGTAAAATGAAAAAAAAAAATTAAGTTTTTAAAAGTTTTGACCTCCTTCTACACTTCCCTAGCTCTAACTCAAACTCCCTCTTTCATGTAGCTCGTTCTCAGCGTGTGTTCTTCAAAGTGAAGTTACTGCATGCGAAAAAGTATGAAATCGACTGAAATGAGTGGAGCTTGTGTGTTTTCTGTCTGTCTGTCTCTTTGTCTGCCTTTACTTGCAACTGTCTCTATATCTTTGTGTGCTTTTAATGCTTACTTGTTACAAGCATAATAAATAAGTTTTTTGTAAACCTTAAAGTATGCTTTTTTAGTATTACTATTGTACCTTCTTCTGTGAAATTTTTATCCCTTTTTCCAATTTGATTTGTAAAACAGAAAGGTTGCTTGCAGCTGAAAGTAGGAGTTGAAGATTATAAAAACGCGTGAAATTCAATTTCATTTCAGAAACGTAGAACCTACTACTCTTAACATAGAAGCAAACTACTGGTGCAAAGATTGTGAACATCTAAAATTAAGTTATTATTAGTTTAAGGTTTGAATTGGTATATAAATACTTATTGTACTTTGACCGATGCCTTTCATCTAAATTCAAAGTTTCCCGGGGTAATTTATACATTTTTCGAAGGAATAAATAAAAGATGTTCCTAATAACTAATAATGATTGTGGCACCTGTAATCTATAAGCCTTGGAGCTAGCAGTTTCTCAGACCCTGAGTTAATTGAACAGACATAGCTAAGCTGAGCAAAAACCGAAGTAAGTATAATTTACTTCGAGTTGATGTGCTGATCGGGAATGGAGATTTTTCTAAGAAAGTATGCCCATAATAAAGATTGTCCAGTAACTTTACAAAAGAATGCTGCCACAATTAAGATAGGGGGCGCCTATGCATAAAGGGTTAATGTGTTAAGGTTGAAAAATACTACATTTAGAATTTCAGAATTCAATTTCACCTTTTCTGATGTGATTTCGAATACTAGCGGTTTCAAACAATATAGAAGGAGAAATTTTAGACTCTTTCAAAATCTGTTTCAAATATTATGAGTATGAGCTTCAGATTATTTTCCATTAATTTCAGATTGAATTTGAGAATATTCCAATAACTATGAATTCAGAAAGTTCCTCAAATCACTACAAATTGATTTTGGAATACTTAAGGGGCGAAAAGAATTGGAGTTTTTTTTTGTTTAAATCGCTTTTATAACTTTAGAATTTTTGAATAAAGGGTTTTTTTTTTTGAAATTCGCAGTCGATTGAAAGTTTTATATGTAGAACTTGGTAGGCGCTGGCACAGTAGTCAAGCATTTTTTAAATGGCTGCTACGATATTTTGGCATCTTCAGTGCATCTATAGTTTTACTTCGCACCCGGATCATTGTGAGATCTTTTTTTCCATTTGAAATAGTAAAAAATTACGAAACTCTGGCAAAAATTGAATTTTCAATACTTTGACCTAACTCTGGTTTTGGCTGTAGCCAAAAGTCTACTCTAATTAAAATGTTGTTTGATTTCAAATAAGCAGAACAGCTCGAATCAAGTCCAGAAAAGCATAGTCGTTTCAACTCGATATTTTGGTGTGAACAAAATTGTAAAAGATTCTTCAAATGTTAATAAATATGAATAAATATGTAATAAAAATACAGTGCTTGCATATTTGTATTCTTCGCCACAGAAAAAGAAGAAAATTCCCAAAAAGGCATTGAAAAAATAAAATAAACAGTTGTTCCGTAAGACCCCCTTACATTTAATTCAGAATATAATAAATTTATTTCAGTATTCCAACTAAATTTCAAAACTTTTAAATAAACTAGGCGAATAGCCGGGTAATCAAAATTCGATCACACTCTAGGGCAGTGGGCAGAAGTAACGCAAGAAGTTTGGCAACACTCAAATTTGTCGTACATTGAGAGAGACTTGAGAGTGTTGCACCTATCACCTGATTAATTTTTTGTACGATTTATATGGCTGTATATCGGTTGGCAACGTATGCTTTGTGTCGCCTCTCTCCTTTGCTTATTTCGTGTCAGTTGTATACTTTGCTCTCACGTGCACAATGGATTCTATGTGCCAGCGCCTTTAGGTTTGCTCTTGGGCAGCGTAGGCCAAGGCGTATTTAACAGGGTGAAGTCAACTCAGAGAGTAAAAGTTATAGTGTCAAAAATAGCTTCCGTTGTGAATATTTAAAATTTGAATTTTGGCAGTATACTCTTCTTTATTTACATTTTGCACTATTTTGACACTACAAAATTTGACTCTTCAAGTAAAATGAGAGAGATCTCAGGAATGACTTCACTCTGTTAAATACACCTTGGCGTAGGCCAAAGAGTTGCACGCGGGCAAATGAGCGTAGGAAATTTCACACGTACAAAGCTCATTTCCATAGAAAAAGTGCTCATCATTGTGTATGTATAGGTGGCCACCGCTGCTCTAAGGATAAAAATTGGGAGCACATTTTCAACATCTTCCTATTCCATTTCTAAAATTCACAACGAACAAATTGGATGAGCACCAAGCTAGTATTGTGTTGAAGCTAAAGAGAAAAAACATACTGGTTGTTCAAATGAGCATGCACATTTGCATTCACAACAAAAAAATATTCTATTGCAAGCAGTGTTGCCAAATTAAGTAGTGCTTTTCGCACTGCATTTAGTACATTTTTGTAGTCTGCTACGCTTCTTTTTTGCTGGAAACGTCATAGAATGTTCTGTGAACTCTCAAAGTTAAATTTGTGAAGTCCGATTTTTAACAAGGACCTGACACTCTGCCATGCATCCAAGATTGTGGAAATTTTCTTTGTTGACAGCAGGGTAACCATTTTGGATTGGACTGTTAATTCGCCGATTCTCATTTCAATCGAGAATTGGCGGTAAATCTAAAAGACGATACTCAGAAAGATGGTTTGCAGAAACAAAATCAAGTTAATCGAATTAATGAATGAAGTGTGGGATGAGAAGAAATCTATAGTATTTGCAAATTGTTATTAGAATATATTCTGAAACGTATTCAAATAATGCTGGAAGCAAAGGGTGGACACTTTAAACACATTTTCAATTAAAAATTGTCTTGTAGTGATTTTTGGTTTTAAAAAGTTGGAATCATTAATTGGTCGCATGAGTGAGAGCGCTCACCTACATTCATAACATTCCACTCTTTCCGAGTTGCCGATTGCAAACGATTCCGTACTGTGTGAATGTTAAAATGAAAAAACTACTGTGATTGTTGCTGTTTTATACACACTCGACTTCTTATTTATTTTTACCTACGTTAACGTCAACATATTCGCATGAAATTTATACTATAGGATGCTTTACTACTTTACCTTTCCAAAGATGTGTTTCACGCGAATGTGTTGGCGTTAATATAGGTAAAAAGGGAGGTAACTCGTTTTTTCTTAGTCTATAAATATATAGATTTCAGTTTATTTAAAATCAATTTCAGAATAAACTTTAAATTTTTCTGAATTGGTTCAGAATACCACAAATCAACTTCGCCAAACTGAAATGGATTCCAGAATACTCTAAATCAATTTCAGAGGTCTCGAAAATGTTTTTAGATACGATGAAAAGATTCTTCCATATCCTTCTATCTGTTGCTAGATGTGTTAGTTGGAGCTGCCATTTACCAATTTTATTGACTTGGCCATCTAATTCTGCATATGTGTCTTGAGGATCTCATTTAAATTCCGGGTTTCCCAGGTTATTTGGTTGGTTTCTTCAATTTATCAATTTCTCTTTCATGCTTCGAATCCAATTGAAATTTAACCCCGTTCTTTGTCATTGCGTGGCATTGCTTGGCATGATGTTGGCAAATATGTATCGTAACCAGCGACTCATATCAGTCTGTCGCTTTTGGTAATCGTAGTGGTGACTTTCCACAATTTGCATTCTGAAGCTTTGATTTGGCCATTGAATTTAAATATTCGCAGTTTTGTATGAGTTTCACAACGTTGAAAGGAAACTGAAGAGCGATATCAGATTTTCCTGGTACCTCAATCACACTAAAATAATAGTACCGCGCTGGGTTTCACTTCTTAAAAATACCTTGACTTGTGTAATTGTGAATTTTCTTATGATTTCTTCTGTAGCTACGCCTGCATATTTCTTGATTTCTTTTGTATAAATAATTGTTCCTTTGAATGCTGAAAGTTGCGAAAAGTTTTGAACTGCAATAAAATATCTGTAAAAACAAAAGTCACATATAATAGAAAAACAACAGTAGAAAAACTCTCTGTGTAAAAACTTTGTGGAAAATTTTGTTTCAATTGATTTCGTTTCAATTCGATTTATTCATTCATTCCTGGCTCTTTCTTTGCTGTTACTACTGCTGCTGGTTTTTTTTTTTTCTGGTACAACTAATTTCCAACTCTTTTTTGGACGCAGAAGGTCGACCGCTCGACCGTAGAAATTGAATGCACACACACACACACACTTACACAAAATGTGTGAATGTTTAAATGTATGTGTGTGTAGTGTGCATTTCAAGCTTGCAGCTTGCTACTTTTCTTTGTTTTTTTTTTCTTTTTCTATCGAGATTGGTTTTAATCGCTTTTGAAAGTTTCTCAACCATTGAGGTTCAGTTCAATTCGCTCCTCACCTCACCCGTAGTTTTTATTTTTATTATTTTTTTTTTTGTGTGTTCGAGCGCTTGAAATTACAATTTGTCATAATTTATGTTTAAATCTTTCCTATTGGAGAGGAAAGTGGGGCGGCGGGATCTCCTCTTCAATTGGTGCAATTCCACAATTGTTTGGTTTCTGTTTCGGTTTCTCTCTCTCCCCTAATAATAGCAACCATAGAGTGGTAAAAGTTTTGTGGTAATATGCGCGTGTAATTCGTTGGCTTTGTAATTTTCAAGATGAGCGGTTTTCATTTCAGTTTTTTCTACTAGTTTTTGTTTTGTTTGCATAACCGCAGCTATTTATATTGGAGTTATCATATTGAAAGCATATAAGTATAGCTATTTGTTCTCTTATTTGGCAAAAGTTTTTGAAAATTATTGCTGAAAAAACAGTGCACAACTTTCTTTCCTTTAGACTTTCACATAATTTCGCAAGTTATGTTACTAATAAAAGAATATATTGAGTGAGCATAGTGCGCTTTAAAAGTTTTGGGAAAAGATATGGGAAGGAAATATTTATTTCTTAATTTGAATTGCTGTTTTAAATTTGAAAATGAAATCGAAATATACAGTAAAGTTTTGTTTTTATATCATGAACAATTTAGTGTTTGCTGTTTTAAATCAATTAGTCACCGTTGGAGTGGTTTCGCCTTATCAATAGTTTTAAACAGAGACCCAAAATAATGATTATTTTGAAAAATTTAATAAAAAAAACGAATTGTTCCAAATGTTGGAAATCATAGTTGAGTACACCGAAATGATACTGGTTGCATGCTTTACTGAAGCCAGTATATATTTTTATTTTGTGAGCGATACTTTATTACTGTTCAATTTATTACCTTTAGTATTTTAAAAATTTACCTATTTTTCCAAGGCACTTGAAGAAAGGTTTGCCTAATAGGCACTTACAATCACTTACATATCTATGTTATGAATAATTTGGTAAATTTTGAATGCATTATTGAGGTAATCTCTTCAACTACTGTCACGATTTTAAAATGTTTTCTCCATTTGAGCACAGGCTATATTTTATTTCAATTATACAAGTGGCTGTGGCATCTCCCATACTAACTATAGACTTGAAGAAGTCTAACTGAGGAACTTTAAGAGATACATTAAAATAATGTCTGAAAGGATTGTAGATCTCATCGTTTGCTACAAAAAGTGCCAGACGTGCAAAAGTTGTACTTTGAAATTATCAAATTTAAGATTACATAAGCGGAGCCAACAACCACATACACTTGTGGTCACATAATTAAGTCACTAGAACAATATTTTATGCTGAGTTTGAAAAATATTTTGTATTAGTAGTTCAAGAATGTTTTATAATGTCATTTTGCGGTACCATCAGTTGCCTTAATGAATATTAAGAGCAATTACAAATGAGTGACGTTTGGGAAGGAGTAAGAGTTGCAGAGGACATATAATTAAGTCATTTTATATTCTTGCGCAATCAGCTTGACTTAGTGCACTAAAAAGATTTTCCAACACTTGAAAATTTAATAACTTAAACAGGCAAAGAGGTGAACATAATTAGCTAGCTATTTTTAGGAGACTATAAAATTAAATCTAGATGTTAATTTTCAAAGTCATGACTTAAGTTCATGTCAATTTCGTTATTTGAAATTATATATAAACAGGTTAATGAACAAATGTAGTCATCACATCACAACAACAATGCATATAGAGACGGGGAAATCAGACGGCCGTTTCGGAATTGACATGAACTTAAGTCATGATCTAAGTTACTTTGACTCATACCTAACGCTCGCAGCATTTTTTGGACCAAAAACTGTATATTTCTACCAAAAATTTTTAAAAAACTGTAAATCGATTTGAAAAAAACTGTATATTTCGCGGTATGAATTTTTTTCAATGAAAATTAAGATGGAAAGCAATTTATCCATTATCTAAATCATCTTCGTTCTCCATTTTCATATCTCCTTCTGTAGTTGTACAGAATTTGTGCTTGGAAGAAATTTGACAAAGCGATTCCGGCTTTGCTATGAGGTAGTTAAAGAAATCAACGCATGCATATTTCAAGTTACATTTGACGATAAGAATCGCCTTCAATGTTTCCACTTCTTTCAAAAGTATACTCGCAACGAGTTTTGTATTGCGATTGATAAATTTGATTTTCGTAGCGTTCAAAAATTGTATATATGAATTTTTTTAGTATAAACGCGGTATTTTGGTAAAAAAGGCGGTACTCGGTTTTGGAGTTGAAAAAACTGTATACTACCGCGAAAAACTGTATA